>VBSM01003212.1:7767632-7782642 GCA_008086735.1 Cheirogaleus medius
TTTTTAGTAGAGACGAGGTCTCGCTCTTGCTCAGGCTGGTTTCGAACTCCTGATGGTGAGCGATCCTCCCACCTCGGCCTCCCAGAGTGCTAGGATTACTGGCGTGAGCCACCGCGCCTGGCCAAAACATTTCATTCTTAAAGCAGAATATAATTGAACAAGACTGAATACTCAGGAAGGTTTGAATGAATGTCAGTCATTTATTGCATTAATGGTACCATTAAATTTAAAGTTATGTTTTCAGTCCTCCAAATATATTGTCAAAATATGATTTGAAAGGAGATGCCCCTTATAAAATAAGCCCCCAAAATAAAGAGTTCTAGTGAAATAATCTGTAATTCAGTTCTGTTTATATTGCATGAATGATTTTCTGTTTCTCAAAAATAGCTTGTAAGAAATCAGTAATTCTGAAATGTGCAAAGTGTTCTCATGTGCTTAATAAGAAAACTATCCAAAACAAAACAAGCAAACAAAAATCCCAGCTCTGCCACTTATCTTGGGTAAACTACTTCATATCTCTGAGCCTCTGTTCTTCCTCTGCAAAATGCAGCTAATGATAATAGCCACCTTATTAGGACGGTGAGGATTGAATGAGATCATGCATATAAGATACTTGGCCTGTCCTGTAGTAAACACTCAGAACACGAGAGCCACTGTTGTGTTGTTGTGAAATTTTCAGTTTTACCTTCTTGCTTGTCCTGTCATTACTTCACAGGTTGGTTTTGAATCCTCTTTTAGATGTGCACTCCCACAGTCAGCTATCTTTGTTTCACGTTCTTTTCGATCTTCTCCCTCCTTGCTAAGTCTGTGGTACAGACTTGGGAAGCTTTTTCCCCACAGAGCTCTCTTTACTTCCATTTACCTCATTCTTTTTTTGAGACAAGGTCTTTGTTGCCCAGGCTGGAATGCAGTGGCATCATAGCTAGAGTGCTGTGGCATCAGCCTAGCTCACGGCAACCTCAAACTCCTGAGCTGAAGCGATCCTCCCACCTCGGCCTCCCAGAGTGTTGTGATTACAGATGTGAGCCGCTGTGTCTGGCCTACCTCACTCTTTAAGCAGTCCTTTGAGCATTTATTTCTCTACCTAGTTCCAGAGAGAGAGAAGAGAGGACTGGAGTGCCTCAAGCAGAGAAGACACCACCCTTTTTTCACTCATTCAGCAAGTACATATTGAGCACCGTATACTATGTGCCATGTACTTGTTTAAGTTGATGGTATGTATGTATGTATGTATGTATGTATAAATAAATAAGCAAGCTAGCTAGCTGATGATCCAGTATTAGAAAAACAGATAGAAATCTTTGCCCTCATGTGGCGTACATTACAATCTGGTGGGGGAGATAGACAATAATAAGTAAAATATAGTGATTACTGCTCAAGAAGAAAAAAAATTAAGCAGAAAAGTAGGGTGTGAAATGCCTGGGTAAGCATTAACATTTTATTTTATTTTATTCTTTTGGAGACACAGTCTCACTCTGTTGCCCGGGCTAGAGTGCCAGCTAGGCGTCAGCCTAGCTCACAGCAACCTTAAACTCCTGGGCTCAAGTGATCCTCCTGCCTCAGCCTCCCAAGTATCTGGGACTACAGGCATGCGCCACCGTGCCCAACTAATTTTTTCTATATATGTTTTTAGTTGGCCAATTAAATCCCTTCTATTTTTAGTAGAGATGGGGTCTCACTCTTGCTCAGGCTGGTCTCGAACTCCTGAGCTCAAACGATCTGCCCACCTCGGCCTCCCAGAGTGCTAGGATTACAGGCATGAGCCACCAAGCTGGGCCGAGTATTAACATTTTAGATATGGAGGGTTGAGGGAGAGTGACTTTTGAGAAGAACCTGAAGGAAATGAAGAAGGGAGCCGTGTCATCTCCTTGGGAAGAACCTTTCAGAGAGAACAGCAAGTGCAAAAGTCTGGAGGCTGGGACACTTCTAATAAAGAGGCTTTTGCTCTAAGTGAGGTAAGAAGCCATTGGAGGGTTTTGATTGGAGGGACAGGGTATGAAATAACTCCGACCATCATGTGGACTTCAGTGAGTTACTGGCCTTTGAAGACTTGAGTATACTTTCCACAAATCTTCCTCCATTCTGTTCTTCCTTTCTCTGGGTGCATACTCAGTGCTCCATATTACTGGCATGGGTTCACCCACACCCTTAGTTTAGATCTGAAAGGATGGGGTGATGCAGCTCAGCATGGGGGCATGCAAGACAATAAGCAGATGGGTCCGTTCCTGGTCCTGGCTTGTCTTTCTAACCTTATCTTCTTTTACACTGGATTCCTTTCTGTTACTTGTCAAAGAGTGTCGTACCTCCATGTCGTTGTTCAACGCTGTTCCTACTGCCTAGCTTGTTGATTCCCCTCCCACCTAACAAATTCCCACTCTTTCTGTAGCCTTTACACTCTAGACATGCCTCTATTGTAGTACATTTCCTTTTGTGTTAGGGATATTTGTTTACCCCATGTCACCCCATATAAGACAAGTCACAGAGAGCTTGCTCTCTTCTCTCTCTACCATGTGAAGACAAAGCAAGAAGACAGCCATCTGCAAGCCAGGAAGAGGGCCCCCACCAGAAACCGAATAGGCTGGCCTCTTGATCTTAGACTTCCTAGCCTCCAGAACTGTGAGAAAATAGGTATCTGTTGCTTAAGCCACCCAGTCTGTGGTATTTTGTTATGGCAGCCTGAGCAGCTAAGACAGATGGCCGGGTGACTGGTTTAGGCATCAGAATACCTGAGATCCTTAAGGCAGGGATTAATCCTTTCTTCATTCATACATCCCCATGGGACCTGGCTCTCCAGAGTCTTCCGTCAGGGATCTTTGTGTCCACATGACCAGAACAGAGCAATTGGGTCAGTAGGAATGGGAATTGAGGCAACAGAAAGTCAGAAGGACTGAGGCAGGTGGATGAAGATGTGGATGAATACCACTTGAGAACCCTGGTCTGAAAAGATAAGCTTGCTCTTTTGTGTAGCACCGGGTTCTCAGATGGTTTACTGGTTTGAAATGTAAGATGGCTTGGGCGTCAGACAATTGAATCCTACTGTTACAAACAAAGATGGTGCAAGGCCTTGTGATTTCACCCCAGTTTGTGTTCTTTCACTCTTGGCTAGAATCCTTTGGCTATTTAAATTCAGTGGCCTCTCAACAGTTTAAAAAAAACAAACAAACTCGCACAATTTATCTTTTCACTTAAGTTGCAATTTGGTTGTAACAAGACCTTTCTAGTATGTAGTCCAAAGCTCCTGATAGCTAGAACTACAATCAGTGTTTCTGTTTTGTGATCTGGTTTTTGTGTTTCAAAAGCCATAACAGAAAACTCTTTCTTCTGTTATGGTTGTCAGGAGCCAGCATTTGGGCAGTTAGCAGCAAGAGAGTGTTTATTCATAAAAGCTTAAATCTTTTTTTTTTTAAATACAACGTCTTGCTCTGTCACCCAGGCTGGAGTGTAGTGGCATGATGATAGCTCACTACAACCTCAAACTCCTGGGCTCAAGTGATCCTCCCTCCTCTGCCTCCCAAGTAGCTAGGACTATAAGCGCATGTCACCGTGCCTGGCTAATTGTTAAAATTTACCCCAGGCTGGTCTCAAACTCTTGGCCTTGAGCAGTCCTCCGACCTCAGCCTTCCAGAGTGCTGTGATTACAGACTGAGTGAGCCATTGCACCCAGTCGGAAAAGCTTAATCTATAATGAATATTTTGCTTTCTGGGGCTAGGTTTTCTGTGGAGAGCACATATTCCTCTATAATCTGTGAAGGACTTCAAATCTGCTAAATTCAAAATTCTTCTGAGCCTTGGATAGTCTTTTTTTTTTTTCTTTCTTTTTTCATTGCTATAGACCGGGAATGAATCCTTGGATAGTCTTAAGCATAATTTTGGCAGGGTCTAACTTGAAACATGTATGTTGTGTATTTGTTGTTGTTGTTTTAATATCAGTAAAACTAGATGAGGAAAAATAAAGCAAAAGTACCTAACCTGAACTAAATATAACAATTCTTTATTCTAAGCTGTCCCCGGTCCATATGCTAACAACTCCTGGCTGTGGGGTTGTGGGGAGTAGGGCAGTACAGTTAAGTGTAGGTATTAATAATAAGTTAGCCTAGTTCAAAAACCATTAAAATGGGCAGAGATGTATATGATCGGGTGGCAAGAATTTGGTAGTAGATGTTTTAATTGCAGTAATGATGAGGATAATTAACATTTAGGAGACACAGTCCTAAACACTATATAAACACTATTTTATTTCATCCTCCCCGTGAGGGCTAGAACCTCAAAGGAGTTGTCTCTTCCCTTGTCCCCCATCCCATCACCCCTCCTCTCGTCCCTGTCCAGTCCCCGAAACAGCCTTTCAACAGCCTTCTTGGTAACAGTTATGTAAGGCCAACAATATCTTCCTAATCTGAACATCACTTTCATATTTCCTGTACTTGGGGTAAGGAAGCTTTATCTTCAGAGTGATCTTTGAAGGGAGAGGCTTACTCAGCATTTAAATAATATAAGCAATATTACAGTAGAACCCCTTAAAGCATTTAAGAAAAAAATGATTTTCTTTTTTAAAAAATGGAAATTGACATATTGTCATACTTTTCCTCTTGAAAGATACAAAAGAAAAAAGTAAAAAGGAGCCTTAGTACTTACTCAGATATTAGTCATCATTTAACAAGGTGCAGGTTGAGCGTCCTTAATCCAAAATCTGAAACTTTTTAAGCACCAACATAATACCACAAATAGAAAATTTCACACCTGGCCTCATTGTGATGGGTCACAGTAAAAACTTAGTCAAAGTTTTGCTTCATGCACAAAATTATTAAAAATATTATATGAAATTATCTTCAGGCTATGTGTATAAAGTATACATGAAACATAAATGAATGTCATGTTTAGACATGCATCCACTGCCAAAACTATATTGTCTTAATAACTGTAGCTTTGGGCCAGGCGACGGGCTCACACCTGTAATCCTAGCACTCCGGGAGGCCGAGGCAGGAGGATTGCTTAAGCTCAGGAGTTCAAGACCAGCCTGAGAAAGAGTGAGACCCTGTCTTTACTAAAAATAGAAAAAATTAGCTGGGCATGGTGCTTCACGTAGCCCCAGCTGTAGCCCCAGCTACTCGGGAGGCTAAGGCAGGAGGATCGCTTGAGCCCAGGAGTTTGAGGTTGCTGTGAGCTAGGCTGACACCACAGCACTCTAGCCCAGGCAACAGAGCGAGACTCTGTCTCAAAAAAATAAAATAAAATAAATAAAAAATATAATAAATTATAATAATAACTGTAGCTTTGTAGGTAGCCATTTAAGAATTTTTGTGGGTTTTCTTCCTTATTTATTTTTCCTTATGAACTTTAGAATCTGTTTAGTTTTAAAAATAAACCTTTTGTAATGCCGCTGGGATTATATTAAAGCATACATTAACTATTGACATCTTTACTATGTTTTATCTTCTTTTGTGTCTCTCAGTAGCACTTTAAAGTTTTCCTCATAGCTCCTGTACATTTTTTTAAGATGCATATTTGAAAGATACTAATAGGGAGATGTTTACACAAATAAAGGCTTTTGATTTCTGCATGTTAATTTCATACCCAGACACCTTACTGAATTTTTTATTGCTTTTAATAGTTTTCAAATGGTTCAGTCAGCTTTATTGAGATATAATTAACATATAATAAAAATCACCAATTTTAAGGATACACTCAATGAATTTTAACAAATGTATGTAGTCATGTAACCATCGCCACAATCAAGATATAGAGTTTCTTTAGTTTTTTAGGTAGATAAATAATTTATAACATCTGTAATTAATAATTGTATCTCCTTTTCCCCATATTTATTTCTCTGATTTTTTTCCCTCTGGACTACTTATATATATTGTCTCATATTAGTTCCAGGACAATATTAAATAATACTGATGACAGTGGATATTCTTTTCTTGTTCCTTATTGTTTATTATGTGCATCCATCCTTGTTCACTGAGAGGTTTTTTTGGTATTTTTTATTAAGAATGGAGTTAAATTATATCCAGTGCCTTATGAGCTTTTATGAAGATGTAATCATTATAACTTTTCTCCTTTGATCTCTTTAGGAATGGATTAAATGAATAATTTCCTACTATTGAACCACCCCAGCAGTCCTGGAATAAATCATACTTGGTCATTGAGTATTATTTTTAAGTATGCTGCTGAATACTATTTATTTACTAATAGTTTTTCCATCAGTATTCATAAATGAGGTTACTCTGTAAAGGTTGGGTTTTTTTCCCTCCAGAATGCTCAGAAATGTTTATTGTCCACATATTCAAATGGAAGTATTGATGGATATAAAATTATTGAGTTAGCGTTTCTTTCCTTGAGGACTTTATAGGCATAGTTCTGTTATCTTCTAGGGCAGACTGTGCATTGGGGAAATCTGAGGCCAGCCTGTGTTTTACCTAAATGCCCCGAAGAGTCTTTTTTAAGTTGAGTAAGCTTAGTAGGATATGTCTTGTTAATGGAACTTACTTTTCCTGGCACATAGTGAACACTTTTAACCTGTAGATTTGAATCACCTTTATTTCTGTAAAGTCTTCTCAAGTTGCTTATTTCTTTAGGAGTATTAGTGATGTGTATGTGGTTCTTCCTCATCTTCCAAGCTCTTTCCTGTTGGAGCTGAAACTGCTTGTCTTCCAAATCTATTATTTTCTCAATACTCCTTTTAGGCTATTTATTTATGTCCATTTCATTTTGCTCACTATCTAACTTCTGTTTCACTTGTCCCATACTGAGTTTTTGGCAGTGTCACAAACATATTTTTGTCTTCCACACCTCTGAGCCCTGCTTTCCAAATATTTTATCTACTTCTGTTGTCTCATATCTTTTCTTAGCGCTTGTGTCTCTGCTTTACATGCTTTGTTTTATAGTGGTGATTGCATTTTTTTTAATTCATGGGAATATAGTTTTATTTACCGCATGGCAACATTTTTTGATAAATATGCTTTATGGTTTGTTTTTCTTGTACCTTCTGTTTTTGCTAGTAGTCTCCTTGGAGATCTTGTGCTGGTTTGTTTTTTTTTTTAATTATGGTAAAATATATATACCTTCTTAACCATTTTTAAGTGCACAGTTAAGTATGTGCTGGATCCTTTTAAAATGATCACTCCTCTTTGAATGAGATGATTGCTTGCTAGTCTATAAATTTTGTAGAAAACTCTTATGGGAGAGGGGCCTAACTTAGCAGGAGTGTTTCTTAAATATTTTATTAATATATGTGGATAGCACTGCTGGCCTTTCTTGTCTTCAGGATTCTGTAGAGCTGCTCCAGGCTGTCGCTGTCTGTTGCCCTACCTCACTCATGGACCGCTTCCTGCAGATTTGACTTGTGTGTGTGATTGTTCACGCCAGACTGGGTCTGGGGAAGGCTCAGTCACTAGTCTCTGAACCAGTTCCCACTGTTTGAAACAATGGATTGCTGGTTTTGCACCCTGATAGTGAAGCATTTACTTTTGAGAAATGGAATTGTATGCTTTGTCTGCCATTTGTAACAACAGGCATTCTCTTTCATCCCTTTCCCACACCCTTGCTTGACCTTTACAGCATTTGGCTGTTCTTACTCATATATTGAGGTTTGGGGTCACAGATGTCTCCAGTTTTGTCAAAGATGTGATATTTCTGTTTCTCATTCTCCTGGTTGTTTTTGTGTGATTCTCTAGAGGAGAGGAGGTAAAGTCTGTGTTCTACCATTTTTAATCTAAGTACAGTTCTTTAAGTTAAATAAATTTAGCATTCTGAAAAACTCCTTTTTATGGTCCTTATATTTTGTCTGCTGATGAGAACTTCCTCTCTACCTTTGGTTGGGTAACTGCTGCTTTTGTGTCATTTAAAGGTAACCTGATCTTGTTGAGGGAGTGGCTTGAGAGTTTAATGAGAGAGAAGTATTCTTATGCCCTTTCCTGCCTTCTCTCCATTAGCCCTGGCTATTTCTGTCTGCCTGTGATTTTATTAGCATTTCAGTCAGATCTCTGTCCTTGAGTACCCATCTTCTTGGGTATATATATCACTCTGCCGAGAAACTTAAAGTAAGCACGTCTCCTCTGTGACCAAGCAGCATGCTGCTGGAAGCTGTGCGTGAGCCTGTAGGTAATAGACCCCCAGATCCCTGTGGCTTCCTTAGGCCTTGCAGTGTGGAGAGTTTTGTAGGTTTTCATTCTTTGGTCTACATAAAGGAAAGAGAATTCCTCTTTAGAGAACAGATTGGAGAAAAATAAGGCTTTTACTATTTATTCCGTGTGTTTCTGTATTGCATAAAAAGTAATTTAACAATAAATATGTATTACTTTTGTAAAAAATTAAACTATAGAATTGTTAGATGTAAAAAGTAAAGTCACTTTCTTATTCCCCAAAGTTATCTGCTATTAAGAGTTTGAACTGTACCCTTCCAGAGATTTCTTTTCTATGCATATATATACACATAATATACATCATGTGGTTCTTGTTTTTATATTAAATACAAATGGAGCAACACTTAAATGTGCTGTTCTATGATTTTCTTTTTTTCTATCTAAATATATATTGTGGACACTTTCCCATAATGGTAGGCTTAGATAAACTTTTTTTTTAATTGGCTGCATAGTATTTGGATATATCATGATTTAATCAGTCTCCTGTTGAGGATATTGTTTCCAGTCTTTTGTTATTATAAATACCATTACATTGGATATCTATCTGTATACACATGTGTGTGCAAATACATCTGTAGGATAAATACATCAGAATGGACTAGGTGGATGAGAAGGGTATGTGCATTTTTTATTTTCAAGGATTTTGCCAAAACGCTCTCCAGTATACCACCTCCATTGGCTGTGTGTGTGTGTGTGTGTGTGTACACACAGTATGTTAATATGTTAGAACTTTAAGCTGCCTAATCTCTATAATATGAGTGAATCTCATTAACATGTTGAACAAAAGAAGGAAAAATGGCAGAATGCATACTGTATTACTCTATTTCTCTAAAGTAGAAAAACAGGAGAAACTTACCCGTGCTGTTAGAAATCAGGATAGTAGATATTCTTGGGGAGGGAGTACAGACTGGTAGAAGGCATGAGGGGGCCTCTGGAATGCTGGGAAGTTCTTGATCTGTGGGTGCTACTTACATGGATGTGGTCAGTGTATGAAAATCTATCACCGTACACTTCTCTGTAAACTTATGAATGTGTATTATCTTTCAATAAGAGATTTTTTAAAAAAAATATCTAGCCCAACTTTTTTATTTTATTGATAAGACCCAAAGAGTTGAAGGGTTTCCTCCCTCTCTTGCCGTAGGCAGCTGAGGTTTTCTGAGAGCCTTATGCTAGAAGCCAGAGCCCTGGCCTGCCTTGCCAAGATTGGACTAATGATGCTGTTGGCACTTGGAAAGGCTGTGAATGTGTGACAATGTCTCTCACCTTAAGGCTCTTGAAGAATAATGGAGTGTCTGAGAGCCAGCTGATGTGTCAAATGGAGTTTCTGCTTTTGTAGCTTATGCTATTGTGTTTGGGGAAGAAATCCTAGCACAAGGGCTCACACCCAGGCGATAGAGAAGTTCTGGAAGGTTTCTGATGAGAAAAAGTCCAGTTGTCTGTTACTGCAGGCTGCCTTTCATTCATGTTCTGTTACTCGAGTTCTTTTACTCTGTCCTCCTTCTCACAGCGCTCTGATCTCTACTGTTCTGCTTCTTCCTGTTTTCAGGCCAGCCTCTATTTCAGAGAGTTGTATCTTTTTCAATAAAATTATTTGCTCCAAGTGAAAAGAGAACATTTCTGTTTCATTCTCTCTGGGCCTGCTTTGGGAGGGTGGTGGTGATGGGGAAAACTGTCCGGCGCTGGGACGCGGCTGCTCGCCGCCTCCCCGCCGCTCCGCATCCCCGCGGGCCGGTGCTGTGCGGAGCCGGGCCTCGTGTGCCGGTCCTGGCCCGCGCTCTATGCTCGGCTGCCTGCTCCGGTCCTCTGGTCGCACTGCTTGCGCGATCCTGATTGGTTACTTTTTGAATTCCACTGTTCCTGATTGGATGTTATAGCTTGTTCCTGATTGGATGTTATAGCTCGTTGCTGATTGGCTGTTAATGCTTGTTGCTGATTGGACGCTTTTTGAGTCCTACCAAGGGTATAAAAGCAGGAGGAGACCAGGGAAAGGGGCGGGGTCAGAAGATCAGAAATCAGCGGAGCATGCTGACGGAATAAAGGCTGTTCTCCACTCTCCACGTGCTGCTCCGTTATTTCCCTGATTAAGAGCTGTTGTGAGAGCTGTTAACACTTGCCGAGGTAGAGCTGGTCAAGAGCTGTTAACACTTGCCGGAACAGTGGAGTGGTGAATTCCAGGGAAATGTTTGCATGGTGTGTGATTCAGACATGCGAGATTTTCAGTATCCAGGATTCTTTACTTTTCCTGGAAGGCTCTATCTGGAAACCTTCTGTGAGTCAAAGTGTAGTTTGATGTTTGAGCATTTCCTGTGGTCAAAAACATTTGCCTTTGGTTGAAAGTTACAGTGTGTCAACTTTGCCTGTGCTGATAGCACATCTGTTTGGGATTCCCTATAAATGGTCACTCTGTCAATATAAAATTCCCATGTTGGACCTCACTCCAAGCCCCTTACCCCTCCTCCTCACTTTCTTAACTCTATTTCCCTTCCCTCTGTGTCTTCTTCACTCTTCCACTTTGGCCTCAGCAAGTCCCATCTGTTATCAAAGACCGAGCTCAAAGCATGGCTTTTCACTGACTGACCATCCTCACTGGAGTTGACCTCAAGTCCTCTGTACTTCAGTGTCAGTTGTGTGTGTGTTCTGTTTGGCAACCGCTATTTCCTACCTTTTGGCTTATCTTTTATTATCTCTGAGTGTGATTTAATTTTTGACCTTTACCTTGTCTCCCTAAGTAAGATATCACCTCCTAAAAAGCATACAACAGTACTGTTAACTTTTGTATCCCCCATGGGACTGAGTATAGCATCACCCACAGCATAGTTGCTTTCAGTAGTGTTTTATTGCTATAATACTGTTTCGCAAATGCCACCATATGTCATGCTGTGTCATCAGAGGTGAGATTATTGCTGGGCATGGTGGGTCATGCCTGTAATCCCAGCACTTTGGGAGACGGAGACTGTGGGAGAATAGCTTGAGGCCCAGAATTGGAGACCAGCCTGGGCAATATAGTGAGATGCTGTCTCTACAAAAAAAATTAAAAATTATCCAGGCAGGTGATACGCACCTGTAGTCTTGGCTACTCGGCAGACCAAGGCAAGAGGATTGCTTAAACCCAGGAGTTCAAGGTTACAGTGAGCTGATTATGCCACTACACTTCAGCCTGGGTGACAGAGCAACACCCTGTCTCTTTAAAATAAATAATTAAATAATTTTAAAAAGAGATGAGATTATTATACATTAAAAATTCAATTTCTAATTTATCTGGTGAACCTGAGCAAGTGGCATCATTCTTTAATTCTTCCTTTACCCTATAGGTCAATTCCCCATTGAAAAACTGTGTGGCAAAGTAATTTTCAAATTCCAACTGGCTTCAGCTGACCCTCTGAATTTGGGATAGTATTTGCGTTATAGAACAGTTTAGTTCAGCAGAAGGGCTGATGTGGCTCTTTGGAGCTCAGGGAAGGGGGTTTCACCTGGGTGAGAGGTCAGGATGTGAATTCTTTGAGAAGAAAGAGAGCTAGAAACAGGCCAGTATGGACCCAGGCTGAGACCAGAAGTCTCAAAAATTTACAGACAATCCTGGTAAGTCTTTGGTAACCTGTCCAAATATGAAGCGTGGATCTGAAGTGATTTATTTCACCTTACGTTTATTCACTTATCATGCTACTACCTTTTCTTTCTCTTTTTCTTTTTTTTCCCCTTACCTGGGCCAAATGTATATAAATACTACCTTTTGATATCCTTCCCCTATATTTTGTGACTATTACTGTATCAAATATTAAAATCTTAAAGTTGAGTCTTTTCTAAGATGTCTCTTATTTTATTGATTTTACTTTCTTGTTCTTATGCCCAAATCATGTTTCTTAAATTCCTTTTATTTTTTTGTTAGAGATGGGGTCTTGCTCTGTTGCCCCAGCTGGAGTGCAGTGGTACAGTCATAGCTCACTGCGGCCCTGAACTCTGGGTACAAGCAGTCCTCCCGCCCAGCCACCTGTGCCCAGGTCCATGTTTCCTAAATTCTTATTTGATAATGTGCTTTAATAGCTGGTAAAATCAATCATTTTCACTCCTGCATCCCGTTCTCCTAATTGCTCTCTTTGCCAGAATATTCTATAACCTTACAATGTTTAGTTTTTACAATCCCAAAAGAATTAAGAACCTGTTACATGCCAGTTCCATTAGGTGCCGTAGGTTAAAAGATAAATAGGACGATTCATATTGCCCTATAAGAAATGTCAGTTTGGTGAAGATTGTGGTCGAGACCAAGTCAGTTAAAGGGAGTGTTGGCTGGAAACCTTCCATCTCTCTATAGCCCCAGGACCCAGCTGCATCTATACATCCAGCAGCCCTCCAGGTCTACTTCGCAACCTTCCAGCTTGCTCTATGTAATATTTTCTGTTGAATCTTTTAAAGATATTTTTAGTATTTCTTTCTTTCTTTTCTTTTTCTTTCTTTCTTTCTTTTTGCAAAATATCTATGTGATTTTTTAATACTATTTTGTTTAGTACATTTTAACCATTCCATTCGGGTTTGGTTTATGTTTAAAATGCAGTTGAACATCTTTGTAATGTGTAGTCTTTCATTTCAAAATCACGATACCTCCATGCATGTTTCCTCTTCTCTTTCTCTATATGTGGTCATTATAGGTGTTTGTCTTATTTTCTAGGGTTGATGGGATGGGGTGACTGCAAGAAATTAGTTTGTCAGTCTGTAACTATTTCTGGGCCTGTCAAGTACAAGGTGTTTTTGATGCTAAGAAGAAGATCCTGAAGAAGCCTAAAGCCAGGTCCCATTGGAGAGATAACGACATGGAAGAGAAAATTCATAGCTCACAGCAGTGAGCTTGCCCAGTGTCCATGAAGGTACAGGTGTGAGGTGCTATAGAAGACAGGGAAGGAAGAAAGTCCCTTGAGTTGGCTTGGTGCATGTCTAGGGTGGAGGTTTGGCCTTAAAGATAAGTTGGATTCTCTGACAGAGAGTATGGGAGGAATCTTCTAGGTGGAGAAAGTCTACTGAATGAGACTCAGGTGTGGAGGTGAGAGGCAGTGTTGACCACATAGCTACATTGCCCTGGAAACCTTTGAATGACAACTTCCAGCATTTGAAATTGGCCTGGGATTTTCACATTCTTTTTCTTGGATCCCTGGAATTCTAAGGAAGTGCTTCTGTGCAGGATGGGAAAGGTCAGGCTACCAGGGCTGTCTGTATCCTTTCGTCTTAAGGTTCAGTTTAAGATTTATTAAGATTTCATTTGGGAAAAGGATTTTGTCACTCCCAAGAAAGCTTGTCAGCCCTTGCTGTTATCGCCAGTAGAGAGGAAGATCTGAAGGTTTTCATCAGAGAGAATTTGCTGTTGGTATGCCCTCCATTGGGGGAGAGGTGCCACTCCATTGTTACCTTCCCACACCAGTCAGCCTAATGCAGTCAGTCGTGTTTTTACCACCCAAATGTGTCTCGAACCTGGCCCCTGCTGCTGCAGACCCTCTCCTTGGTTTACTGTCATAGCCTCATAGTAATTGGTCTTTTTGCTTCTGTTCTCATGTACTTTTAGTCTTGTATCCACACCACTACAAATGTCTTTCTAAAATAAATGGGATCACATCACCTTCCCCTGTTTAAAATTCTTCGGTGGCTCTCCATCACTCCAGGATGAAGTTTAATGCTTATACTTACCAGTAGGATGTGGTCCTGCCCTTTGTCTAGCCTTGCCTCTTGCCACTTCCTTCATTTACTCTAACATCATCCCACAGGTACACATAGTTCCTTAAGTTTCCATCATATTTCTCACCCACACTGACTTTCCTTGGTGTTCCATTTTCAGAGTCCCTCCTGGAGTCCTCTGACCTACCCTCTAAGCCAGGGCCCCGTCTATTAGTCGCTGTGCATTCCTCTGTGAGCACTAGCACACTGGACTCCGATTGTTTTCCTTCCTCAATAGATGCTAAGTTCCTTGGAGGGAAGGGACCCTGTCTTCATCATTGTCTCCTCCAAACCAAGTACACAGGGCTCTAGGAAATGGTTATGAATGAGTGCATGGTGTAGAGACACTCAAAAGACCTCTTCCCTCAAAAGCTCCGTTCAGCAGTGGAAACGTGGAATTGTGTACATAGAAAAGGAGAAGGGAAAAAATGCATATACTACTAAGGTCTTGCGTGAGGTTGCAGCATCTGGGTGGGAACAAATATCCTGTGTTTTTAGTGTGAGGGGTAGAGGATGTGTATTGCTAACAGTTAAGGGAGTGTGTGTGAAACTTTTAGGTAGGATATCTAAATAAATGGACTTGGAAAGAAGGAGCTGAGGGTCAGCAGAACAGTAGGGAAGAAAGTGAGAGAATCGGCCTGGCAGGGCTAATGGGGAACTTGGTGTCCCCAGCCTGGGGGCTGGCCACAAAGATTCAAGTGCATCGTTCCTGAGTTTGGAGAGATCTCTGTAAATCCCTTTAGAATTTAGGATTCAAAATAATATGGAGACCTCATTATCCATAATAGCCCAAAAGTGATACCAACCCAGATGTCCAACTGATGAATGGATAACAAAATATGGTATATTCATGCACTTATTCATCTGTAAACTTATTCATCTGTAAAAAGGAACAAAGGGCCAGGCATGGTGGCTCATGCCTATAATCCCAGCACTTTGGGAGGCCAAGCCTGGAGGATCACCAGAGGCCAGGAGTTCAAGACCAGCCTGGGCAACATATTTGGATCCCATCTCTACAAAAAATAAAATAAAAACCATTAGCTCCGAGCTACTCAGGACGCTGAGGCAGGATTGCTTGAGCCCGGGAATTCAAGGCTGCAGTGAGCTGTGATCATGCCACTGCACTCCAGCCCAGGGCAACAGAACAAGATCATCTCAAAAAAAAAAAAAAA
>VBSM01003212.1:7803991-7816184 GCA_008086735.1 Cheirogaleus medius
AAAAGACCAGCCTGAGCAGCATAACATAGCCTAGGCGACAGAGCAAGACCCTGTCTCAAAAAAACAAAAAATCTTGGGTTCAGAGAAATGAATCTGATCATAGCTCCACATAATTAGCTCCCATGGTTTTTTAGTATTTCTAACAGAAAAATGTTACTAAAACACTGCTTTTATCAAGTCACACTCTCAAGTCCAAAAATTCACCTGTTTTCATCATCATGAGGCTGCCAGGGGAGCCCTAAAGTCCCTTCCCTCTCTGCAGCCTGTCCTTCCACTGACTCCTCTAGGTCACACTGGCCCCTACGTGTTTGTTTTGTGTCTGGCTGTGAGCTCTTCATTTAACTGTGTGATGTCACTGAGTAAAGGGGGCATTGTCATCAGCCCCTTGTACAGACAAGGAGACTGACACTCAGGTGTCATTTGCCCAGGGTCACACAGCTGGTTGGTTTGGGAGGCAGGATTTGTACCCAGGACCACCTGAGTCGGGGTTTGGGCTCTGGACCGCCCCAAGACCTTCCTCCCTGCCCAGCCCTCCCCATCACTGACGTCTTGTCTGTCCTTCCAAGCGTAGCTCATGTCAAGCTCCTCGTGTGGCTCCTTCAACTGTGACCCTCTGGGTGTATCATCTGCTGTAGAGGTTCTTAACCTGGAGGCCATGGGCTTCCTAAAGAACACATAGTCTGGGAAGTTGGTGAACCTCCAGGACTCAGGCAGGAGTGTACACCTGCGTGTACGTAGGAGAGAGGGCCTGGAGCTTTTTCATCCATCTCAGAAGATCCCATGTCCCCAAACCCACTAGCAGCCATCCACCAAGCCACATGACCACTAGCTGTGAGACAGCTGCCATCTCCTTCCTGAGAACCTCCTGTGGTTTTTCTGAGCCCTGGAGTCCAAACTAGGGATATCTCTCCATGCACAGACAAAAGTGTCTTGGCCAACTGTGACTCTAGGTGGGGTCTGGAACGTTTTTGCCTCACCAGCCCTGGCCACCTCTCCCAGCCAAGGCAGGCCAGACCCACCCAGTGATGGGGAGCCCTGTGGGCACAGGCCCTGCAGCCAGCCAGGCAGGGTTTGATTCCCAGCTCTGAGATGTCTCCAGCATCAGACCCTTCATCCTCAAAACGGGGTGATAACAGTCCCTGCCGTACAGGATCGTGGACACTGACTGAACTGGGCCGGCGTGGATTACATGCTTCATTCAGGGCAGTTGTCTTCTCTCTCCCAGGACATTAGGATTCCGAGATGGGCAAAGTGTGGGCGGCAGGGGAAGGGGGTGCATGGTGCCTTTGATGAACTGCATAAGAATTCCTCCACTGTTTCCATCCGCTCCTCCAGTAGGGAGATGTATGGAGGGTCCCTGTGTCTCTAGGAAAAGGACAGAGCCCTGGTCTCATGACGGACTCCCTCCCTCGAAGGCGTGTTGGCGTGGGTGGGTGGCAGCGGCCGCCTGTCCGGTCAGGAAGCAGCAGCCTTTCTGGGTAGGGATGCCTGTCTCCAGGGGCAACCAGATGAGCAAAGAATGGTGTTCTTTATGGTACAGTTGCTCTGGATTGTTCCATCTTGGGTGGTGGGGGCTAGGAAGCCCCAGGCACACAGTGCTGCCCTTCAGTGGGGGCCTGGGACACGGGGGTAGGCCTGGCCTCTGGGCCCATGCCACTGCCAGGTGTGCCAGCCTAGAGCACAAGCTTTGGGGGAAAGAGTCGGGTTGGCCTCATCTGAAAGCCGTGGGCAGAGAAGTGAGCATGTCCCGAGTGGGCCACCAGCCCACTGGTTCCACCAATTGCTTGGTATCTGCTTTGAGCCACAGAACACCCACCAGCCTCAGCCTCATGAAAGACTTTGGTTTTCTCTCTCCTTAGAAATCAACGACCGGGAGCAGAAGTTACATGCCCTTAAGGACGTATTAAAGAAATTTCCAAAAGAAAACCACGAAGTCTTCAAATATGTCATCTCTCACCTAAACAAGTAGGTTGCAGGGCTTTCTGGTTGGTTTTTCCTTCTAAAACTCGACAGCCAGGGTTGGTCAAAAGCAGAATGAGGCTGAACAAGGCTCTGTCCTCAGCCTGGCAGCAGTGGGTCAGAGGTCAGCCTGGGGTGCTGGTCAGCCTCCTCGTGGGCACGGCTGGCTCACTGCACAAGGAGCATCCTGGGGCCGGGCGCAGTGGCTCACGCCTGTAATCCTAACACTCTGGGACGCTGAGGCAGGAGGATAACTTGACCTCGGGAGTTCGAAACCAGCCCAAGCAAGAGCGAGACCCCATCTCTATATAAAAGTAGAAAAATTAGCTGGGTGTGGTGGCACATACTTGTAGTCCCAGCTACTCGAGAGGCTGAGGCAGGAGGATCACTTGAGCCCAGGAGTCTGAGGTTGCTGTGAGCTACAGTGACACCACTGCACTCTAGCCAGGGTAACAGAGCAAGACCCTGTCCCCTCCCCGCCAAAAAGAGGAGCACCTTGCCTCATCATGAGGCTTCCAGCCTGGCTCTGTCTGAGGGAGACCCCCATGGCTCCAAGTGTGCCCAACATCAGACAGTGCGGGCAGCTCTGGTAGGGCTTGCAGAGCCGTGAGACATTGTGTAGAGCCTGTGAGCCGCCCCCTCCCTAAGCTAGCAGAGAGGGAAGAGCTCTGGTTGGTGCTGATGCCCCCAGAAATCTCCTGAATCAAAAAACCTAAGAGCCTCCCAGAGTCCTCTGCCCAGCATTCCTATTGTACAGCTAGTATGTAGCGAGTCACTGTGCCGAGAGAGGTGTGCTCTGGAAAAGCCCAGCCCCCGTCCAGTGGGTACCAGCCACTGCGGTCAGGAAGCCCTTTTAGCTGTTTCCCACGTTTATTCATGCACAGAATACATTTGTCGACAAAGTGGTGTTTTATGAACGTCTGGCTTGGGACACACACAGACTCCCTCCCTCTCTGCACAGGCAGAGCATTGTCACCCATGTTGGTTGTCGAGTGAGTGAGTCCCTGAGGCGGTCCCCCCAGCCCCAGGGCTTTGTGAGGGCCTACCCTGTGCCAGGGCATCCAGGCTGTGGCCCGACTCCCATTGCAGGGCACGGCACGGAGAGCTGTGTGTGGACCTTTCTGCTCGCAGCAGCGCGCAGGGTCTCAGCGGAGAGTAGGCAGGCAGGGCGGGCGGCCTGGGTGACAGACGGTGAGCATGATGGGCCAGGGTCCCACACTGCTCTGACCATGTGTTTGGTGTCGCCTGCAGAGTCAGCCACAACAACAAGGTGAATCTCATGACCAGCGAGAACCTCTCCATCTGCTTCTGGCCCACCTTGATGAGACCCGATTTCAGCACCATGGACGCCCTGACGGCCACGCGGACCTATCAGACAATCATCGAACTCTTCATCCAGCAGTGCCCCTTCTTCTTCTACAATCGCCCCATCAGCGAGCCTCCCGGCACCATGCCCAGCTCCCCCTCGGCCGTGGCCTCCACCGTCCCCTTCCTCACCTCCACGCCTGTCACAGGTCAGCCGTCGCCCCCCCAGTCGCCTCCACCCACCCCCCAGTCCCCCCTGCAGCCACTGCTCCCCTCCCAGCTTCAAGCCGAACACACGCTGTGAGCCACTGAGGCCGGGGGCAACAGGAGAACCGGTCTTCTCTCTTTGGTGGGGTGGCATTCGGCCTTGAACAAAACCGCGTCCACTGGGGCAGGGCAGGGGCGAGTGTCCCTCTCCCCTTCACGTGCTCAAGACCTCAGCGGTGGCTCCAGCCAGCAGTCTGCCGAAGGCTGGGCTGTCAGGTGCCCTGGCCCAGTGCTGCACAGCAGGGCTGGCTGCAGGCGGCAGCCGTGGGCCCTGCCCTTTGACTTGGACCCCTTTGAGGACTGAACTAGTCAGGCAGTGGCTCCACATGCTCCCCAGACCACCTCCCCCGCCTGTCTGCGCACACCAGCCTCAGGGCGTCCACCCCCTGCTTGTACAGAGCCCGTTACTGGGACAGTGCCCTGGCCACTGCCGGGGCGGAGGATGTTCTGAGATTTGGGCCTGCCCAGGACAGGGCCGGCAGCCCCTGAAGAGAACACTTCCGTTTATTTCGCCTGTCTCTTCTGCACACGCCCCGCAATGAGGAGTACAGCCTGGCTAGCGACCTCCTTAAAACACGCAGGCCACAGCCCTGCCTCCCCAAGGTACATGCTGAGGGCTTTTGCCCCGCAGATCAGAGCACCAGGACAGCGTCATGCCTGGACCGAGCGTGGCTTCCTCTCCATCCCAGCTCCCCACACACACAACACGCACACGCACAGGCTTCCGGATACGTTCCCCTTAACACAAAGGAACACTGGAAGAAAAATGGAAAAAACCCTCTGATAATTAAAAAGGAAGAAACCACAGAAAGAAAACTACAGACCTCAAGATTCCATTCTCCCCCCACCTCTGCTGGGAGGCAGACGGGTGGAGGTGGCCCTTGTCTCTGTGACAGCAAAACCGGGATGCCTAGGGCTGTGGCCTTAGAGCCTGTCGGGGTCCCACTTAGGTCTCATCATCAGATCCCCTTTTCTCCAAGAAGACGATTGGAGCCCTTGGTGGGGAGGGCTAGGGAGGCGGGCGGGACACAGTGCACAGCACACTACATGGAAACGCCACTGGAGTGCGCATGCGCGCCTGCGGGTGGGGGAGGAGGGGACAGGTGGTGGATGCCGGGTGCCCTTGGGGCATGGGTTAGCGTGTTTGGTGTTGGGTGGGATCCTTGCACCCCAGCTGTGGAAAGCCACCAGCAGGGGTGTTTGTGTGGTGGGGGCTGGGTGGGGGCACTGTGGAGGAATGATGGTCCCCTGGCGCCCTCATGGGGCCATCCTGGCAGGCCCCGGCTGGTCCAGAGGAGCTCAAGGCACAGGCACCGTGCCTGCCATCCCACCACCCTGGCCCGGTCTTTCCCCTTGCCCTCTTCACGCCCCACCTCTGCCCCCAGCACTGCGGCCTTGCTGGGCTGCGACAGACAGTGGCTGCCCCACTCCTGACATGTTCACCCTCACTGCTGGGCAGTGGCCTCTGCAGCTAAGAAGCCTGACACTAAGGTACCCTGGGCGCAGGGCTCTTTGCACTTTAAAAAGCAGCATCTGTGGTATGTTCGGAGCGGCCTGACCAAGTGGGGGCCGCAGTCTCCCGGCGGCCTGGGCTCCTTTGCGCCCTGAGCGCGCTCTGGGCGAGCCGCTGTCTCTGTGTCTAGTTCTCGATGGGGAAGAAGGTGCATAGAAACACTAAGCTACCCTTGCACGCTCTGCCGCCTCTTTAAGAACACAAATCAGATGAGACCCGAGGCACAGGCGTGTTTCATGTAAATGTCGGGTGATGGACTTTTCTCTCTTCTGGTGATCTGTGCCTGGTGCGCAGGTCCGGGCTAGGCTGGAGGGGACGTCAGGGTTTAGTTTTGGCTGAGGTTGGCGGACACTGTCTTGGTTCTCGAACTCCCCTGGCCCTGAGCCCGCAGCCTATGAAGAAATTGCTCCATTTAACCTCTGCCTTTCTCTGGTCGCGCTACCCAGTCAGCTCCTCGAGGAGGTGGGGGTGGAAAGGAAACCATACGGGTGGCCTGGGGCCATCGCTGGGTGAACAGAGGGAAAAGTAGCCCAGTCCCCTCCCACTGCCCCGGCTAATACTGCCACCACCTCTGTGCTCGTGCTGGCGCGCTGGCCGGACGCACCCCTGACTGCGCACATGTGTGTTCGTCATCGATTGCTCTGGGTGTGTGAGGGCAGCCGGTGAGGACACCTGTGCTTTGTACCTTGCCCTTGGGAAAGGACCGGAAACCAGGCTTGGGGGAGCCCCCGTGCGACAGCGCCCCCGTCAGCCAGCGTGGTGGAGCCAGGGCCACACACACCAGCCCGCCCGCCCCAGGCCTGCCAGGGCTCCTCTCGTCTCTGCTCACTAACTCTTCATCACTCATCATCTGCTTTTCCGGGCTGAGGGACTGTAGGACGCGTCAGTTGTTTCTGAATTGTCATTGCCAGTGGTGGCAGCGCTGGGCCTGGGCTCCCACTTCTAGACAGGGCAGCATTCAGACCAAATGAGCACTCGGATGGGACCCACGCAGAGAGTGCCTGGGGGTCTGTTGGGACCTGCTGGCCTTAAACAGAATAACGCCCACCCCTCCCCTCATCCAGGGCTTTCCCTGTGGAACGAGCTTTCCCCAGTGAGCGGCACATAGCTCACATCTGGGTGGCAGGCACTGGCCTCGTCCACATGGGCAAGCAGGTGAGCCCCTGCCTGGCGGAAGCACAGACACTGGGCTCGCCAGAAATGCGGCCCTCCATGGTGGGCTTAAGACTGCCGATGGCTCTGTGACTCCCGATGGTGACACAGAGGACGGGGAGCCAAGGTTAGGTGGCATGGCTTGTGTCGCCCATTGGGTAACTCACAGCACGCATTCTGCATTCTGTCACGCTGTTCTTCCCGTCACTAGGCGTCTGCAGGAGGAACACGGAGCACGAGCTTCAGAGCTCCTGTTTCCTGTTCTCTCGGCCCCGCAGCCCCCTTGGATTTTCTTCCTGCTTAAGGCAGGAAGTGTGCTGCCGGGTGAGACTGTCCCGGCAGAATGTTTGTCTTTGCCACAGTGGACAGAGGATGACATCATAGGAACCCTCCTTCCCCACCCCTGTCCGCCACTCCTGCTGGTCTTGGGGAGGGGAGGCCTTGGTCCAGGCCAGCGTCTGCTTGGCACAGACTCTCCCAGGTCACCGGGCTTTCTGGCCACACCCATGACCAGAAACCTGGACAGGCCAGCTGCAGCATCTGGTTATCAAATGTCACCTCCAGCTGTATTCCACTCCTGTCCCCTCCTGTGAGAAGAAGGGCACTGCTTTGGGGGCGTTGGCTAGAAAAAGTAGTGATCGGTGGCAGAGAAAGGCCCCCGCCGTGGAGGGCTGGTTCTGTGAGTCGCTGCTTTCCCAAGAAGGAAGCTGCAGGGCCTCGGGTAAGTTGCGGGGGCGGTCCGGGTTCAGTCGCTCCATAACTCACGGGCGGTGGGGGTGTCTGCCACGAAGCATGGGCTCTGTCCAGGGGACAGGAGACATGGCGCAGGAGGGGCTGGGCGGAGTCGCAGTCTGTGCTGCTAGCAAGGCGGGGCCGGGCTGCTGCGTAGGTAGAGTACGAACTTGGTCGCCTCCGGCCTTGTGCTGCCTCCTCCAAGGTCCCGAGAGCCAGACCCTCCTCGCCTCGTCCTCTTGGAGCCGTCTCTGCGCCTGCCTTCAGGCTCCTCCCAGCAGCGCCCCCCGCACGCCAGACGGACACCCCGACATGCTGCACCTCTCTGTAGTCGAGACAGGGCGTAAGTTATTGTTTGCATTAAAAAGAATCATGTCCCCTATGTACATTTAAGGAAAAAAAAAAAAAAGGAAATGTCTCAGAATTGTATGGGAATAAAACTTGTTTGAAAATTTGGAATAGTGCTGCTGCCAGCTTATTTTTCTGGTACTTGTATTTTCACATGTTAAATGATCTTTATATATGTTGAATTAACAAATATTTTCGGTTTCCTGAGAAAAACAAAAACATATTAATGGTATTGAAATGTGTTAGTAGTCTGGCTGTGTGCCCAAAATTGTTTCGCAGCAAAAGTGGAGAACTGTCTGTAAAGAAAGTATAACAATTATTTCTTTGTATTTTAGGGGCTTTAACCAGCACATCCTCTAGTTGGTGTTAGGAATGTTTGCTTAATTTCCAGACTTTTTTTTTTTTTTTAAACACGTCGTGGGTTTTTTGAGGCTCCAACCTGATTAGTGCATGGCCGGCCCTCAACCTAAGGCTGAGGCATCTCTGACTGAGGTGTTTTCGTTTGGTTTTGTTTTTTAAAATCATGTATTTGCTACAAAGTATTGTACTTGTCTCAATGGGAATGGTGTAAAAAACTGAAAAGGCCTTATGTGATATGTACCATAGTTAATAAATCAATCTTGTAAAAAACCAAACCTGAGAGAAATGAAGGGGGGCCCCTCCTCCCGGCTGCTGCCCCTCGGGGGGCCCAGCGCCTCCCAGGGTGGCCAGAGGGCCGGGCGCACCTGCCTGCTTCCCTGAGATCTACGCCTCACTCCACAGCGCCTCCCCCGGGCCCCAGCAGGTAGGGCTCCTGTCCTTCCCAGCCCCCATGTCACACTGGGGCAAGTGCCAGGGTTTGCTTCCTGGGTGGCTGGGGAGGGAGGTGGGCGGCCATGGCCAGCGCTCCAGGGGTGGAGGCTGCAGACCTCGGCCCTTTTCCCCAGGGAGGGGGTCAGGGCTGGTGTGCAGAGAAGGGAGCTCCAAAGGCCAGACTCAGCCCCTGGTGCTGGCCCCGCCAGGCTCTAGAGCAAAAGAGCAGGACATCTGTCGTCATTGGAGTTAACCGTTTTCACCAGCAGCATCCAGAACAGTGCCTCCGGGGATGGAAGTGGGCTGTCGCCCAAAGAAGCCTCACCCGGCGAAGCACATCCTCTCTGCGCACCCTGGATAAACAGTCTTTCTTGTTAGGAGCGCCTCCTGCTTTCCCGCCACCCGGGCTCAAATCTGCCCTGTGCCCCGCTCCCTCCTGTCCCCTTTGCTGCTTCTGAGCTCCGTGTGTCCACCTCCCAAATAGCACTGGCAGCCACTGCTTTTCTGTCCCTTTTGCCCCGTTTATGGGGCCAGGCAGCCTCCGAGCAGGCGCCGCAGTGAGGGCAGACAGTCTCTCGATTGCAGGTGCCCACTGAGCGCGCCGGGCCCTCTGGCTCCCACCCGGGAGCCCCACGCTCTCCACCCAACCTGCCTTTCTCCCCCACTGTCATCGGCTCCTCAGCACAGTCCAAACTAACCTCATTCTGCTTCCTGATCTCTGCTCTAAGCAGCTCCTTCTGCCTGTAATGCCTCCATCCTCAGCTCTGCACAGCAGTTTCTAGACTGTTCTTCAAGCTAGTCTTCCTATCTCCCCTGACACTATCTCCCTGACCCTTTTCTTCTCTGGCTCTTGATGTTCAAGTCTTATGTACTTATATACACGTACCTCTCAGCCACCGTCACCCACGTTGAGAGCATTGGGGGACAGGTCCTGTGTCCCCCATGTCCCCTCCCAGAATGCCCAGCAAGGGGCCTTGTGCATGGCAGGCCCTTAGGCAGTCTGTAGTATGAAGTGGTGTCAGCCTTGCCCTTGACTTGAGGCTCCATCTATCAATATAAGCTCACCCCTCCCATGTTGCCCCAGACCTCCACTTGTCACGACATACTCATATCCACCCGCCTGTGACACGCTGGGGGGCTCCACGGTGACATACCCACAGCCAAACTCCAACCTTCTCCAAATCTGCCCATTCCCCAGGTTCCCTCGCAAGCCAAAGAGACCCTGGAGGCCTCCTTGGGCCTCCCTTTCCTGTCCCAAACCGAGTGTACCTCCAAGTTCCATTTTGCAACCAGCTCACTTCCCTCCAGCTTTCCTGCCACCATCCTGGTCCAATCTCACCTAGATGTCTGCCTCAGCTTCCCCCGTGGCCACCTCCTGGCCTCCAGTCTCCTCCCTCCCTTCTATCTCCATGTGGCAGGCACAGGGAGCTTTCCAAATCTCAGATGCAGCCAAGCTGCTCCCCCTTAATAACCCTCCAGGGCTCCCTAGTGCCCTTAGAGAAAGCCCAAATTCTTCACCAGGGCCCATAGGCCCTGCCAGCCTCCCAGGGAGCCTTTTCTTGCACTCCAGCCACCCAGGACTCCCTGTGAGCCTGCCCACCTCAGGCCATTTGCATGTGCTGTTCCTTCCTGCAACTGCCCTTCCCCCTATCCCCCCCAACTCCCTCCTTATTCATTCGGATTTCAGCTCCAGGACTCTCATGGGCAAAGCCCTCCTGACTCCCAACCGGGATGGATTCCTTTGCTTTCAAAGGGGGGAAAAAAGAGTTCTTTTCTCCTGTGTTACTTATTCAGATCGTATTCACCCATTTAACACACATTTCCTGAGCATCTACTCTGTGCCAGGCCCGGGGGACACAGCCATGAACAAAACCAAAAGCCCTGTGACAACAGATAGCCCAGTGGAAGGAACCATGCAAACTAACGTAGCCACTGTCAGTTGGGATTAAGGCGGTCAGGAGAATTGGAGTGTTGAGCAGGGTGCTGTTCAGGGTGGTCAGGAAGACACCTCTCTGAGGAGGTGACATTGGAGCGGAGGAGGGATCAGGGGCAGGCGAGCAGGGCACTCGCCTTGGGTGCAAAACGTAATGGGACACACACAAAAACTCGGTGATCAAGATAAAAATATTTCAATGCAATGTTTTCCAAAATGGAAGTTACTGTGAAGCTAAAACTGCTCTAAATAAATAGTCTTTTAAAAAAAATCAACGTTAATGCAAAAGAACTCCGTAATGAACAAAATATCAAGACTTTAAATAAAGACGAATCAGTTACATGTCAAACGAGCCATATCGGAGCCTGAAGCAAAAGGCGAAATCAGCAAGACAGCCTCGAATCTGGTCGCCCATCAGGAGGCGACTGCGAGGGTCCCGGGAGGAAGGTGACAGAGGATTAGACCAGGGTGGGATGGTGGAAGTGGAGAGAAGCGGGGGTGCTCCTGGACATCTTGAAGGTCAAGGGGACAGGGTTTGGTGAAGATTGCATGAGGCTGTGCGTGAGAGAAGGTGCAGATGACAACAGGGCTGACACAGCAGTGTGAGTGTCCGAAGATCAGCCACTGCCCCCGCTCCCTGTGAAACCCACCAGGGCAGCAGCTGTGCTCCCCAAGCCGCAGCCAGCGAGCACCTAGCTCGTTGCGGGCGCTCACCAGCGCCAGGCACACTGCCCTAAGGCGCGGGGTGCGCCGTGTTACTCCCTGAGGCCACCAGGGGTCAGCAGAGCACCGCCCTGCCCAGCCTGGACGGCCTGGGAGGAGTTGGAAGCCAGGATGGTGGCTTTTACGAAGACAGCAAGATTAGGAGAAGCGGGGGCTGGGGAGGTGGCGGGTTCTGAAAAACGGAGTTGCAATGGGGGTGTCGCAGGAGCAGCCAGAGAAGCAGTGGAATGAGTTACTCTTCCTGTCGTTTCCTCCATCCACCCATCCATCCACCTGCCCATCCATGTATTGGGTCAGTTCAGTCACAGGAGGTCAGGGACCCGGCCACAAGGGGCCTTGGAGGGCACAGTGATAAGCTCAAAGTTTGTCCTGAGGGCACTGGGGAGCCATGGACGCCATTTGATTGGGGGAGAGAGAGACAACGGTCAGATTAGCAGGAGCTGAAAGGAGGAGGAAGAAAGTCGGGAGTCAAGGGATACAGGCTCCCAGGAACCCCGCCTCCCAAGTGGAATTGAAGGGTTAACACACATATAAATAATATTAATAGCAATACTAATATTAATAAAAGCTAACAATTATTGGATCCTTACAAGGTATCGGGTCCTGTTTTAATCACTTTGCATCTATCAACTCATCATTTTCGCACAAACTCTACCATGAGGAAACTGAGGCACAATGGGACCAAGCGATTTGTCCAACATGACACGCTAGTAACTAGGGGCCAGGACCCGCCCCCGGCTGGCCACCTCCCAGCCCATGCCCCGTACTGGCTCCCCAGGAGGTCTCAAGGGTGATGAGAATCAGCTCCGAGGGGTTCCAGTCCCTCTCTCAGGTACCCCCTAGGGGTGCAGATTCCACACCTGCCCCTCCCCCAGCTCCCCCCCTCCCATCTCAGTCAAATGCGGCTTCATCTTGCAAGTGCTCAGGCCCAAACCTCCCTGGTCCTCTCCTGTCACACCCGTCTCCAGTCACCAGCCAATCCAGAATGCCGCCACTTCTTCCTCTCCTCCACCACCACCTGGTTCGGCTACTGTCACCTCCTGTCTGGACTTTCCCAGTCACCTCCTCAGCTGGGCTGTTGCTCGCATCCCCCAGTGTCCATTCTCGGGTACCTGCCACTTGCGTCTCATCTTGGCCCAAGCCCAAGCCAGACCCCTTCCTGCAAGATCCTGGCAGCACGCCCACGTCCCCAACTCTCTCCTTCCACGCTGCTATCTGCTCGCACCATGTCATGGGTCCCTCTCTTATGGATTGGTGAGATGGATTCGGATGTATTATAAATCCATTGTCTCTAGAAACAGCATACTTTACATGTAAGTTTTCCCATCCTGGTACTAACTTTTTTTGTTTGTTTGTTTTGGTGTTTTTGAGACAAGGTCTCACTCTGTCCCCTGGACTGGAGTGCAGTGGCATCATCACAGCTCACTGCAGCCTCCAACCCCTGAGCATAAGCGATCCTCCTGCCTCAG
>VBSM01003212.1:7844710-7856170 GCA_008086735.1 Cheirogaleus medius
GAGCCCCAGAGCCTCCTCTCCCGGGACCCCTCCCCGCAGCGGGCTGCAGAGGGGAGCAGGGCTCCGCAGGCCAGGGGCTGATGTTTATGGAGCTTCCTGCTTGCCGGCACTGTGCTAAGTGGTTTGTCTCATTTAAATAACTCACAACCACCCAGGATGCAGTGTTACTATCATGGCCATTTGACAGATGAGAAAACAGAGGCACAGTGCCCTCCCACTGGGGGCAGGAACAGCACCGAACTCCTGGCCCCAGGCTCTGCTGCCCACCCCTCCCCTCCGGCTGGTTCAGCCCCCGACATGGCAAATCCGGCTCCAGGGACCTCTTTCTGGAGGTCTTGGCAGCAGCCACTGCTGACTCGGCTCTCACTGGGCTGGGAGCTCACAGACATTTGCCTCTAGGCCACTCACAATGTCCCCCCTGGTCCCAGGGAAGGGCAGATGCTGATGAACTGCATCACCAGTTGGTAAGAAACGGAGCCAGGGGAAGACTCAGAATCTAGCCTTAATACCACCTTCCGGGCAGGGCAGACGTGTACCACCAGCCCAGGGACCCCTCCTGCTGTCCCCACTGGCTCCCGGGCTCCTGTCAGGGCCACTCGTGGCCTCTGGCTTCAGGATCTAGACATCACTTGTCCATTTTACCCTGGGGTGGACGCCACCAGCTCGACCACACAGCACGAGACCTGGTGGCTGTCTGTGACTATAGTTATTACCGGTTTATTTCAATGACCAGCTCTTGTCTGCTGGCCCCCGAGAGCGTGGTCTAGGGATGGGGGCTGTGAGGTCTCCCTGAAGCCTCCTCAGGAAGGGCACGGCAGTCAATCCCATCGGCCGCCGTCTCCTCCGGGGCCCAGCCCACCGTCCTTCTCCATGGGACCAGGTTCTCTCCCAAACCCGAAGACACAGAGGGCAGCCCTGACTTCCATTTTCTTCAGGGATATGCAGCAGCCCCAGCCTGGCTTCACTGGCCTGGACAGGGGTCCTCCCTGGCCACAGGCTCCTTCCCGACAGGAAACCCGACCTAGGCATGCCCCACCTCTCCCCTGCACAGCGGCCCGAGGGGCCTGCGCCCCTGCCCCTGGGAGGACACATGCCTTCCTCATTCTCCCGGTCCTGCTTGCTGCTCTCAGCCAGCCTCCTCGCTCTCTCCTCCTCCTCCTGCTGCTTCTGCTGGATCCTCAGGTACAGGGCCCTCTGGGCCGAGGGCAGGAAGTCAGGGACACCGGCGCCCGGCTTCGGCCGGCCTGGGGGCCCTCCCTCAGGGAAGCTGTCGGGCTCCAGAGGGTGCTCGGGGAAGAGGTGCTCCCCAGGCTCCCCCGGCAGCTCTTCGTAGTGCCCGTAGTCCTCTGTGGCAGGGAAGAACCGAGGGTTCGTGTCGGGAAGGGCCTCCAGGTGCCAACTCCAACCCCCCTGCCCTTCGCTGCAAAAGCCAACCCATGATGGTGCTGGCGAGACGTTCGGCCGTCCGCCTGCCCTCCCCAGGCCTGGCAGCCCGACCGAGGGAACGGGGCAGCTCGCCAGGGACTCCCACCTATGATGCCACCGTGAAGAATGAGGGTCACAGAGAGGGGTTCATGACACGGGCGAATGCTCATGAGGTGGAAACAGGATGGAACATTGTATGTATTTTGTAAAACTCTCAGAAAAGGCTATGAACAGACAGACAGAAACAGTCCCTCTGGAAAGGAGACTCTGGAGAGACGGGCTGGTGAACTTTCACTTTCTACTCTACTAATACTTCTAATTATTTGCTATGAGCATGAGTTTCGTGATTTATTTGTAATAATCAATAAAGAGAAACAGCGTTCCTCATAGTGAGCCCACGGTGTGAACTCAACCACGTCAAACAACAAAAGCCAGAAAAACAAAGGAACAAAATACACCAAAATGCTGCTTTGGCCGCAAGTCACCCCAGAGGCCGGTGGGTGGAGGCCTCTCCTCCTCCACAGGGTCCTGAACTCTGCCAAGTGTCCCTAAGCAGCTGCTGCATCAAGGGGGCACCTCGGGAAGCAGGGCACGGAGGGGGTGCAGGGTGGCACCCGGCACCAGCCACCTCACCCCAGACCCAACCAGCACCGGAGCCAAGAGCTGAGACGACAGCACAGGCTCGGAGTGTGGGGGTACAGCAGGCACGGTGACAAGGGCAGACTTAGCATCAGGCCCTGGATATGCTGTGTGCTGTGAATGACATGAGTGTGGCACAGAGCAAGTCACCAAGACGGGGAATGTCTAGCGTCGGGGCTGCCCCACAGCAATGCCCTGCAAAGATGGACATGCTCCAGATCTGCACGGGCCACACGGCCACCACTATCCTCCTGAGGCCGCGGAGCATCTGAAATGTGGTGAGTGTGACCAAGAAAGGGAAGCTGTCACTTAATTTACATTAATTTAAGCCTATAGAATTAAACATCATTAATTCTGTCAATGTTACACATGCAAAAAATATATAAAGCAAAAAGTCGCCTTCTGCTAGCGCCTGAACTCCATCCATTGTGTGAACCTGAGGGGCCAGCCGACAGTGCGCCACACCCCTGCTTGGTCCTGGGGACACCCAGACCCAGACAGTCAAAGTTCCTCCTTCACAGAACGAACAGTCTGTGAATATACTAAAAACCACTAAGTAGGACAGGCGCAGTGGCTCACGTCTGCAATCCCAGCACTTTGGGAGGCTGAGATGGGAGGATCGCTTGAGGCCAGGAATTCAAGACCAGCCTGGCCAATATAGCAAGATGTCATCTCTACAAAAAATAAAAGAAACCACCACTAACTGCACACTTTTAAAGGGCAGGTTTTATGGGAATTCGAATAGAGACAGCCTGACTTTGCTTCCCCCTCACCTGCCCCTGCAGAGCATTCCCCACACACACGTGTTGAAGGCGAGGGCCACAGAACCCCAGCACCCTCTCTCGGAAGCCTGCTTTGCTCACTCGAGAATTCAGACGAATCTTTCTAAAGCCCCGGCTCTCGCCCAGACACTTGCTCTCACAGCTCCACACGCCACCTAGACACCCTCCAACCACCCCCCCAAAAGGGGCATCTCACACTTAAGTGGCTGAAGCAAAGCGCTGCCACCCGCCCCGACCAGGCTCTCCGCAGGTCCTGCTGCATTAGGAACAAGGCGGGCACCCCCGAGGGACCCCGCACCACACCAACCCCATCCTCCATGCCGCTCTTGCCCGTCCTGCAGAGCACACAGAGGGACATGTTAGCCCCAAGGGGCCACGTCTAAACCTCGAAGCCTTGCCCTGCTACCCCCGGCCACCTCGGGACTGCCACCCTGTTCACCTCTGCCCAGGTCAACTCCATGGCAGCCCAAAAGCATCCCCATTCTACCCTGGCCCCAGCGTCTGTGGCCCCTGTACACCCCAACATTTTTCACAGCCATGAAGCCTCCCCTTGTACCAGGGAGGTACACCCCCTGTGCTGGGACCCCTTCCCTCGGCCTGCGTAGACCTGGGGCACATGGCTGCCCCCCACTCCCGCAATCACAAGTCAAGTTTCACTTCTCAGAGAGGCTTTTATGACTGTCCCCACAGAGGCACTGAGGCTGCTCCACCACGATCCCCTCCTCACAAGTTTGCCATCTGCCTCCCTCTGCCGCAATGCAGCTGACACAAGGAGCTGGTGGCCTCGAGCACTGACCCCAGGCAGCGGAGCACATCCCCTCTCTGCGGGTTGCACGAGGCACTGCAGGGGGGCATCTGACCCCCTGCCATCTCGGACAGTACCAACACACAAGGAAAAGAAGGAAAATGGCCAGTCACGTGGACACAACAAGCACGGTCACAGGGTCGACACTGGCAGCTCCAAGCCGAGAGCTGTCCGGAAGGAGGCGACTTTGGCCAAGGCACTTGACTTACTCCTGACGGCCTGTCAGCCTCTTAGCCTCACACCGGTCCGCACTCGCCCCTCTAACTTCCCATGCTCCTGTCTCCAGGCAGGTAAACATTTTTAAAGATTAAATAAATTATACTCATAATAAACATATATTCTCTTCTGCCTCAACAGAATAATGAATCCCATGTCACTGAAAACATTCAACCATTAAATGGGACAGAGATGGGAGTTGAATTCATGCTTTTGAAGAGATTCGGACCAAGGAAGAAAACTCGCATCTCCCCGACCCCACCCCATTGTGCAAAGCCCCCTGCGCCTGTAGTCACGCCTGGAGCCCCACGTACCTGCTTCCCCCAGGAGTCCTGGCTCCATCTCCATGCCCTCCTGCTGCTGGTAGAAGTTTTCATAGAAGTTCTGGGCTGGTGGGATGGGGGGCATCATTCCAGAGTGTGGGGAGTCTCCAGGACCATAGGGCATCATTGGGGGGCCACCGGGTCCCATGGGTGGGCCGGGGTTCATTCCAGGGCCCATCTGCATGTCGGGGTGCATGTCCGGGTGCATGTCGGGGTGCATGTCCGGGTGCATGTCCGGATGCATGTCGGGGTGCATCGGGCCACCCATTGGCCCTGGGGGTCCCATGTTAGGCCCAGGACCCATTGGCCCTGGGGGTCCACCACCAGGTCCAGGGAACCTAGAGGAGGACGAAATGGTGCCTGTGAGGGAAGCTGTAGGAAAAGGGCGGTGGCCACCCCCAAGGAGCCGTGGAGGGCACCACGGACGAACAAGCACCAAGGGGAGGACTGCAAGCCCAAGCTCATGGGCCGCAGAGCAGGACTCCAACAGCTCAGAGAGGCAGCCGCTGCCCTAGCCAGGCTCGCGCCGACAGGTGGACAGCCCCCCTGGCCTCGGCTGGGGCCTAGGGCACTCACCTCACACCCAGCTTCTCAGCCAGCTGCCCTGTGGGCCGTACCACAATCTCAAACAACGAAGGGATCTTCTTATTGTACATGTCCTGCTGCTGCTGCAGCTGCTGCGGAGACAGTGGCTCGTGCACTGGCATGGGCATCTGCGGGGGCCCAGGGGGAGGAGGTGGGGGTGGAGGTGGGGGTGGGGGGCCACCCTGCATGGGCCTGCCGTTTGGAGAGGTCGGGGCCTGGGGGCCAGGGGGTCGAGGAGGGGTGGGCAGGAGCCCCACGCCAGGGGGTGGTTTGGGCAGAGGGTTGATGCCCTGCTTCTTCAGCTCCTCGACCTCCTTCTCGTCCTCAGCGCCCGCTTCTGCGTCATCGGCCAACATCTGTGGGTGAGAAAGAGAAGAAAAAGGAAGTGATTGTCTAAAGCATGGACAAGAATCAGGCTGAAATGGGCCTCCCCAGTGTTGAGAGCTGGAGTTTATGAGGAATAATCTAATACACAAGGACCCGGAGGCTCCTACAGCAAAGGACAAAGACCAAGGTTCCTCTTTGTGACGAAACTCATCATTGGACACCCCTCTGCTCCACTTCCTGGGACCAGCTAGCGGGGACAGCCAGTCCTGTCCCATGGCTCAGAGTATACCACTTTAACCATTTTAAAGTGAACAGTTCAGTGGCACTGAACTCATTCACAATGTCGTGCAACCACCACCTCTATCTAGTTCACTCTCATCACCCCCACAAAGGAGACCCTGCACACACTAAGTAGCCGCTCCCCACCCCCGCCCCCGCCCCCAGCCCACCCTCCATCCTAGGCCCTGAAGTCACCCTCTGCACACCAGGAGAGCAACCTTCACTGTCACAAAGATGGCCACACCCCTGCACTGCTAAGTCCTTTCAATGCAGCCTCGATGTCTTCAAGTAAAGGGCAAAACTTACCAAGGCCACGCCACATTAAACAGGAGCAAACCTGACCACAGCTTTCTCCCTGCCCTCACCCCAACCTCGCCCCTCCATGGCCTGGCCTCGGGGTGTGCCTCACCCCCCTCGCCTCCTAAGCTCCCACCCATAACACCCAGTGCCTCTTTGCAACGCAGCCTCCCTGCCTGGCACCTGGTCCCGCTCCCAGTCTCTTCCCGACTGCAGCTCTCCCAGAGGGCTCCCTACTCCTCTAAGACTAGGTTTAGCCCTTTGGGGCCACAGAACACACTTCCCCGTATGAGGCAGCACATGTGAACACCTGCCAACGCCCCCTTCTCCACCAGACTGCCAGCTCCGGGGAGACTGCTATTCCGCACTGCCAGCCTGAAGCTCAGCACACAGCAGGCGCTTAAGTACACCCTAATTAACTGAGTTAGCTGAGTTAACTGAGGCCCTCATCACAGTACAACCCTCAAGTGGCCTCCTCCTCCTCCCTGGCCCCCTCAGGGAGGCTTGCCCGTGCCCTGCACCCGACGGATACTGCCTCCCGTCTCAGCACTTGGCCACCACGCAGTCTCCCTCAGCCTCGTATGGACCCCAAGGTGTCTTGAAGAGGATTCCAGCTCAAGACACAGACACTCTTATGTAAAATACATAAGAGAAATTAAAAGAGCTGAAAAAAAACTGCCTCCCAGTGCAGCCATGGAGGGCACTTCTACTCCCAGGTCATCCCATAGCCACACCCTGGCCCCCCTACCAGCTGCCCTGCTGGTGCCAAAACCTCCCTTACAGGAGCGATTCTCAGCCATCCAAGGGGTTTCCAAATGTCAAAATTTACCTTTTCCACACAAAAGGGATGGTCACACATGAACAGACGCAAAGGCAAGTGGGCCAAGCTTCATCAAACCAAGTAAATAAGCTCAAGGCAGTTGGTTATAAATTCTAAGTTTTTGCCCCAAACTGGAAACAATCCACAGGCCCTTCAACTGACGAGTGGCTAAGTGACTGGGGATCATCCACACAGTGGAGTCCCACCAGCAACAAATGGTAATTAACTACTGACCACAACAACACGGGTGAATCTCACATGCATTATGCCGAGTGCAAGAAGTCAGACTCGAGATAGACACACACACACATACACACACTCTTAAAGGCTGTTTACCATACGATTCTATTTATATGACATTCTTAAAAAGGCAAAACCACAGGGACAGAAAACAGATCAGTGGTTGCCAAGGGCTGGACACAGGGGGAGGCGTTCATTATCAAGGGCACAGAGGAGTTTTTGGAGCGAGGGGATGGATTTCCTGTATGTAGATGGTGGGGTGGCAACACGCCCACCATGTATTTGTCAAAGCCCACAGAACTGCAAATTAATACAAAGGATTTTCTTGGACACAAAGTGTACCTCAAAGAACCTTACTACAAAAAACTCTGTATATTGAACAGTCTGGTGTATAGTGGAAAAGAATAAAGCAAAAAAAGAAAAGAAAAGAAAAGAAGAATTTAAAAAATTAAAAACAACAACAACAACAACTCTGTATAACGAAGTATCAAAGGGTAAAGAACCATGATGGACGCACCTTACTCTCAGGTGGATCAAGGAAAAGCCACATACACGCGCACATACAAACTAAAACAAGAGCAAGTGAACAGGGCAAAGTATCACTAACAGATGAATCTGGGTAGAGGGACTTTTTCATGTCTTTCCTGCCACCTGCTCCCATATAAGCGTCATCACCAACCCCAAATGCAGGCCACTTTCCAAACCAAGACTGGAGAGATGGAAACTGACATTTCTAAACAGATGGACATGTCACCAAGGAGTAGTAAAATGAGACTGAAGAAAAGCGGGGTGGAGAGCATAAAAGAGCACAGATGCTCAAGAGACGGTGGCTAGGGCCTACTCCTCAGTGGCACCACAGCCTGGACCCAAGGGGTGTCCAGGAGCTCCAGGCCCCCAGCCTTGGTGAACCAAGCTGTGCCTTTCCAGGCAAGAAGGTGATGGTGGACCCCACGCTTTCATCAGAATTAATCTAAGCCTTTCTAAGACAGTTGCTGTAAGTTTCACTTTCTAACCATCCAAACTGGACTCTGGTATGATTTTTCCAACCTAAGAAAGGGAATGATATTAATGGTTCTAAAATGTTAGTAGCCAGACACTGAAATGTGCCTCTTTGGTTTTTAACTAGGGCATCTAGAGCTATGCTGTCCCATATGGTGGCCACTGGCCACGTATGGCCAGTAAGTACTTGAAATGTGGCTGGTCCAAACTCAGATGGACTCTAAGTAGGAAATTAACACCAGATTCCAAAGATACCACACACACCAAAGAATATAAATATGATGTTAAGAGCTGCTTAAGGCCGGGCGCGGTGGCTCACGCCTGTAATCCTAGCACTCTGGGTGGCCAAGTGGGAGGATCTCTTGGGCTCAGGAAGAGTTCGAGAACAGCCTGAGCAAGGGCAAGATCCCGTCTTTACTAAAAATAGAAAAAATTAGCTGGGGGTGGTGGCACATGTCTATAGTCCCAGCTACTCAGGAGGCTGAGGCAGGAGGATCGCTTAAACACAGGAGTGTGAGGTTGCTGTGAGCTAGGTTGATGCCATGGCACTCTAGTCCAGGCAACACAGCGAGACTCTGTCTCAAGAAAAAAGAGAAAAAAAGCAAAAAAAAAAAGCTCCTCAGATAAATATAGAATGTATATATTTACATTGGAGGGGTCTGTGTGCACACTCCTAATAAGAAACCTACCAGCTTATACGTTCTGTAAACATCAAGTTTTGCTTTCAGAAAACATTTCTCTATATGGCATTTATTTTTAACAGGCTCAAGTATCACAATTCACAGAAACCAACAGATACCAATTATAATCCCAACCCCACTTAAAAAAAAAAACAAAAAACCAAATGTCTCGGCCAGCTGCAGTGGCTCACAACTGTAATCCCAGCGTTTTGGGAAGCCAAGGTGGGAGTTTGAGACTAGCCTGGACAACATGGCAAGGCCCTATCTCTACAAAAAAATTTAAAAATTAGCTGGCTATGGTGGTATACAGCTACTTAGGAGGCTGAGGCCAGAATCACTTGAGCCCAAGAATTCGAGGTTACAGTGAGCTATGATCACGCCACTACACCCCAACCTGGGTGATAGAGCAAGACGCTGTCTCTAAAAAAAATGTTTAAATAAAAAATTCAATTTTTCTATCACTTATTACTTACTAAAATGATTTTGGTTAAATAAGATTTATTGTTAAAATTAATTTAATCTGTTTCTTTTTACTTTTTAATGTGGCTACTGAAAAATTTTAATGAACTCAGTGGCTCTGTGGCATTCCTATGGGACAGCACTGGCATAGAGTGCAAACTCTGGACCTCCAGCAGGGGGCAGACCTCAGTCAGGTATCGTTTAGTACTTCCAGTAAGAAATGAGGCCACCATTACTTCTGCCACTTACACTGTGGAAAAACCCTAGAATAGGCTCCCCAAAGGGACTGGCAAAGATGAGCACTTGGCCGGGCGCAATGGCTCACGCCTGTAATCCTAGCACTCTGGGAGGCCGAGGCAGGAGGATCGTTTGAGCTCAGGAGTTTGAGACCAGCCTGAGCAAGAGCGAGACCCCGTCTCTACTAAAAATAGAAAGAAATTAATTGGACAACTAAAAAATATATAGAAAAAATTAGCCGGGCATGGTGGCGCATGCCTGTAGTCCCAGCTACTCGGGAGGCTGAGGCAGGAGGATTGCTTGAGCCCAGGAGTTTGAGGTTGCTGTGAGCTAGGCTGACTCCACGGCACTCTAGCCCGGGCAACAGTTGTGAGACTCTGTCACACACACAAAAAAAAGATGTGTCTCAACACACCAGGCAACATTGGTTCATGTAGCTGTGCCCCAGCGCAAACAGTGCAGCCTGTCCCGGCTCAAGATAAGATACATGTGTAACCACCTCAACTCCTTGCAGAAAAGAACAGTCCTCGTTTGCTCCTTAAAATCAGGGCCTGGCAAGGCGGTTCATGTCTGTAATCCCAACACTTTGGGAGGCCAAGGTGGGAGGATCGCTTGAGCCCAGGAATTTAAGGCTGTAGTGAAATATGATCAAGCCACTGTACTCCAGCCTGGGCAACAGAGCAAGACCCTGTTTCTTTAAAAAAAAAAGAAAAGAAAAAGAAAAAGAAAATGCTCAGCTCCAGATCAATAGGACTGGGAACTGCAGAGGCCAGGGAAGCAGGCGACAGTGCCAGGCAATGAAAGCACACCTCCTGGTTCCCACCAGCCAGGGTCTCCACGTTACTTCCCAGATATTACCTTATCCAAGAGCTCTCTCGTCTCTTCAGTCAGAGGGTCGTGGGAGAACATGCAGTCGTCACCATTGATGCAGTTCCCAGTTGTGTGGTACAGCTTACATGGAAAATCACGTTCATGGCAAATTAAGGCAAATGCTTCATCTCATGGAACCACCCAAAGGCAGAATCCAATACCCTTTGTTTTGGAGCTGAGGAAACAGAAGCCCAGAGAGATGAGGTGACTTGCTCAGGGTTGCACAGCAGGTTGGCAGCAGACCCAAGGAAAGACCACACTTCTCCAGCCACCTGCTCTAGAACATTTCCTGCCCCACCACGCTGGCCTTGGGGCTGTGTCCTTTGATCCTCAACCAGAATGGCAAAGTTAAATGACTTGCCCAATGGTACAAAACCAGTTGGAAAATCTCAGAAAGGCAATGGCATGGGCCAGTCTTGAGAATACATGAAAGAGAGAACATGTGGCATGTGCATCTCAGTTTACTCATCTGTAGAATGGGAATAACAGACCCAATACAGCGTGGCTATGAGGGCAAAACGAGATGGAGACACAGAGAGAGAGCAAAGCACAATGAAGGTCAGCTGTCACTACTGTGAAGGGGAAGAGAAGTTCCACGCCCTCATTCAGATCTCATGCAGGCACCAAAGGATATCATGCATATAGGGGCAGTTCTCGGCTCTGGCACAAAATCCAGTGATGTAAAACTTGCACAGTTCTCGCTTCTTTGGGAGTTCAATGTCATGGCTAAAATTACAGTGGTCTCCCTGGAAGAGAAGCAATGAAACGGTGAGGTGGTGCTACCGCTATGAGGCTCACAAACGCTGCTTCCCAACTGTGGAGCTTCTCCCCTCATCCCTGCTTCTTTCTAACTCTCTCCTCCCCTTTCTTCCTCTTCTTGTCCCTCTCTCTCATTTACTCACCACTTTTACCGTTTGTTGTATGGCAACCAGGGCTAGTCACCTACCCATACCCAGGCCCACGTTTCTTTCATAACAGAAGCCCAATTTTGTTTAGGAAAGCATGTGCCTAGTTAAAAATACTCCATTTCCCAGCCACCCTTGCAGATCCAGCCAGAAAGATGTAGGCAAAAGTCCCCCAGGTAGGACATTTCCTGAATAATAAAAAAAAAATCCTTTCACCCATTTTTCTTCCACATAGCCCTCGGGTGTGATGCCTGGAGGCACAAGCAACCAGGAGGACAAAAGCCACGTGTTCAAATACAGCAGAATAGAATGCAGGAAGGAGCCCAGGTCGCCAAGGGTGCCACTGACAACTGCACCAGCCTTGTACTGCCCACCCACCCCCAGAGTCCTTCCATGTCTGTGATGAAGCTAGTGGAATTAAGTTTTCCTTTATTGCCAGCTGAACACAAGCCAAAAAACAAAAAACCCCCACCTGAGTGAGATCAAGGTTTGTGTCCTTCATAGGAACCTTTCAGCACCATCCCCTAACTCTCAGGAATGACTATTCATTTTTCTTTGCTTATATTTATTTT
>VBSM01003212.1:7856227-7872906 GCA_008086735.1 Cheirogaleus medius
CTCCCAGAGTGCTAGGATTACAGGCGTGAGCCACCGCGCCCGGCCTATTTATTTTAATTTTCTAAAAACATACTGAATTATCATTTAGAGTATTTTAAACACAACATATTTATTTGAAATATCTATTTCTTCCCAAGACAGATGCAAGGGTACAATACTCCCCAAGCACGCGGCGGCCAGTACCTGCCTGCTGTCTTTATGTTTACGTAAGAAGTCAGCTGGTTGAACTAACTGGGTTATATCCTCGTTTCCTTCAGAACTCTGTGGTCATTTTTCCACCTTCTGGCATTGAACACTACTATGAAGTCCAGGGCTAACCTGATTTCCCCCCAACAACCCTTCTATCTGGATGCTTTAAAAATTCTTTCTTAAACCTTGAAGTTCAGTAAACTTAACCAGAATGTGTCACATCTTTGCATTAGCATCAACCTTTATAAATAAATGCATTCAAGGCCATACAGATTGGTTCAAAATTCTGGCCAAAAAATCTCCCTAAAGGTAAAAATAAATGTGTGTCATCTTGCTGTGGACCCTCCTCACTCTCAGAAGTGTCAAGTGAGTCTGGCAGCCCCAGCGTCTCTCGGTACTGAAGAGTAACCACAGGAACAAGGACCGTCACACAATCCCTTCCCCCCACCCATCCACAGCCTCCACAACATTCCCGGATGCCATGTGTCCTCCAGGGGCTGCTGACCTGCACCCTGGAGGCACCCAGGTACTTTAAGTGGCTCCTTACCCACGTGCATCGCCCTTCCACGAAGTATTTGCAGATGACTTTGCCTTTCTTGTCCGACTGCTGGTGGGGCTTGTCATGGTCACTCCTCCGATAGCTTCCGCCACCACCGTCCTATTAGGAAAACCAAATGTAGATGTGAAGGGGAATAAAAAGGAAGGGCGGAGACGGGCTGGGAGTGAAGGAGAGTAACGGGAGAAGGGGATTAGCAATCCCTCGAGCATTCGCAGAGCCTCGACCTGCAGGCTGTGCACAACACCTCGGCTGCAAGCGGGCTCTGAGCCCCACGGTGCGGAGTGCTGGTGTCTGAGTCACTCGCGCCCGTGCAGGAACACATCCCCGGCCCAGAGGAGGCGGCACAGGTCTTCCTATAAAACCCTCCAGGGCTGACTGGATGGATCAACTAGAAGCTTCCAAACATCAAAGACTCATGGCTGCAGGTGCTGCTATAGATGCGGCTTTAAACACAGAGGGTCTCACCAGCAGCACATCCCTCAGGAGAGACAATTAAGGCTGTTCAGCCCTTGAGGGAATGGCTAATAGGAAAAAGGGGACAGGATCAGCCTCAGGGAATGACTGGAAGAAAACAATCTCAGAAGGGACCTCAGCCAAAAACGTCAGATCAGAAAGAAGAGTCGACTCACGCCCATGTCCTCGTCATAGAAGTCTTCGTCATCGTTCATTCCACCCTTGTTCATCCCTCCTCGGCTGCCACCTCGACCTCGGCCCCGGCCCATCCCTTTCCCTCGGCCTCGGGACCCCCTGCCACGGCCTCGACTTAGCCCTGCAGAGAGGAGGGACGGCGTTAGCCTGCTGACCCTTATTCCCGCAGCTGCCAGGAGCCCCCACCGAGCGTACCCCGCCCCCGCCCCAGCCCACCTCGGCCTCGGCCATCCTTGGAGCGGCGGTACTGGTTCAGCTCCTTGGAGTAGTCGTCATAATCGTCATCTCCCATCGGCTCCTCACTTTCTCCGTACTGGAATTCGGACAGAAGAAGGCAGGGAAGTGTCACATAGGGAACAACAAATACCGTCCCCAACTACAGACTGTGCCCTGCTCTGAAGGGCAGGTGACCAACTCTAGGGACTCGTGCTTATGATCCCTCTTCACAGGTCACGGCCCAAATGGTGGGTGGTCCCAATACTTTCCCTTGCGGACTTCACTCCGAAAACTCCCACCCAAGGGGTGACCCCAGCCCGGCGCCTCTGTCCCTGACGGACAGCTGTATGGCTCTGAAAAAATGGCGGCTCGTCGGGGACCAGCGTGGAAGGCCTCTGGGCAGGGACAGACAGCGAGTGCAGCACACTCTCGTCCGTGGGTGTGGGGCGGTGGGGGAGAATATATATGTACTTGACTGTCGAGGCATGAAATAGTCCTAGAGAACTTTCAGAAAACTTGTCTCCAGGGATGGGATTTTTTTCACAGCCCCTCCTGTGATATCTTCTCTATTTTAAACCACATGAAAGTTTTATCTATTCCAAAAGGACAAATGAACATTTTAAAACACATAAACCTGCCATCCGAGGCTTCCTTTCCTTGAGAAAAGCCACGTGTCCTTCCGCCTTAGTCTCCCGGGCCCTCCCCAACAGCGCTTGCAGCCCAGAGCGCCAGCCGCGGCCTGGCCCCCCAGGGCTAGAGGGAAACTTACGTCCATCTCGTCGTCGTAGAAGTCCTCTTCGTCCTCGGGGTGGTCTCCTCCCACAGAGCCCCTGCCCCTGCCTCGGCTGCCCCTGCCCATGCCTCGGCCTCGAGATCCTCCACGGCTTCCTCGGCTCCTGTAGCCCCGGCCACGGCCTCGGCTGCCTGCAGGACGATTGGGACAGTGAGCTTCCAGTGGGAGCGGAGCCCCCCAGCAAGAAAGAAGATAACACACTTTTCCTTTTTTTTTTTTTAAGAGACGGGGTTCTCACAATGCTGGCAGGCTGGAGTGCAGAGGCTATTCACAGGCACAATCGTAGCACACTGCAGCCTTCAACTCTGGGTCTCAAGCGATCCTCTCACCTCAGTCTCCCTGTAGCTGGGACTGTAGCCACCACACCCGGCTGACAACTCATTTTCTTTTGCCCCTGAAGTCAATCATTTCTTCCTCCTCCTCCTCCAAGAAGCCTTCCCAGCTGCACCAGGCAGACTAATGGTCCCCCTGGTCCCTTCAACGAGGGGTCCTTCGGCATTCTGGACACATGGCTGCTACAAAAATCACTACCCTGCCTCAGCGGTACTTGTCCAGTTAGAGCTGCACTGTCCAATATGGCGGCCAGCAGCACATTAGCCACCAGGCTACCGAGCAGCTGAAATGTGCTGGTCCAAGCTAAGAGATGCTATGAGTACAAAACACACACTGGGTTTCAAAGATTTAGTTAAGGTAAAAAAAAGAGAATATAAAATGTTTCATTTATCTATTTTGATTACGTGTTGAAATAAGATTTTGAATGTATTAGGTTTATGATAAAGTAGATTTTTTTTTTTCCACTCTCTCAACCCAGCTTTTCCTGACTCCGGGAAGAACCAGGAAGAGAAAGCCAATAAAGCAGATTATTAAAATTAATTTTATTTTTTAATAGAGACTGGGTCTCTCACTTTGCTGCCAGGCTGGCCTCAAACTCCTGGGCTCAAGCAATCCTCCTACCTCGACTTCCCAAGTAACTAGAACTACAGGGGCCTGGCTCTCCTGAAGCTTTTTTAATGTGGCTACTAGAAAATGTGAAACGACGTGGTGGCTTACATCCTATCTCCACGGACAGCACTAGTCTAGGATTTCCCCAAAGCACAGGGCCTGCCCCAGGGAGGTGTCCAAGACAGACTGCTGGAAGAACGGGAGAATGAACAGCAACTCATACAAGCTGGGCTTTAGGCAGGGTTGCAAGTCTAAGAACCTCTGCGCTGGAAGACTCCGGAAGTCCATCTCAGGCTAAGATGTCCTCCTGGCAGGAGATGGTTCTCGAGGCCAGTCTGGGCTGTCTTAGGTCTCGGGTGCTTGGCCCTCCCCTACCGTCCTCCCATCAGCCACAGGTTCAAAGTTCACAGGTGTGGCAGTTGCCTGGGCTACAGTCACACCTGGTCAGGTGACGAGGGCTGGGAAGATGGGGGCACTGCTGAGGGTTGGGGCACTTGTCAGTTAGCCTGGCCCAGATGAAACAGAAACTGTCCCTTCTCTTTCTCCATGGCTGACCAGGAAGGGAATCTAAAAAACAACTTCAGGCCGGGTGTGGTGGCTCACGCCCGTAATCCTAGCACTCTGGGAGGCCGAGGCGGGAGGATCGCTCAAGGTCAGAAGTTCGAGACCAGCCTGAGCAAGAGCGAGACCCCGTCTCTACTAAAAATAGAAAGAAATTAATTGTCCAACTAAAAATATATAGAAAAAATTAGCCAGGCATGGTGGCGCATGCCTGTAGTCCCACAGGAGGCTAAGGCAGTAGGATCGCTTGAGCCCAGGAGTTTGAGGTTGCTGTTGAGCTAGGCTGACACCATGGCACTCTAGTCTAGGCAACAGAGTGAGACTCTGACTCAAAAAATAAATAAATAAATAAAAACCAACTTCAGCCACACGGGGGCCTCCTCCCTGTCTCACACCAGCCTGGCGCCCCCTAACCATAGCCTAGCCTGGGATCCTCTTCCCGCTGCCGCCCACGAGGCTAGCTCCAGTCCCCCTGTCATGTTGTGTAGCTACCAGGCTTCTCCTCTGTACTCTTATTTCAACCCTAAATGACTGTCTGTCGTCCCCCCTGGACTGAGGCTCCAGAAGGCCAGGCCACCGAGGCCCATGATACGGGCCGCTCACACCCCCTGGGACTCACCTCGGCCACGGCTGCTGCCCTCCTTGGACCGCCGGTACTGGTTCAGTTCTTTGGTGAAGTCATCATAGTCCTCCTTGCCCATGTCTTCCTCCTCATCGCCCTCATACTCTCCATACTGCTCGTTCTCGTAGTCCTCGTACATGCCGTAGCCCTTGCTGTCCATTTTGGAGTAGGCCTTCTTGGGCAGGGGCGTGGTGTGCGACGGGGGGTACTGCTGGTGGGACTGAGTCCCAGACAGAGAACAGGGAGGAGGGTGAGCCAGCTTCTGTGGTCTTGCGCCCAGGCCACCAAGATCCCCACTGTTCCCTGAACTGACAGGTCTGCCTGGAATCTCTACTGTCCCTGGGTCATGACCAATTCTCACCCAAGGGTGGGGAGCAGTGGGCCCAGATGTTTCTGTTCTTCACAAGAGCCACAACTTGAAAGAAAATTGAGTAACACAGACACCAGGATCCCTGATGAATGGGGGGGAAAGGGAGCAATTTCCAGGGTTACAGAGCAGCCACATGTGGGGAAGGCCTAGAAGGCAGGACGGTGCTCCTCAGCCATGATCCTCCCAGGGCCTTGGGATTCAATTCACGGCCTGCTTGGCAGTCACCCCACACAGCTGTTTCCAATGGCATTCTGCAATGTGTGGCGGTGTCAAGTGGCACTGGATGAAGCTAAAGATATACATAAAAATGGAAGCAGCCAAGTGGTCCTTCGACAGGTGAACGGGCAAACTGTGGTACATCTAGACAATGGAGTAGTACTCAGCAAAGCAAAGGAATGAGCTCCCAAGCCATAAAAAGACAAGGGGGACCCGTGAATGTATACTGCTGAGCGACAGAAGCCAGTCTAAAAAAGCTACCTACTGTATGATTTCAACCATGCCATTCTGGAAAAGGTAAAACTGTGGAAACAGTGAAAAGATTGGTAGTTGCCAGGGTGTATTGCAGGGGAGAAGGAGGGAGGGAGGAACAGCAGGAGTATGGGATTTTCAGGGCAGTGAACCTATTTCTGGAGGAGAAACTGGTTGATACATAACACCATGCCTTGGACAAAGCCCAAAGAACCTTAGAACCCTAATATAAATGATGGATCTAAGGAATAACGATGTATCGATATTGGCTCCAAGTGTAACAAATGTGCCAGGCTGTTAATAACAGGAATGGGGGAGCGGAAGGAGGAACTCTGTATTGTCTACTCAATTTTCTACAACTCTAAAACAGCTCCAAAAAAGAAAGTCTGTTAATTTTTAAAAAATCTATGCTCATTATAGAAAAACAGGACAATACAAAATATAGACAGATACACAGACGCACACACAAATACTTGAGTGGATCTCAAAATGCCTCAAGCTGCAGCTCGCAATCAAAGCACACGCTGTTCCTGCCATCCCCATCCCGTCAGGTTTGAAGTCCGAACCTACAACAGGTCAATCGTGACTTCAGCATCTGACAATAAAGCCTCTCTTATGTTGGATGGTGCCAAGTCCCGGGATATGTGGGACAGCTTTAAAGAGCTATGAACTTTAAAACATCTCTCATCAAAACCTGAAAATTCAAGCTTATTTTTTCTTATGGGTTCTTCTGGGGGAAAAAAATGGTCCACAAACTGAACAAATAATTTAAATTTCTGCTTGAGCTCAGAGATATAATGTGATGAGTATTTAACTTTTGACTACTTGACACTTGGGATCATTTATTCTCGCGGCCATTTCATTCTCTTGCCAGTTTTCCACAAAAGGTCATTTCTGAACAGTGGAAGCCAGTCAGCCCTGACTCGGACCAGTTAGCATTTTTCTCCGAGACATACTGAGTCCTGCCAAAGCCACAGGGGGAGACTGGGCCTGGAGATAGCTTAAGAGCGTGTATTACAGAGATCGCTACTGCCTGGGTTCAATTCCCAGCTCCTCCACTACAGAGCTGGGCAACCTTGTTGAAATTTTCTAAGTCTCAGTTTCCTCAGTTTTTTCCTTAAAAACAATATCTCATCTGGCGGGACTAAAATCCATGTCGAGTGCCATGCAAGAATGTCCCGCACAGGAGCTCTCCCTCTCCTGGCTCCCAGCAGGTACTCACCGGTGCATACGGGGGGCTGTATTCTCTGTACTTGCGGTGCCCCTTCTCACTGGGGCTGAAATCCGAGTCATCCGAGAAGTCAGAGAACTCATCGCTGGAGGAAGCATGGCGCTGCAACGACAGGGGAGGTGGACTTAGCGATCCCGCTGCAGCAGGACACTCTGGACCAATCAGCCCTGGGACAGACAATGCCGGAATGTGCCACAGGGCTCTGGGCTCCATCTGGAACACCTCACTCACCTAGGGGCATTTAGTGACAGTGGAGCATAAGCTACCAACTCTTTAAAAAGAGGTCTTTATCCAATTTGGGACAGGAAAACACAGTATTAAGAGTGCCCTGGGGGATGACAGGACAAGCTCTAACCCTGGGGCTCTTGGCCAGGACCGATGCCAGGTGGCAGCAGCCCCAGTGAACCGCCCCAGACCTACTTTGTGTTTGGATTTCCTCCTCTTCTTTGACCTCCTTTTCTCCTTCTCCCGCTCTTTCTTCCGTTTCCGCTTCAGTCTCCTGTGAGACTTCTCCTCATCCGAATCACTGTGGTGTTTCTCCCCCTTTTCTTTCCGGCTCCTCTCAGGCCCTCCGGAGGTGTCCTGGGTCTCCTCGGCCCCATCATCTTCCAGTTCACCTTCTTCCAACTCACCATCTTCCCTATAAACCAACCCCAAAGCCAAAGTGAACAGGGGGTTTGGGAGGAGACCCATAAGGGCTTTGGGCTGGCCAAGGCCGACAGGAATGGAGGGTCCAAACGCTGTAAGCAGAGCTGTAATTCCTGGGAGAGGCCCCGGGAGGACGGACATGGAGGCCAATGCCTCTCATCCCATCCCTCATCCTGCCCCTGAAAGGACTGTGCCTGCTTTAGTCTAACCCAGCTGGGGGACAGGGGTAGGAATTTAAAGGTACTACCATTCATACTGGGACAAATCTATGCCAGGACTTCCCGACAGGACTAGAGTTCTCAGGAGAAGAAACCAACAAGGTTCTGTGGTCACTTGAGTGAGAAAATCTGCAATGATCTGCAATGATGCTTCATGCTGTAGAACTTCCTGGAGGCCCTGTAGTCAAGAACCACCCTACAGTTCTGCTTTGAAGCATTTCAGAAACTCACTTGACCACAAAAGTGCCTTCTCCCAAGGAACACCAACAGCATCCCTCCCACGGGCCCAGGGCTGCCCACTCGGCCCCAGCCCTCCGTGAGCTGAGTGGCAGCTCCACCTGAGGCTGTGGACAGAGGAGAGAGGGCCGTGGCTCTGCACCAGGGACATCTTTCAGCTTCCTGGGCTCCACCCACAGGCAGACCTGGGCTGTGGCCCCAACACCGAATGTGCCTTTTACAGAAGCCCCGTAGGAACCACTGGTCCACAGGCTCTGAGCCCCTGGTTCCCAGGTCTGACCCACCCCAGCCAGTCCCACACTGCTGGCTGGAGGAAGGGGACACCAAGGGGCTAGCGGAAGGCAAAAGGTCCCAGGACCCTCCTGAGGTCCTCTCTTCCTACTCCACTGACCCTGCTCTCTCTCCTTCCTCTGACCCACCTCAGCTCCCTCCCGCCTCCCCACCCTACATTCTCCTGATTTGTCAACTCCCTCACTTTGAGGCAACCCCAGGTACTTTGAAAAGTAAAAGCGCTCTCCAAAACATGACAGACACTGCCAATGTGACATTTACACCTCCAAATATCTACGAGCAAGGGCCGGAGTGGGGGGGGGCAGGAGGGACGGAGGGGCGGTGAGGGAAGAAAGAGAGTTAAGGAGGGAGCACCCGGATGAAGCATCCAGTTTTTGAGCCAAACCCACAGACACAGTTCTCACAAGTACAGAAGTTGGTAAAGGAAAAAAAAAAATCTTTTTAACTTAGAAAAAAAAAAATCTCCCGAAGTTCCTCATGAATGACCACAGAAAGACTGGTGTGGGAGCGTGAGAGTCCCTTCTGTCTCAGTTAACTAGGACACAGAAAGAGAAGAGGTAATGCAAAGAGTGACACGCGAGCCCCAGACCCAAAGGCTGACCACAAAGGGAGCTGCTTGTCGCAGAAGGTCCTCAGCTGCTCAGACGGGCGCGCTCGGTACTCGAGCCTGGCCCAGGAGGTCCTGCCGGGCTTTGTGGAGAAACAACAAACTGCCACCTTCTCCGAGGACCCTCCGCAGCCCTTTCACTCGGGCATTCGCTATGTCCGCCTCAGAGCTGCTCCCCACACATCAAGAAGCCCTTCAAGAGAGGCTTTTCGATTAACTCACATTCCCAATTCGACTTAAAACCAAAGTGGCCTAGCCCCACGGATACCCTGGGGCAGAGGTCAAGGGCAGCTCTCAAAGCAGGACACAGAATTCTTTCTGCTATTTCAAAGGAAACAATATGGAGAGGTGACCGACGTGCACGTTGTTTTGTTCCCCGTAAACTACAAGGGTGTCCTGGCCGCCTCATGTCTTGTCTTGCCTCCCCTACCTGGCCTCACCCGAGCAAACTTTGGATTGGGGGTGGGGTGGGGGCAGGTGTCATTCCTGACAAGGGAGGTACCTTCTGGCTGAGGTGTGGCCCACGAGCCCAGCCAGGAGAGCAGAGCCCTCATTGGATGCCTCACCAACATTAAAAGTGCCACCTGACTGGGGAAACTGGTTTGTCCCAAGGGAGAGGCTGTTTTTCAGTGACATGGCAAACTTCCTGCTGCCTGGAGTTGCGCAGACACTGGGAGGAGGTGACTGGAGCAAACCCGCCTGTGTGTCCCTCCTGGGAATGCCGGGGGCGGGCCGGGGCCACACCTCTGGGAAACTCGGGGAGAGAAGGACAGTATGGAGATAACAGGCTGGTTTTCTTTTTAGAAAAACTAAAAATAAAAAGAGCATCAACTCTCAACACTTTCATCTGGAAAGGCAAAAGCTGGCATGATCACCGTCCAGGCCACAAATATTTTTGAGCACCTACTCTATGCCAGGTACTTGACTACCTCCTTTTCTGCATTTTCCTTGTAGGAAAAAGATGCAAGTGACAAAAACACTCAGTCCATAAGGCAGCCTCCATGATAAACAGGGTCAGGTGGGCTGAGCCAGAGCCATATGGTGGCCTCAGACACCCCTCTCACCTGTGCCCAACACCAGCAGCATGGCAGGCAAAGAAAGGTCTTGCCCAAGGTCAGCTGAAGCCTCCATCCCTGTCCCAATGCCACCCACTGGCTTGGACAAAGGTGCAGGCTGCTTTCCATCTAACACGTGCACAAAAGACCACCCAAGGAATTCCAAGAGCCCTAACCATCATCCAGAATGATTCTAGAAGAAAGCCTTTCATTTCAAAGGTAGGGAAGTACAGCACTCAAATCCACACCAGGAAGACTTTAGCTAAAGAGGAATTCTCCACATTGTCTCTATTCACAGCCCGAGGCGAATCTGGCCTCAGCCAGAATCACCCATGCAACTTTTTACAAAAGTGGTAGTGAATTCTTGCAACTTTGTTTCCCTAGAGTTGGGAAAAGCTGAAAAATAAATAGGATTTAAAAAAAAATTGCAGGTGATTTATAAAGGGGCATGGGACAGTGACACTGGACCAATCACTGTGCATTCTCAGTGCCACCCGGCCATGTCATGCTCTTGAACCCCTCAGAGCCCTGGGCTAACTTCTGCTGATGGTCACTCTCCCAGCTAAATGTCCTGCATGAATACAAGGTCTGACTATTTTCTTCAGACTCTGTTCAACAGAAAGAAAAAAGAAAGGAACTGAGAGGGTGGAAATCCTGGGCCATCGACACGACAGCACAAAGGCAATCTCTACAAAACAGCAACCAGTTTAAGCAGTGCCACTTAACAGACGGCCAGCAAAATCCATGTCAGAGTGGGATTAAATACCGAGGGAGCATGCTTAATAGACCGTGACATAATCCCCCAAGAAAAGTGGGGGAAGCCGCACTGCGCTAATCATTTCAATCTAGACCTGCCAAACCCTCTTGAGACAAGCAAGCAGGAGAAAAGCCTGCCGCGCCGGCCTGCGCAGAGAAGCTCTGTTCCCAGGGCCTGGACCAGCAGTGCCCAGGCATGGCTGCACCTGGGTCGGCTGCAAGAGGGCTCAGGGACAGGAAACCAAGCACACAGGGAGCATGCCTTGGAACTGGCTCCCAGGAGGAAACTGGAAGAGGCCAACGCCTTGCCTAGCGTCCATTCTGCCTCATACCTCCTGGACAAAGCTTCTAGAGCATTTACGTTTCCATGTTCAGAGCTGGCTGCTCCTCCTCTTGGGTCAAAGGACAGATAGATCTATACACCCATTCTAAGGAATGCCTACTGGGCCAACCCCACAGTGCCCAGAGGCATGCTGGGTTCACCACCTACCACAGGCTTGCCAAATACAATATTTGGTAAAGATATCTCATGTGCAAAGGAGCTGGCCCCATCCCTACAGATGTGGACATCATGCTTCTTTCTGCAGACCAATTCACTCAACCAGCTCTACCTCTTCCCTAGAATGTGCTCTTGGAATGCAACCTGAGCACTGGTTTTCTCACCTGTAGAATGGCATAACAGTAGTACCTACCGTGTTTCCCCAAAAATAAGACCAACCCATAAAATAAGCCCTAGCAGGATTTCTAAGCATTTGCGCAATATAAGCCCTACCCCGAAAATAAGACCTAGTGATGGGCGTAGCTACGCAGCGCATCTGCACAACCCATGCATCTCCTCACGGAGCGGTAAAGAAGACGAGCAGCCCTTCTCATCTGCCCCATCGTGACAGCTACTATCCCAGAGGTGACCAGAAAGGTGCGGGCAGCCCCACCAACAAGGTCGGCTCCCCCTGTCAGGTCCCGGCCATCCTGTGCGTGCTGCAAGTTGAGGTTTTGAGGGGAAAATAACACATCCCCTGAAAATAAGCCCTAGGGTGTCTTCTTGAGGAAAAATAAATATAAGACCCTGTCTTATTTTCGGGGAAACATGGCATTTCAAGGGGTGTGAAAGTTAAATGATTTAGCTAGGCATGCCTATAGTCCCAGCTACTAGAGAGGCTGAGGCAGGAGGATCGCTTGAGCCCAGGAGTTTGAGGTTACAGTGAGCTATGATGGTGCCACTACACTCCAGACCAGGCAAAGGAGACCCTGTCTCCAAAAAAAAGAGGAGGTGGTAGGAAGGTTAAATGAGATAATATGGATAAAGGCCTTGACGTGAGCGGCAGGGACAAAGTAAGCAGCCCATAAATAGCAGCTACTGGTTTTAAGAGCCATGAGTGCACCTCACATGGATAACCCTGAACCAGCTGGAATGCTGGCTGGGAAGCATGTTCTTTACGGGAAAGCTATGGCCAAGTTCCCTTGAGAGACATGCTGACTGCTGGCCAACAAGTTCACGCTTCACTGGGCCCTGACCACACAAGCACCATCTTCTGACAAAACTGACAACCAATCCTACCTACAAAACTGACAAAATCGACATGGCCCCTTCTTCAGCTCTAATCTAGACAGTACCAGAAAGCAACCAAGTGGCTGACCAAGAGGAAAAGGCATAGAGAGAGCTGAACCCCTCCCGGAGAAGGAACAAGGGCCCCCTACAAAAATGAAGCTTGGCAACGTGACAACTCTCTAGACAAGAGAGATGGACAGAAGTTGAAAGGGGCCCGGAGTTTGTGGATCTACCTGCTTTACAAGGAGGGGGGGAAAAAAAAAAGAGACAAAAATACAACAAAAAAGATGGGAACTCATGGGAGCAGCAGCTATTACCTGCAGATCATGAGGGCCCTTGACAAGAGGCGGCTAGGTTAATGTGAAGGTCAGGGTTATGATCATTAACTGCCCAGACTCTCAACAAATTGCCTGGGTAGGCTCTGAATGACCCATTAACTAGGGACAAAATTACAAAAATTACATGGAGGTTCTGCCTCTTCAAATGTTTAACAACCGGCCTAAATGCAGCAGTCCAGGATCCCCAAATCCGACCCTGCAGGACAGTCGTTAACTAGGAGTGAAGGCACAGAGCCTTTCCTTTAGAAAATCAGCTCAGGGTTGGTGGCTAAGAAAGGCCCTCGAGACCTTCCCCTGATTTAGGACGTGGTGAAGCAGCCACAGGGGGAAACCTCACTGAGGTATTTTCAGAGCCGGGAAATTCTTGAAATAAACCTCTCTGGGTCTTGCACATGTTTTTCAGTGTCCTTACTACCTGGGTTCACCAACTAGAAATCAAGAACAAATGGGCTCTGTGTCTCCCTTTCCCCCAACATTCTCAGGCATGGTCACAACCCACTCTGTGATGTCACGCCATTGCCATGGTAACATGCCCACATCACCACACAGATCAACCATGGGAGAAAAGCCGCCCAGCCACCAGCACCCCAAGCTTCAACATAAGCAGGACGTCTGCACGGTGCTGGCATCCGGGTCTGAACACACCTACTAGCAGAAGTCAACATGGAGGAAACCGGAACAATCTGAACCCAGGCTGGGTATTTGAGATATTAAGTAACTGTTGTTAATTTTGTTACAAATGATGACAGTTGTGTGGTTATGTTAAACAAAAAATCCTACAGTTAGAGGTTCGTACTGAAGAATTTACAGATGAGATGAGGTTTGCTTTAAAACAGACAGGAGAGGCCAGGCGTGGTGGCATGCCTCTATAGTCCCAGCTACTCGGGAGGCTAAGACAGGATCATGGCTTGAGCCTAAGAGTTTGAAGTCGCAGTGAGCTATGATTGATCATGCCACTACACTCCCGTCTGGGTGACGGAGCAAGACCCTGTCTCTAAAAATTTTTTTGAAAAAAAAAAAAAAGGAAACTTTCCATAATAAAAAGTTAAAAAAGAAAAAAGCAGGTCTGAAGGGGCCAACCTCAGCAACATGAGGACAGACTGACTGTAAGGTCCTCAAGCAGTTAAGTTCCCTGCAGAGAGCCAGAATGTGGGTTGGGGTCCTCTACACCCCTCACCAAGGCCTAACCTCTCTGCCCTGTTTTCCTCAACTATAAAACCTGCCTGGGTACCTCAGGGGTCTTGTAAAGTCCAAAAGCAATATGAAGTATTTGTCACTAATATTCTGTAGCAGCAACTTACATGCCAGGCAGGCACACACTGAGCTCTTCACTTGTACTCTTCTCACTGAAACAATTAACAAACCTATGCAGGGATTATTAGCATCCCTATTTCACAGACAAGCAAACTGAGGCTCTGAGAGGGGAAGAAATTTGTCCATGGGGTCACAGCAGGAAGAAACAGAACTAGAATCTGAGTCCAGGACTTTCTAACCCCAAGGCCAGGTGTTAACCTCTATCCTTAAGACAATTAGAAATTATCTGAAAAAGTAATTTGCTAAACAGGTCAAGTGACAAAACAGTTCCCACTCATAAATTTATAATTAAGTGGGGAAAAACAAGACACACATACATAAAACAGATTAAATGAAACAGTATTCCAAAAATTGTCTTAAAAAATGAGGTACCCTAAGACACTGGGCAAGTTCCTTAAACACTCTGTACCCCAGTTTCCTAAACTCTGAAGCAAAGGCAACTCTCGCACCTCTAGCGTGGCTTCGTGGGGAGAATTCCACAAGACCACATAAATCAGGCACTTAGCACAAACCTCGCCCACAATACATGCAAAGATACAAAGTAAAAATTATCAAAACGCAAAGATACAAGGCCAATACTGTTCTTCCGATACCAAATGAAGGCATGCTGGCATTCAAAAATCCGACCACAGACATTTGGAGAGCTTAGGGAATAAGAGGCGCACAGAAAGATCTGAGGAATCCCGGCAAAAAACCAAATAGGACTTGCCCAAAGACCAAAGAGAAAGCAATGCAAATCCAAAGGAGGGAAACTCCAGTCTCCTAACGGGAACAAGAACACCTTATCCCCCAAGCGCGCATCATCCACACTAGGGTTTGTCCAAGCACACAAACCTCTGAGGCAGAACATTTCTGCACAGCTTCAAACAGGCTGATGAAAAAACCCAGGCCGATAGGGGAACCTCATAGAAACAAAGATGCCATTCTCTCTGCCTGAGTAGCTGTTCTTCCGCTCCCACAAGCTCTGAAAACAGCTTGCATTCTTGAGCAAAGGTATCTGTCTTTCAGATCCAAGTTTCTCCTGGCAGATGAACCTCTGGAATTTGCTTCTCAGCAATGAAGAGTTTTCTAACCATCTTCTCATGCCAACCAAGCTTCAGATGGCTTAAAGCTGCAAAGATGCTGGTTCTTGTCCAAGGAGGACTGATTTCTATTACACCAGAGAGCAAAGTCTAACCATTTAACTTATGAACTAAGACTTTTCCTTGTTAATAACCTTTTAGAGGAATTAATCTAGTTCCATACAAAATACATCCAACCGAGATAAAGTATCAATATTTTCCTCTAAAAATAGACCTGGGCCTAGGATTCTCAAGATTTGTTTATACACCACTAAAGATTCTATTACAAAGAATTGCAATTATCTGTATATAACCTATTTTTTTTTTTTTTGAGACAGAGTCTCGCTCTGTTACCCAAGCTACAGTACCATGGCGTCAGCCTAGCTCACAGCAACCTCAAACTCCGGGGCTCAAGCGATCCTTCTGCTTCAGCCTACTGAGTAGCTGGGATTACAGGCATGTGCCATCATACCCAGCTAATTTTTTCTATATATTTTTAGTTGGCCAATTAATTTCTTTCTATTTTTAGTAGAGACAGGGTCTCGCTCTTGCTCAGGCTGGTTTTGAACTCCTGACCTTGACCGATTCACCGGCCTCAGCCTCCCAGAGTGCTAGGATTACAGGCACACGGTGCCCGGCCCTATTTGTTAATTTAATGTCATCCTGGGCTCCTTGAGGGCAGCTAAGAAAGTGGCTCACATTAACCCTGAGTTTCCAAGGGCCCAGCACAGGTCCAGGTACAGACCAGGTGGGGGCTCAACACATATTCTATGTGAATGATGCATCGCTCTCAGCTAGCCACACCTTTTTTGTCAATTTCATCAACAGACACAATCAAAAAATTTCCCGAGAACTTCCTTTGGCAACCTGGATCACCTAAAAGTCTGGTGAGGTAGTTGAGGAAGTGCCTTCAGTCAAAAACTCTTTCTCCGAGTGTTCATCAAAGGTTTCCAGATAGGCTACAAAGTGATGGCTGCACAAACGGCGTGGAAAAAAGTGGTGTTCCCAGGGTCGCAGCCTACATATGTTGCCCATCGGCTTTGGTTACTGTGACTGCGACTGTTCTGGTACCCCACACAGTGGCAGGCCCTGCCTGGAATCCTGAGGAAAATCTAAGCCCTGGTGTCTGTTAAGAAAATGAGGAAGGCAATAATCCAAGCCACCTGCAACAGACATCCAGCCAAGTGACACCAGTGTCTGGGCCCAACTCCCTTGGGTTGGGCCACAGCAGGGATGTGTTAGCTATGATCCACTTCTACGCTGGGCCTCCAGAAGTCTGCAGTTACTTCTAAGGAATGAAAACCCCTTCCATTTAAGGGTCCAAAAGCCTTGGGTTGTGCCTCTACATTCACAAGGAGTGGAATGCAGGGATGATGGAGTCACAGCAGGCTGAGGAGGGGTGGCACACTGCTACCCTCTCTAGGGCCAACTTTATTTAGAATACCTGTATCCGCTCCTCATTCCCTCCCGCCCACCGCAGCAAGAACATCCGTGATGGCCGCCGTGCAGGCACACCAGCCACTGTGCATGCCAGCGCAGGGGACAGCAACTTTCTGTAAAGCGCCAACTTGACAGAACTTTCTGGCTTTGCAGGCCATACAGTCTCTGTCCCAACTACTCAACTCTGTAGTCATAGAGCAAAAGCAGCCGCTGCCGACATGAACAAATGAATGTAGTTGTGTGCCAATCAACTTTACCTACAAAAACAGACTGGGTAGGCTGGCTTTGGCCCGAGAAACACCGTTCGCTGACCCTTTTCTCTAGATGCAGCCCTGTATCTTCTCCTTTGCATTTCTCTCCAACAAAAGGTTCACGGAGCCGACTTTAACTGCATTTTCTGCATTTTTATCCTCTTCCATTTCTTTGGTTTTCAAATTCAAGAGACAAATCAATAAACAGCTTCACATCCCATTAATGGCTATACCCTGCAGTATGAAAAATATTGTACCAGAGCCGGGCGCGGTGGCTCACGGCTGTAATCCTAGCACTCTGGGAGGCCGAGGCGG
>VBSM01003212.1:7886675-7897786 GCA_008086735.1 Cheirogaleus medius
TCTTTCTATTTTTAGTAGAGACAGGGTCTGGCTCTTGCTCAGGCTGATTTCGAATTCCTGACCCTGAGCGATCCACCCGCCTTGGCCTCCCAGAAGGAAGTTGTTGTTTAATGGATGTTAAATACAATTTATAGGATACCATTGATTTGGACTGATCTCCTGTATTACCCCTCAACAGGGCCAAACCAAAATGGAGTCACTCATGCTAAAGTTTCATGTCACCAAATAGAAACAAAGTGTTTATCTGACCTTCCTAGAAATGAGAGAGAGAAAGAGAGAGAATAGCTAAATTCCCAAGTAGGCCAATATTAGCCAGCATGATAAAGAAGTCTCCTTGCTTTATCCCTTACAAGGAAAATAATCTGAAGTTGATGTTAACCAATCTGTTTGGGGTTTTTTTTGCATTATTTCCTTGTTCCTGTTCAAGCTATCTTATAAAAACTGTTTTGCCATACCCAGTGTAGCACCTCTCTATTTTTAGATGAGATGGTACCCAATTCATGAATCATGAAAAAAAGTCAATTACATCTTTAAACTGAATTTGTTGTAATTTTATCTTTTGACAATTCATAGACAGTTTCAGTTTTGCAAGATGAAAAGGTTCTGGAGACTGGTTGAACAACAATGTAAATAACACTGCTTCACGATATCCTTAGAAATGGGTAAGATGGTACATTTTATGTTATGTGTATTTTACCACAGTTTTTTGAAAAAACTACCCTGAAACTTAGTGGTTCAAAACAGCAACAATCATTTTATTCATAGTATCTGTGGGTTAGGCATTCAGGAAGGTTCAGCTGGCTGGTTTTGGCCTAGGACTTCTCATGTGGTGCCAGACCAGATAGCTAGAACTCGAATCTTGGGTGCTATCTTAGAATTTTGCCTACACACTCCCTCACCCCTGGGGCCACATTTATGATTACTCTGACAATATAATGAACAGACATTGAAATATTTGGGAGAACTCAAGAATTACCTTATTTATACATTTATTAGATTAATAAGAAAACCTAGGCCAGGCGAGGTGGCTCATGCCTGTAATCCTAGCACTCTGGGAGGCCAAGGTGGGAGGATCGTTTGAGTTCAGTAGTTAGAGACCAGCCTGAGCAAGAGCGAGACCCTGTCTCTACTAAAAATAGAAAGAAATTAATTGGATAACTAAAAAAAATATATAGAAAAAATTAGCCGGGCATGGTGGCACATGCCTGTAGTCCCGGATACTCGGGAGGCTGAGGCAGGAGGATCGCTTGAGCCCAGGAGTTTGAGGTTGCTGTGAGTTAGGCTGTTGCCATGGCACTATAGCCCAGGCAACAGAGTGAGATTCTATCTCAAAAAAAGAAAAGAAAAGAAAAGAAAACCTAACTACTTGGAAACATGTGCCAGACAGCTGAAGAATTTAAGAAAATCTAGTATATTTAATTTTATAAATGTAGGTTCTAGATTTAATAGCTTATAGATCCTGATAGGGTGGGATGGTGTTAGAGTTTGGGCACTAAAGATTGGGTTTGAAAGATGGGAGGTGTTAGTTGGGAATTACAATAAAGTTGATAAGTACTGTGTGGAACTTATGACAAACCAGTTGCTTTATAGACATTGCCTTATTGAATTTAGGATAGGAATTGTTATCCCTATTTCAAAGATATGGAAACTGAGCCAAAGTCAAGTATCTTGCCCAAGGTCAAAGTACAGATAAATACTCCAAACTGAGTTTTTGTGTTACACTGTCTTAAAATCAACCCCCCCGCCCCTGGAAACCCTGAGTAAGTCCCTTGTTACTATGTTACTTTATACACTAATTAGCACTTATAACTTGTGTATGTCCATTTAAAAATATACACCAAGGCCAGGTGAGGTGGCTCACGCCTATAATCCTAGGGTGGCCTAGGAGGGAGGATGGCCTGAACTCAGAGTTCAAGACCAACCTGAGCAAGAGAGGACCCCATTTCTACTAAAAATAGAAAAATTAGCGGCATGGTGGCGCCTGCCTGCAGTCCCAGATACTTGGGAGGCTGAAGCAGGAGGATCACTTGAGCCCAGGAGGTTACAGTGAGCTATGATTGTGCCTGGGTGACAGAGCCAGATCCTGTCTCTAAAAGAAACACCCTGGATCCTACTCTTTTATTGAAAATTCTAAAAATTATTAGGCCCCCAGGAAGGTTGACTGTAGAGACCAAGTCATGGAGCTTGACCTCTTAATTATAACCTTTTGTTAAAGTGCCATTAAAACTGCAAGAGGGTTTTGGCCTAGGTCCAGTTACTGGCTTCACAAAGAATCAGTTACAGGCCGGGTGCGGTGGCTCATGCCTGTAATTCTAGCACTCTGGGAGGCCGAGGCGGGAGGGTCGCTCAAGGTCAGGAGTTGGAAACCAGCCTGAGCAAGAGCGAGACCCCGTCTCTACTAAAAAAACAAAATAGAAAGAAATTAATTGGCCAAGTAAAAATATATAGAAAAAATGAGCCGGGCATGGTGGTGCATGCCTATAGTCCCAGCTACTCAGGAGGCTGAGGCAGGATGATGGCTTTGAGCCCAGGAGTTTGAGGTTGCTGTGAGCTAGGCTGATGCCATGGCACTCTAGCTTGGGCAACAGAGTGAGACTCTGTCTAAAAAAAAAAAAGAAAAAGAAAAAAGAAAAGAAAAAAACAGATGTCTATTGTGAGAACAGGGAATCAGTCTGAAATCCCCCTCCCCAACTAATAGAGAGTTGGGTTTTTTAAGGAGGGGCTACATTGGTGCAGGTTGTAGGGGGATGGTGTGTCTTGGTGGCAGAAAGCCTGCCCAGGGTCCTTCAGAATCTCAGCTCCTTGTCCTGCAGAAATTTCACCATTTCAGGGAAATAACTCAGAAAGATCAAGTAGTTAGTTAAAAGCTTCAGGGTTCTGGTCATCATGCCTTACTGGCCTGAGAATCTGAAACATGAGGGAGAGGTTATAAAAAAACATAGAAATCATTGAAATTTGTTCATAGATTGATTTCCTTCATTATTTTCTTGTTCCTGGCTCAGCCAGATGGCCTCGAGATAAAAGACCCCTTTATTCATACATCCTTAATGTGGGATGCTGGCTGTGGGCAGGTGGCTCACGCCTGTAATCCTAGCACCCTGGGAGGCTGAAGCGGGAGGATCACTTGAGCTCAGGAGTTTGAGACCAGCCTGAGTAAGAGTGAGACCCTTTCTATACTAAAAATAGAAAAAAAATTTAGCCAGTTAATTAAAAATAGAAACAAAAAATTAGCCGGGCATGGTGGCACGTGCCTGTAGTCCCAGCTACTCAGGAGGCTGAGGCAGGAGGATCACTTGAGCCCAGGAGTTTGAGGTTGCTGTGAGCTAGGCTGATGCCAGGGCACTCACTCTAGCCCTGGCAACAAAGGGAGACTCTGTCTCAAATAATAACAATAATAATAATAATGATGATGTAGAATGTTAAATATGTCTTTCCCCTAAAAGAAACACTGTCTATAATTAAATTGCGGTGACTATGCAGTAACCCTGTATGGAAAACAGATTAATCCTGTTAATCTTACCCTGACTTTGCCTGTATAAAGGACCCTCAAACTTCCCCACTTTGGAGCACCATGGGGTCTGTGTCCTGCTGGAGGGCCATCTGCGCAAACTTTGCTCTCCAATAAGCTCAGTATTTAATCGTATTGCCTGAATCTCATCATTAAGGTTGACAGTTCAATGTCATCTCTGAGAAGCCTTCCCTGACCACCCCTACCACTCTGTAGCCCCATATCCTAGAAGTCAGGGCTTTGGCTATCTCATTCACCGTTCTATTTCACAACACCCTAGATACCATATCTCAGCAGGAGCCCCTTAAATATTTGCAGTATTTAACAGCCTTATAAGCGACCACGTGGGCATCCCCGTGGGGCCATAAGCCACGCCATATTTTTTGCCAGGATTGGTTGGAGCGTCTGTAACGTGACTTGCAGTCGGCAGCCCGCCTTTGAAGCTCGGGAGATCTACTGGGGCTCGAGTTCGCGCGGGAGCTACCGCGCAGGCGCGGGCCCCGGCGCAGGCGCAGAGTGGCCCGGGCGCGCTGCCGGCGGCGGTTGGTGGCGCGCGACGCCGGCGAGCGGTTGGAGTGAGGAGGACCCAGAGGAGGCAGCGAGAGCCGGCGCCATGGTGGAGAAGGAGGAGGCCGGCGGCGGCATCAGCGAGGAGGAGGCGGCGCAGTATGACCGGCAGATCCGCCTGTGGGGATTGGAGGCCCAGAAACGGTCAGGGCCGGTGCGGCTTGCGGCGCCAAGGGTCTGGAGGGGGCGTCTAGGCTGAGGCGTTTCGCGGCCCCGAGGGAGTGGGAAGGTCTGGTTTGAAGAGAGAAGGCGGGAATTAATGTGCCCAGGCATCGTAGCGCTCTTTAGAGGACTGGAGGGAGTGATCGTGTATGTTTCTGGAAGGTATGGGCAGTGGGGACGCCCCAGGAAGGTGGGAGGGCCGTTCCGAGGGATTGGAGGCCTCTGACTCGAGCGTGGGGAAGTCCTGAGGCAGGAGGGGGATTCAGACTCAGGGAATCGGACGCCCGAAAGTGGTGTTGGTGGGGTTCAGGTCGCGGGTGGGGGTTAAGGAAGTAAGGAGCCAGAGATACCTGGAAAGGGTGAAGGAGGGGCGTAGTTCATTCATTCGTATGTAATGTGAACCTGTTGTGCGCAGGATGCGGGGGAGTCTGGCCAACCCCACGGACGGGAGCTTACGTTCTTGTGGCTTCTGAAGGGCGGGCCAGTCCGAAGGAATGCGGCTCTTTAGTTTTGGAGCAAGTTACCTCAAATGGGAATCTTGAGAGGTTCAGAGGGTCTGCGGTGGGGCTGGAAGTATCATAAAAGGTTGCTGTGTCTAGGGGTTGGGGGTGTGTCCAGATCAGAGAGGAGACAGAGGTTGAGCATTGTGGAGTAGGTGGGGTATTGAGGAGTACTTAGTTATCTGAGGGGATGAGGTCTCTGAAAGAGGTGATCGATTCGATCATATAATTATTTAGCACCTACCATAGGCATTGTTCTAGGCACTGAGCATTTGTCAGTGAACCAAACAGGCTTCCCCATATGGCGCTTACATTATTTTGATGGGGGAGACAACAAACCCAAATAACATGTGAGGTAATACAAGTGCTAGGGAGAAAAATAGAGCAAAAATATTGATTGATCAATAAAGGATGGTGAAGTGGGAGAGGTATTTTGATAGGGTGGCCAATAAAGTCCTCGAAAGAGGTAACACTGAGCTTCAGATCTGTATGAAGGGAAAGAGCCATGTGGCTGTCTGGAAGAACTTTCCTAGCAAAATGAACAGCAAGTGCAAAATCCCAGAGGCCCAGGGGTGCTTGGCAAATGAGAGAGAGAAATTAGGGTGGCTGGAACCTAATGAATTGAGGAATAGCTTTTATTCTGAGTGTGCTAGGAAACCCATTGAAGTGTTTTGAGTTTAGGAGTAACATAATCTGGTTGTATTTTAAAAGGATCACTCTTGCTGTGTGGAGAATAGGTTCAAGTGGGCAGAATTGGAAGTACAGATTCCAGTTAGACTGTTGCAATAATCCAGTTGAGACAAAAAGAATGGTGGCTTGAAACTCTAGAGAAGGGGTCAAATATATATTCTGGATATATTTTGAAGGTAGAGGGAACAGGATTTACTGAAGGATTCAATGTGAGGGTTTGAGAGGTAGAAGTCAAGGATGATTCCAGTGTTTTTGGCCTGAGCACCTGAAATGATGGAATTACCGTTTACTGAGATGGGTAGGTTAGGTGGGGTTTAGAAGAATGAGTTCTCTTTTGGACTTAGTTTTAGATGTTTTTTATACATCTAAGTAGAAATAAGTGAGTGGTTGAGTTTAGAGGGGAGGTCTGGGTGATGGGAAGGGTATGTGATGTGAATATGGAGTGTAGAATCAGGATAATTTAGTGTGAGGGTGTGGGAGCTTTCAGAAGTTTTTGGTGAGATAGAGTGAATGTGTGGGGGTGGGCTGGGAGTTATCTCAGGCTTATTTCATGTCTGTGGGGTCTTCAGGGGTGTGGGTATGTTATCATGAGACATTAACATCGTCTGAGACATTAACATCGTCGGTCAGAGGACTGAAGGCACCTCAAATAGAAGATTGGGAATTAAGTGATGAGAATGTGCCTCAAGACATAGGTAGATTGATTGATTTCAGAGATCCTTATTTTCTGGAAAGGGGACTTATGGGAGTTGGAGGAGACTTTGAGGGCGTAGAAACCTTTGGATGTTAGGAGATCTAACGGGTTGGGGAGGGGATCCTAACTGTAGTAGAGTACTAAGTGTACAAATAATTGGGGGTAGCAGGTAGTTTTGTTTAAGCAGGGGCAGAGTTGGTAAGGATTAAACTGGAATGTAGTGAGGGAATTTTCAGAGGGGTGGGAATGATTTATCTGAGGAGCAGTAAAGAATGGATGGGAGCACCTGAGTGGGAGATGACTTAAGGGACACAAATCAAGGTCAGGATATCGAATTCTTGGGAGGCAGGAGTTATTCTGAGTGGTTGGAACTGTACTAAATTTGGTGGAGAATCTGCAAAGGGTTGGCTGAGGGTCTTGGAAAGGAGGGAACAAGTTATCTGTAATTTGTAATTTCTGTATTTGTAGACAGTCTTAGAGAGTTTATTAAAGTGTTCTCATGTCCATTTTCAACTGAATCTCATAGCAGCTCTCAGGAGTAGGAAGGGCAGTGATTTCCTTCACAAACTGACTTGCCTCTGAGGGGGCTCTGGGTGGTATAGGAGAACTCTGGGGCTGGGATTTCTCTGTGAAATAGAAGCCCTGGGAAAGGGCAGACTGATAAGATGTACTGAATGTGGGACATTTTATAAGACAATTGCCCTGTTTCTTTTCCAGAAGTCTGTTATGGAAAAAAGAAGTGAAGGGACTTGTAGATTAAAAGAGAGTACAGAGGCATAGCCAAATGCGTATGAACCTTGGCTGGATCCTGGTTCAAAAAGAGAACTATAAAAAACATTTAAACACCTAAAGCCGGGTGTGGTGGCTCATGCTTATAATCCCAGCACTTTGGGAGGCTTGAGGTGGAAGGATCACTTGGGAGTTCTAGACCAGCCTGGGCAATGTAGAGGAGACCCCATGCCTACTTATTAGCTAACTAAATATATACATACATACAGTCTTTTAGACAATATGGGAAATTTGAATATTTGGTCCTGTTTAGACTTTGGGGAATTATTTTCTAGATGTGAAAATGGTACGGTTGTGAAGGAGAATATCCTGCTTTTGGAGATGCATGCCAAAGGTGTAAGGTGTCATGATGTATTTATGTAGGTGTATGGATACAGCCAATAAGGCAGAATGTTAATTCTTTCAACTTTTCTGTGAATTTGAGAATTTTTATGATGAGATGTTGGGGGGGAAATGTCTCCTCCCCAAGACCTGGAGACTTCAATTTCTGATTTCTAGCTTCTCTCTCTTTTTTTTTTTGAGTCAGAGTCTCACTCTGTTGCCTGGGCTAGAGTGCTGTGGTGTCAGCCTAGCTCATAGCAACCTCAAACTCCTGGGCTCAAGCGATCCTACTGCCTCAGCCTCCCGAGTAGCTGGGACTACAGGCATGTGCCACCATGCCCAGCTAATTTTTTCTATACATTTTTAGTTGGCCAATTAATTGCTTTCTATTTTTAGTAGAGACGGGGTCTTGCTCTTGCTCAGGCTGGTCTCAAACTCCTGACCTTGAGCGACCCTCCCGCCTCGGCCTCCCAGAGTGCTAGGATTGACAGGCGTGAGCCACCGCGCCCGGCCTCTAGCTTCTCTTGACAAATAGAAAGACCAGATATCTATGTTGGTTGGAGCTAAGTAGAGGTTGCCTCTTTTATACAGGGCAGGTTTGTCATTGGCTCCACCAGTGAAGCTTTACTCTTCCAGTGTATCTGCCTGGCGTCTATAAGCATGTGAATTTGCATGTCTTGCCATGGTGCTTAGCCCATTTTATGGCTGAGGTTCAAGAAAGGGAACCAACATTCCCAAGGTCACATACCAACTAACTGGAAGAATTAGACTTGAGTCTCTAACTGCAGGTTCGCTGCTATTTCTTTGACAGCTCATTTTCTACAATAGAGGCAGGCTGGCTGCTGTGTATGTTCTCAGAATGTGTGCTCCAGCAGTTTTTGCACTGCCTGTCACACCAAGGCATGTCTAATTTTTCTTCTTGCGTGCAGCAGTATTTTATCCCTGGTCTAAAAATGAGGAAGGGAGTGTGACTGGAAAGAAAGGGAGATAGATTGTAAGCATCATGCTGGCAAACCACTGTATAAATGTGTGTTTTTGGTTTTTTTCTTTCTTCTTTTTCCAACATTCACTGTATGTGAAATAACTGTGGGGTTTTTTTGTCTTTTTTTAAAATTAAAAAAAAATTTTTTTTAAATTTTATCTTCTTTTTTCTTTTTTTTACAATCCATGGAGCTGAATAAATGTTTGTTTTTGAAAACAGGGTCTTGCTCTCTTGCCCGGGATAGAGTGCAATGGGGTGATTATAGCTCACTACAACCTCAAACTCCTGGGCTCAAGCAATCCTCCTGCCTCAGCCTCCTAAGTAGCTGCAACTACAGGTACATGCCACCACACCCAGCTAATTTTTCAATTTTTTGTAGAGACTGGGTCTTGCTTTTGGCTAGTCTCGAACTCCAGAGCTCAAATGTTCCTCCTGCCTTGGCCTCCCAGAGTGCTAGGATTACAGACGTGAGCCACTGCATCTGGCCAGCGTCTCCATTTTAAAATATTATGCTCATTACCTATTACTGCTGCTATTCAAAAGAACTTCTTTTGGCTTCATAGGCCATATATTTTTCATAAAAGAGATTGAGCATGTATGTACTATGTACTAGATAGAGGCCAATCGTGGTTGTTTCATATAAGGACAACTTTATTGTGATTAACAGCTGAGTTTGAATCTCAGCTCCAGAACGTTCTAGTTATTTAAGCTTGGATACATTTAACTTCTCTGTGCTTCAGTTTTTTCATTTATCAAATGGAGATAATAGAATCTGCCTTATAAGATTGTTGAGAAGAAAATGAGACAATGCATGGATAGTGTTTGCCAAACAACAGTAAATTACAGCTACAATTATTTGACAAGTATAAATCACCAGCTACAAAAGGGAAGATACATAGGAAGTAGATTGAGAAAAATAAAGCAAAAGTAAAGCAAGAGTCAGAGGGAGAGTAATTGAACCATTTAAGTTCCCAAGGTTTTTAGAAAACTGTCTTTTTGTGTGTGTGACAAGGTCTCACTATGTAGCCTGAGCTAGAGTAGAGTACAGTGGCATCATCATAGCTCATTGCAACCTCAAACTCATAGGCTCAAGTGATCCTCCTGTCTCAGCCTCCACAGTAGCTGGGACTACAGGCAGGCATCACCAAGCTCGGCTAATGTTTTTTTTGTTTTTTTTTTGAGACAGAGTCTCACTCTGTTGCCCGGGCTAGAGTGAGTGCCGTGGTGTCAGCCTAGCTCACAGCAACCTCAAACTCCTGGGCTCAAGCAATCCTCCTGCCTCAGCCTCCCTAGTAGCTGGGACTACAGGCATGTGCCACCATGCCCGGCTCATTTTTTCTATATATTTTTAGTTGGCCAATTAATTGCTTTCTATTTATAGTAGAGATGGGGTCTCGCTCTTGCTCAGGCAGGTCTTGAACTCCTGAGCTCCAGGGATCCGCCCGCCTCGGCCTCCCAGAGAGCTAGGATTACAGGCTTGAGCCACCGCGCCCGGCCTAAGCTCGGCTAATTTTTAAAATTTTTTGTAGGGATGGATCTTGCTATGTTGCTAAGGCTGGTCTCAAATTGAACTTGTGGGCTCAAGTGATCCTCCCCCATTGGCCTCCCAAAATGCTAAGATTACAGGTGTGAGCCATTACTGCCAGCCAAAAACTGTTGTTTTTAATGAAAGCCAAATTTCCATGTTATAACCTAAATTATTTCTTTATTTGAGGGTCTTAAAATACAGCACAGTGGCTTATGTTTTATGGCCTCTGAAGTTAGATCAACTATTCATTTAACTTTTGTGTCTCAGATTTCCTCATCAGTAAATGAGATGATAATACCTAGTAGTTGTGAGGATTGTTTATTACTGTATTTGATGGCAGCATGAGCTGAAATATAATAAATCTCTTTAAAGTGCTAAGTGATTAGCAAGATTAGTCTTTGAACCAAGACTTCTAGTAAGAGAGCTTGAATGTTGGAGTCTTAGGAGGAAATGCAGTTTATTTTGCTCCTTTAGAGCTTATGTGACAGGCACTTCTCTAAGTGCTTTGCAAATATTTATTTGTTTAATTTTTGTAACAGCCTTGAGAGTTGGATACCACTATCATTCCCAAGGTGGCACAGTGGCAGAGTGCACACTGAAGAGGAGGAGGTGATGATGATGGTAACACTGTCTGATTGTTGCTTTTATATGTGAGGCTCAGATGTGGTCGAGAAACTGGGAGGTGAAGAAGCTACGAATGGTGGCCTTCCCTGGAGGGGAAGGAGTGGGTACTTGAGCTTAGTGAGGAGGCAGCTGGCATAGTATAGTTCATCTCGGTGCCTGATAATGTATTTTTACCTCTATTCAAAATTTTTGACACAAAGTGTTGTTGAACCTCTTAATTTAATTTAAGTAATTTATTTTTTAAATTTTATTTTAGTAGATTTAGGGGGTACAAATGATTTTTTGGGGGACCTGGTGTGGTGGCTCACGTCTGTAATCCTAGCACACTGGGAGGCTGAGGTCGGAGGATCTCTTGAGCTCAGGAGTTCCAGACCAGCCTGAGCATGAGCAGAAGTCAAAGGGGAGAACAAATCAGCAAATATTTTTTTAGAAACTACTGTATGCAGGCAGAATGGGAGAAGGAATGAGAGAGGAAAAATTGTAGATGATGATCACAACCAAATTCTGATCCCCATTCTGGCCACTCATACATTAGCTGTGAGAACTTGGACACCTCTTTTCAGCCTCAGTTTTCTTTCTCAAGGCAGACATGAGTCCTTTCCTATGGAAATGTGATGGCCTACACCGAGGCGCTTGGACTTTTAGGGAGAGAAATTGTATGCAATGTTTAGAGTGTATATGCTTTTTTCTAAGGGAGAAAAATGATGAAGAACCAAGGTCAAGTTTTCTTTCTTTTTTTTTTTTTG
>VBSM01003212.1:7905527-7919115 GCA_008086735.1 Cheirogaleus medius
ACAAGGTCTTGCTCTGTCACCCAGGTTGGAGTGCAGTGGCCTGATCATGGCTCACTGTATCCTGGAATTCCTGGGCTCAAGTGATCCTCCAGCCTTAGCCTCCTGAGTAGCTAGGACTACAGGTATACACTACCACACCTGGCTAATTTTTAAATTTTTTGTAGAGACAAAGTCTAACTTTGTTGCCCAGGCTGTTCTGAAACTCTTGGCCTCAAGCAGTCCTCCCAGCTTAGCTTTCCAAGGTGTTGGGATTACAGGTGTGAGCCATTGCACCTGGCCACAAGTTTGTTTTCTTTTTTTTAAGAAATGCGGTCTCACTGTGTTGCCCAGGCTAGAGTGCAGTGGCTATTCATAGACTCCATGGTGGTGCACTGTAGCCTCAAACTCCTGGGCTCAAGTGATCCTCCCACTTCAGCCTCTCTAGTAGCTCAGCCTATGGTGTGAACCAGTGCACCTGGCTTCCATTCTCAAGTTTTATTCAGAAACTAGAGCAGGCTACCTGACTCAGGTTGTGATACAGAGACATGTGAAAGGTTTCCTGGTGTTCCGATGCGTTTTTGAAGAACAAGGAGGGGTTTATCAAGTTAAGGGGCTATGTTTTAGGCAGGGGACATTAGCAGCGGCACAAAGGCATCCAGTAGCATGGTAAGTATGGAATATAACAAGCAGTTTAGTGTTTTTAGAGTGTGAGACACAAAGTGGTGGGGTGTGGGGACAGGTCGCAGGTGAGGTCTAGGTCAGAAGGACCTGCTAGGAAGCCCCATGGGAAGCTTTTACTTAATCCTCTAAGTGGTGAGGATTCATTGAAGTTTCAAATGATGGGAGGAGCTGACCTGGTTAGCTTTGGACTTTATATGTAGTCACTAATTACTGTATAAACTAGGGTTGGCACAAAATACAGGGCAGAAGACCACTTAGAAGGCTGTTTTATTAGTTTTGGTGAGAGGTGAAGGAGTCTGGGTGATGGCCTTGGTGATAGGGATGACAAGAAGCACACGAGGTGAGAAACACATTGTGTGGTAGAATAGGTAGGTCTGTGTGTGGGACTTTAGGAATGCAAGGAATAACTCAAACAGCTGACACGGAACGGCATGGGCACTGTGCTCAACAGCTGTAGTTGTATCATCTCATTTGGTTCTCACAACTCTGAAATCTAAGACCTGCCCTCATCCCTGTTCTACATATAGGAAAACTGAGGAAAAAGAAGTGAAGTATTGGTTCACCCAAGGTCTCATAGTAGTTACTGGTGTGGCCATTACCCAGGCATCTGACTCCAGAGACCATGCTCTCAGCCACCTCGCCGTGTGGCTGCTGTCAAGGAAATATCAGGGATATGCAGAGCAGGGTTCTGGCTTGGGTGTTGGTGGGCTCATCAATAGAGACAGCAAGTATGACAGCCCGTGAACGGCCTGTGGGGTATCCTAGAGGAAATGGCTGGTGGGCAGTTTAATAAAAGACTCGAATGGATCAGGAGAAATCTGCACCAGTGAGAGTGATTTGAAAAATAACAGCAGATTTTGGTAGAAACTAAAAGGTATTGAGTTGGTTTATGGAGCTACACAGAGTGAACGCACAGATGAGTGCTTCTGAGATGGGGACGGCCATACCTAAGAGGGCCCAAATAGAGACTGGAATGTGTATCGAGGGCGGAGGAGAGCTTAGCAAGGAAGGTGTGATCTGAGGACTGATAGTAATAACAGCTCACACTGATGGAGTGATTTGTAAGTGCATGTTTTTATTAGCATCCCCATTTTACATGTGACTCCTGCATTCTTGCTCAAGGTTACACAGTAAGAGGTTGAACAAGGATTTGAATGAAAGATTTGAATCCAGCCTGAATTATTCCAGAGCCCTTGTTGTTAACCATGATGATGCACAGCCTCTTAGCACATAATGAGATCCCTGAGGAAGCAGGATGATGGGTCAGGGACATTGGTAGTGGGTCTGTCATGGGGAGAGGGCCAGCTCATTTTCCGGGAGGCAGGGAAGGTGAGGTTGAGTGTGTGCTGTGGATAGTTGGTAGGAGAAGATATGGGGAGATTATTTCTGTTGATGGTTTTGGTGAAGGGGCTAGGTCATTTGCAGAGATTAATGGTTAATTTAGATGTTTGCTGTGTGAAGAAGTGTTTTGTGAGCAGATTATAGAATCTGTAAGCCTACTGATGGCTTTTAGGGGATTATGTTATTCTGTCTTTTGAGGCTCTGCTCTACTGATATCCAGCCTTAGGGATGAAATCATTTTTCTGCTCTAGCTTCCACTTATCTCACCTTTCTGAATTTTAATTGAGTTTAAGAGTTCTTTTTTTTTTTTTTTTTTTTTTTTTTTTAAGGAGACAGAGTCTTCCTCTGTCACCCAGGCTGGAGTGCAGTGGCATCATCATAGCTCACTGCAACCTGAAACTCTTGGGCTCAGGCAGTCCTCCTGCCTCAGCATCCCAAGTAGCTGGGGCTACAGCCGTGTCACCATGTCCAGCTGATTTTTCTATTTTTTTGTAGAAACAGAGTCATGCTCTAGCTCAGGCTGGTCTTGAACTCCTGAGCTCAAGCGATCCTTCCGCCTCAGCCTCCTAGAGTGTTAGGATTACAGGTGTGAGCCGTGGCGCCTCTCCAAGGGTCCATTTTGAAGCCAGGTGCCTGTAGTCCCAGGTACTTGGGAGGCTGAGGCGGGAGGATCACTTAAGCTCAGGAGTTCGAGGCTGCAGTGTGCTGTGATGGAGCCTGTGAACAGCTACTGCACTACCAGCTTGTGCAGTATATCGAGACCCTGTTTTTAAAAAAAAATTTTTAAAGATGTTCATTTCGAGCATTCTTAATTGTGTCTGATTTTCGCACTGGTCTGAGATGCTGGAATGCTTAGGGTTGGGCACATGGTAGATATTTAGTCAATTCTTTCCACTGGTGATCAGTGGTTTTGTTAGCGGTTACAAATTTAAGTGGAATAGGAAAGCATGGACTTTTCTGTTCAGAATGAATTTTTTTTGTAAACACAAGGGGGTGCTCTTTAACTGTCAGTGACCAATAAAAGAAGTTTAATGTCCTATTTTAAAGCCTCAGAAGGAACGAGAGAGTAGGAAGCCTGAGTTAAGCAAATTGCTGCAGGAACAGTAATGCAATTAGATAGTGCGTATTTTGGCTATCCTTTAAAATTGAGAAGGTGTCTTTGAGATTTATTTTCCCAAAATATTCAAGAATGAAAAAATATTATTCCTAGGTATCTCCAGAAGATCCCGGAGCTCAGTTCCTGATTCGTACTGGGTCTGTTGGCCGAAATAGGGCTGAAGCCTCTTTGGAGAGAGCCCAGAATCTCAACCCCATGGTGGATGTGAAGGTGGACACTGAGGATATAGAGAAGAAACCTGAGTCATTTTTCACTGAGTTTGATGCTGTAAGTTTCTTAGCATAAAATCTGCTATGGGAATTATGCAAATTAAGGCACTAGTTATATATATACCAGGTGATATTAGAGCATTCAAATCTCAAACTCTAAGCTTTTTCCAAGTAAATTTATAAGTTGTTCTGTTCTTTAGGCTTAGTATATTGCAGGAATGTGTTGCTAGAGAGGTCCAGTCTGTTGGATCTGCTGAAACTGTTGGCGACTTGCTGTCTGCTGGCTTCTTCTCTGGGCATATGTTCTTCTAGACCAGGTTTCATCTTTGGTGTTTTGTCTTCCTTCCAGAATCTTTGCATAGCTTTAATCCATGTTATTGCAAATGTTTTCTTCCGAAAACTGAACAAGTTGGTGATTAATTTCTGTGGCAGAGGCATTTTTTTGTTAGAAATATCAAACTACAGCTTGTGTTTTGTCTTAAGAAAGAGCACACCTGATCTTGGTCTGTCTATGTCTGTCTGTCTGTTTTGCACAATCACTTTGACCATGTTGCCATGGATAGCTAGACAAAATCACTGTGGTCCTAAGCCAAATGAGGCATATCCAACCTCATTGGGTTTCATTGCCAGATCTATGCAGAGGTGAAAGGATAAATTCAGTTATATGTTGGTGTCTGTGACCTTTCAGATGTAGCTCCCCATACCCTAAAAAAGCTTAACAAATCTTGGATAACTGTGAAATAGTTGCAGATGAGCTACTTGTTTTTTAAATGAAAGGCCTCATTACAGGAGAGGTTAGAATTTGGGTTGGGTAGTTTGTTTTTCACACTATTATATTTCATACATGCATCTGTTCAAATATGTGCTTGGAATGGTGGATCATCTGTGCATTTGTCCTGTTTTCTTTTTTCCAGTCCCTTCTATTTTTTAACTCCAGGTATTGGGACACTTTCCATTTGGACATGTCTCTTCATTTTCTTATCCATAGTAACCACATTTAGTTTATTCTAGGTGTCCCTTGAACTTGTAGAATTAGAGAAAGGGTTTGTTAAAACTGAAGCATGAGGCCAGTTGATTGTATAACACATGTGCATGGGGCCAGGATGACTGCCTTGTGGGCCATGTTTGGCTGGTCCTTATAGGTTTTATAGTCGCTTTTGACTCTACAGGGTTCCATTTGATCAATTGGTTGCTTGTTCACCTGTGGCTTTCTTGCCTTTTAGATGTGATTTTTCCTTGGGTGGCTTCATCCTTTGAAACACTAAAGGAACACATTTCTCTGTGAGTGTTATTTCAGTATTCAGGCTGCTAGACAACAGCAAAGAGGGTCTATCAAATGAAAATGTTCTTTTGTTCAGGAGAAAGCATGTGCAATTTGGAAGTTGTCTTTTGACCATGATCAGAAGGCTGCTCCTGAAAAGGTGGTATTTTGTGCAATAGAACTTAGCCATTTCCAATACTTCACCTTACTGGAACACAACCTAGAAGCACCAGAGCAACATTGATAATTCCTCTGAGTTAATCACCAGTTCATTGTCTAAGTCTGAATGGAAGGTCAGTTAGTCTGTAACCTTTTCTTTTGTCCTTAAATTCAGATAAAGTTTCACACAGCAATCTGTGGAAAAGTGATCTCAACAGGACTTGTTTATCTTCTTTATCTTAACATATCAATCAAAAAGAGGGGAAAAAAGCCCTCATATTTAAACATGACCTTTGGGTCGATTAAGAAAAGTGGTTTTGCTTTTCACAGTAGTTTATTTGGATTTTAATAGTTTAGAAATAACTTGCTAAATTTTTTATCCATGAAAATTATGAAATGTATATGTGTTCATGGATTAGGGGAAACCAATGTATTGAATGGCTTTTGCTTTCTAGCTAAAGACATTGTATTTTGGTTGCATGAAGTGATGATCTCATAATTTACATTTTCTACACACTGAAACCTGCAACATTTCTTTTGTCGTCTAACCATAGGACCCAAAGAACCTGTTGTACCAGTTTGAAATGGGCTTTAAACATGCCCAGAGAGACTGTTCATTAAGATTTATTTAGACATCAGGGCAGTGATTCACAGTTTGCAAAACTCACACCCAGCCAATTTCTTTCTTTCTGCAGGTGTGTCTGACTTGCTGTTCCAGGGATGTCATAGTTAAAATTGACCAGATCTGTCACAAAAATAGCATCAAATTCTTTACAGGAGATGTTTTTGGCTACCATGGATACACATTTGCCAATCTTGGAGAGCATGAGTTTGTAGAGTAAGTATTGGGAGAGGAGGGGAGAACATAACATTTTCAAAATTTAAGGAAAGTATTTTACTATAATACTTAGAATATTCTGAAACTGAGTCATTAACAACTTACTGAATACAATAGATTTTGCGAGGATTACAGGGGTGAGCCACCAGGTCCGGCCTTGAATACAATAGATTTTGAATTCAGAATTGTAGGAGATACAGCCCTCCAAAATGATGGTCTAATCTAAAGACTAAAGCAAGCAAAGTTCTACAGCAATCAGAGTATACCACATGGGTATTTATTTGATCAGTCTGGACTTCAGGTGGTAAAGTCATATTTTCTGCATAGAGAAGGCTTGCTTGGACTGTAAGCTTGGTCTTGTGTGTTTCAGGTTGAGAGATACTAAAATGAATACGCAATAGTTAGATGGGTAACTCTATAGGCACATTCAGCCAAAGTCTACCTTGTAAAAGCATTGAGGTCCACACACTGCTTTGGTGGAACAAAAAGATCATAGCCTCTCATTTTGAACACTGAGGCTACAGACCTTGGTAATTCTCTCATGATGGGACCTGCAGTGTTTTGAATTTGTAGTTTCTAGATGAAAGATGGCAGATGATACAGTATTGTAAAGCTATATGAGTTGGTTATTTTGGCTGCAGTTTCTGACCCCTCCTCACCAATTTGCTAATGAGAGGCTGAGAGAAGCCCTGTGTGGTGGAGTGGAGCTTCCTATCAAGAGACTGAGAACTTCTGTTTTGTTCTGCCTCTCAGGCAAGTCCCTGAAATTTCTCTGGTCTGCAAGTTTCTTGCCTGTAAAATCAGGATGGGGGAAGGGCAGACATGTTCCAGATAGCTCCTAATTCTAGTGTTGTATGGCTAAAGGAAAATTAGTTCTTTTGGGCACATTATAAATGGATAAAGAAGTCAACAGTGGTAGAAAGCAGGCCAGATGATGATGATGATGATTTTTTGAGACAGGGTCTCTGTTGCCCAAGACAGAAGTACAGTGGCATGATCATAGCTCACTGCAAACTCATACTCCTGGTCTCAAGTGATCCTCCTGCCTCAGCCTCCCGAGTAGCTGGGACTACAGGCGTGCACCAAGACACCTGGCTAATTTTTCTAGTTTTAGTAGAGATGAGGGTCTCACTCTTGTTCAGACTGGTCTCAAACTCCTAACCTCAGATGATGCTTCTGCCTTGGCCTCCCAGAGTGCTAGGATTACAGGCGTGAGCCATTGTGCCTGGCCCAGTCCAGATATTTCATTTCATTTATTTATTTATTTAGACAGAGTCTCACTCTGTTGCCCTGGCTAGAGTGCTGTGGCATCAGCCTAGCTCACAGCAACCTCAAACTCCTGGGCTCAAGCAATCCTCCTGCCTCAGCCTCCCGAGTAGCTGGGACTACAGGCATGCACCACTATGCCCAGCTAATTTTTTCTATATATTTTTAGTTGGCCAATTAATTTGTTTCTATTTTTAGTAGAGACGGGGTCTCACTCTTGCTCAGGCTGGTTTCAAACTCCTGACCTAGAGCGATCCTCCCGCCTCAGCCTCCCAGAGTGCTAGGATTACAGGCTTGAGCCACCACACCAGGCCTATTTTATTATTTATTTTTTTAACTTTTCTTTTGCAACATGGATGAACCTTGAAAGCCACATTATTTTAACATGACCTCCCCACAGCAGAAGAGAGGAGTTGAATTGGGCTATTTATTTCATGATTGAGGTAGAATGTCTCCAAAGTACTCACTTTTGTTTATTGAGAGTTTCTATGTCCCGTGTAGTGTGCTGAGCAGTACGTATTACTGTATTTCTCCTCTTACAGTAATCCTACCAGGAATTGGTATTCCCACAGAGTGGCTAACTGACTCATCAGGTAATCAGTGGCAGAGCTAGGATTTGAACCCAGGTCTGTCTGACTCCAAAGCTTTTACCCTTAACCACTATCTGTAAGCTAGTGATACTCTTTTTATTCTAATGCCATAATTCACGGGATAGAACTTGATTTCCTTTTCTTATCACCCTCCAGGGAGAAAACCAAAGTTGCCAAAGTTAGCCAAGGAGTAGAAGATGGACCTGATACCAAGAGAACAAAACTTGATTCTTCTGAAACAACTATGGTCAAAAAGGTATGTGTAATGGCGGGGAGGGCAGAGGTCAGAAACCCTGGGACCTTATAGGGGATGGGCAATTTCAATTGCAAATGAGAGAAGTGAGCTCTGTAGAGTATCCTGGAAAGGAGGTGGCGGTGCTTGTCCCATCTAAAGAGAGCTGCCCCTGCCTAGTGCCAGCCAGCTGTTGCCATGAGGGAATGGGGGCCCAATGATTCCAGATATGATTTTTTAAGAGAATCAGAAATGCAGATTTTTGTATGCTGTATCTCAAACTTTTAAATACTGACAACCTACTTAAATTGATTTGAATGCTATTCTGGTCAACACTGTGGATGCCAAACAGAACATGCCCAGAGGGCTTACTTGGTCTGTAGGCCACCAATTTTGACCACTGGTGTATGGACTAGTATCAGAAAGACTGGTTTTGAGCAGAGGCCATTACTTTTGTACTGTTTTTTTTTTATCTAGATTGACAATTTAGTAAAGTACTAAGTGGGCAGGAGCCAGTTTAAACTTTAATTGCTAATTGTTTTGCCTGTTTAAAAAAAGTTTTTTGCCTTATGTTTTTTTTCACCCAACAACCTTTAATAAGAAAAGCTTTCAGTGTTGACAGAAATTATTAGGTGTGTTTTGTTTGTTTGTTTGAGTGAGGGTCTTGCTCTGTTGCCTGAGTGCAGTGGCATGATCATAGCTCACTGCAGCCTCCAACTACTGACCTGAAGTGATCTTCCCACCCTAGCCTCCCAAAGTGCTATGATTACAGGCATGAGGCACCATGCCCAGTCAATCAGGCATATATATGTGTGTGTGTGTGTGTGTGTGTGTGTGTGTAATACACACACACTATTTTATATATATTATTTTTTGAGATAAGGTATGGCTCTGTTGCTCAGGCTAGAGTGCAATGATGTCATCATAGCTCACTGCAACCTCACACTCCTGGGCTCACGCAATCCTCCTGCCTCAGCCTCCCTAGTAACTGGGACTATGGGCGCATGCCACCATGCCCAGCTAATTTTTTAAATCTTTTGTAGAGATGGGAGTTTTGTTGGTTGTTGTCCAGGCTCAGGTGTATATTTTTTAATGTAGTTCATGTCTGGGGTTTAACTTCTATTTGGATCAGGTGCAATAATTAAATTCATTTTGTAGAAAGAAGTGGGAAAGGGATCAGAAGACAGTGGTTTCTGTGGCAAGTGTTGGAATTTGAGAAGGGAACCATGCAATGGGGAAAATAAGATGAAGGGGCCAGAATTGGCTGAGTAGAACTCACAGGAAAGCCATCACCAAGCCCATATTTACTCTTTGCTTTGTAGATTTAAATGTTGAGAAAGAAAAACAGCTGGTCAGAATGTAGAGTTAAAATTGCTCTAAAGGGGGGATTCTAAAGAGTGCAGAAACCACAAAAGAGACTGCAGAAAACCGCAAAAGTGGAACTCTTAGAGTTTCCAGCAAGACAGCATTGGAGGTTTTCTTTCTCTTGCTTTTTGTGTTTGTATTGGAATAGTTTGATGCTCTGTGATACAGAGGAATTATTAAGCCCTAATTTTAGTGTCTATTCACAGGACCATAATTATCCAGAGTGAACCTTGGTGTTTTGGCGAAAACTTGGGTCTTTTTCTTTCTTTCCTTTTGAGGCTCAGTCAAGCTGTATCTGAATAGCTCTGTGAGTTTGGTGGGGGGAGATAAATTGTTAACAAACGGAGGAGTACAAAAGCAGCTTTGTGGGTGCTGTCAGTTTATAAATCACACCCTCTTACAAGTGTGACACTTGGCCTTGGTGTGAAGGGTTTTATAGCTTAAGGGCCTTCTCTGATTGAGGCAGGTCTTTCACATTCAAATAGGGAGAGCTCAGCCTAGCTTTGTTAGCCATTCACAGCTGGAAGTTTCCCTGGAGTCAGTTCTGATGGTGCACATTGGGGTGGATCTGGAGACCTTTTTTGGGAGCCACTTTATCTTGCTATGAGGAGAATGTGGGCAGCCCAGGCAGGCACTCTGTGACCTTCGCGTACCATTCCTTAGGGCTCTACAGTCACAGAGCTTTTTGTGCAGCCTCTTCCTACATGAAGGTATCAAAATATTCCCCAGCTGACATTGTTAGTCAGCTGTTATACATGGACAATTCAGGCTTGGATTCCAGCCCTGAGCCCTTAAGGTTGCAAGGCATTCAGTGCATTCCTGGTGACAATCCCTGGGATTCCAAACCTTGTCTTTGTGCTGCCTCACCAAGAGCCCTCTGGGAGGACTAGGCTGAACTGGGTTTTGTCCAAGGCGTTTCCACCTTGTAATATAATAATAACACGTCTTCTCTATTTGGGCAGAGATGACCCTGTGATTTCAAAGTTTTTTTCCTACTCAAAGATTCCTTGATTCAGATTCTGCCCTTTTGCCTGATTGTACAGAATAACTATTTGGGTTGTGCTCAGAGTGCAGGATGGGGGTGGGGAAGCAGCCACTTCCTGTTTCCTGTGAAAGGTTTCTGGTTAGGGTTCCCTTCCCCTCCCCCCTTTCCTTAGGTTTAACCAAATATTGTAAAGCCACTATCGCTTCAAGGTACACATTGTGCTCCTAAATTAGAAATGTTAAAAAACAAAGAGGAAAAACAGAGCTTGTGGTTTTCACACCCTCTAGGAAGATACTGGGCCTTTCTAGCACCTGTGTGGTAGGAAAATGCCTGGCCCAGAGATAGGTGCTCAGTAGTTTGTTTGCTTCCTTTGGTGCCCAGAACTTGTGAGACAGGATTCATTAGAGTCAGGTCTTGGGCACAAGTGTGATACCGACACTACTGTGCATCAGATAAAAGAAAGAGCAATAAGGTGGTGGTGAGGAAGTATCCAGAAAGATTTCTCAGAGGAAGAGTTGTTTGTGTTGGCATGTGAAGGGCAAGCTTGCCAACACCAAAGCCAGAGAAAATAGAATAAAGAAAAAGAGTCACTCTGGCCTCCCTTGTTCCAAAACAGCCAGTTCTTTCTATGATTACAAAATGCCTACTATGTGCAAGGCACTGTATGGATACAGGAAAGCACATCCGGTCCTGTTGTCTAAATCTGCAGCTGATGGAGAAGCGAGGAGAAATTAAATGACCTGTCCAAGGTCACACAGCTGCAGATGAAGGCATAAGCAGAGAGAAGCCCAGACAGTGGGTGAGGGCACAGGCACACTCCTTGCCTTACAAGGAGAATCCCCCTGGAGTTTCTAAGGTAGTTTGACATTTTCTGAGAATGATGGGATAAAATATGTGAAAATCGGGATAATTCTGGAAAACCTTTAGGTTAAAAGGCCACTGTTCATGGTCCCATGTTCACATTTCTTTATTGTGCCTGGTCTGTGTTGTTAAGGGGCTACCAGAGATGATTAGATGCCTGACAGTGGTTACTCTCTGTAATAGCTCTTTAAAAATTAAACACAGAGTATGATGTGTTCATCATGTGCTAAGAAATACAGATTTAATTTTACTTCTCCTGAAATAGTAGGTGACTAATTCAGGGTACTGTTAATACTCTTTTCATGAATTAGTTGAGAAATTCCACAGTAGAGAGGTGATTCATTCTTCGATTCCCTCTTTCTGAGCCTTTTGTTGACAACTCTCATCCTCCTCTCATGCCCACCATTAAAGAAATAGTTTACGGAATCCGCTAAGGAGTGTGTAACAACTCACCTGCCGAAAAAATAAAAAAGAAAAGAAAAGAAAAGAAATAGTTTAGTGCTTCCTCTTCATATGCACCTTTATTTCCAATGCTCATCACATTTGGGATTACTTGTTGCTGTCTCTCCCCTTAGACTTTAAGCTCCACAAGGGCAGGACAGTTTCATTTGCTGCCAGACTTCCACCCCAGTGCCTAGCATAGTCATATTCAGAAAAGGTTTGTTCAGTGTAGTTGTGGCTATTACTGATTATTGGGGCATAACAGGACAACTCTGGAAGAGATTATTGTAATTTTTTTTTTTTTTTTGAGACAGAGTCTCACTTTGTTGCCCAGGCTAGAGTGAGTGCCGTGGCGTCAGCCTAGCTCACAGCAACCTCAATCTCCTGGGCTCAAGCGATCCTACTGCCTCAGCCTCCCGAGTAGCTGGGACTACAGGCATGCGCCACTATGCCCGGCTAATTTTTTCTGTATGTATTTTTAGTTGGTCAGTTAATTTCTTTCTATTTTTAGTAGAGACGGGGTCTCGCTCAGGCTGGTTTCGAACTCCTGACCTTGAGTGATCCTCCCGCCTCGGCCTCCCAGAGTGCTAGGATTACAGGCGTGAGCCACCGCGCCCGGCCAATTATTGCAATTTTTAAAAAGGATTTACTGAATTAACTTTCTTTGTTATTAGCTAAATGAATTATCCTTGTAGTATATTAGTTCTCATAGTTTAGGTTATTTGAGCTGAGAGAACAGAATTCTGAAGAAGACAAGGGTGTCCAGAAATATTTAGAAGCAATTGAGTTGCCTGGACTGGAACTCCTGGGCCAGAGAGGTTCAAGACCCTACCAGTTACCAGAATCCTTTGATTTAGAAGGGCGGGAATAGGGTAATGCAGGGTACAAATTTGCAAAGTTGGTGGAGTACTGATAGCAGGTTTTCCAGGTAGGAGAGTAAGTTGGGGTAGGGAGTGCTGGGGGTGCCGTGTCTCACAGGGGATAAGTTTCAGGGCTCTAGGCGTGAGGGAGGGGTCCCCCGACATATCAGCATAGTCTAGTCTATGTTTTTTTATTGTGATATTTGATGCATAAAAGAAGACATGCAACATCAGTGCAAGTCAGGGTACATATCAACAAAAGAAACACTATCCAGCTTTAAAATTCACACACACATTTCAGTACTTTTGTACTGATCCATGTGTTCCTTTTCCATCTTTTCCCTGTTCTCCCTCCTCTGCGGTTATCGGCTAGCTAACCCCAGGGCTGCTAGTATGTTTGTGTGGTTTAAGAAACACCTAGAAAAGGCAGATACAGCCCTGCTTGGCTTCCTGCTCTATCATGTGTTTATTGTAAATCTAAACAATGAAATAGAACTTATTATGCAATATTTTATTCATAAATCAAGGGTGATATTGCTAACCACTGTGGACTCACTACCCAATTTGAAGCATCAGACATTACCATTGTGGGTGAAGCCCTCTGGCTATCTCTTCCCCAATAAAAGTAACCACTATCCTCAATTGCATATATCATTCCCATGCTTTTCTTCCTACTACATATGTATGTATTTCCAAGCAATATATAGAATTGCTTTGCATACTTTTTAACTTCTTAAAAATTGTTTTCATATTGTATGCATGCTGCCACCTGCTTTTCAGGAGCAGCAACCTGTTTGTCAGGCCATCTGTTTTATATGTAGTTCTAGGGCTTTACTATCCATTGTGGTAGCCACTACCCACAGGTAGTTATTTAAATGAAATTAATTAAGATTAAACAAACAAAAATTCAGTTTCCTAGTCTTTTTCACTCACCACATTTCCAGTGCTCAGTAGGTACATGTGGCTATTGGCATTTGCATTGCACAGCACAGATTCAGAATGTTTCTATCATTGTAGCAGGTTCTTTTGGATAGCACTGCAGGGCACTCTCATTCTCTCTCTTTCTTATGTGAATATATTAGTATTTACTTATCCATTCTTCTGTTGATGAACATTTAGGTATGTAAGTTTTTACTGTTAAAAATTGTGCTGTAGTAACCATGTTGTGTATGAGTGTCTTTAAATAATCTCCTTGGATAATTGCTGGTTTCTCTAGGGTATATTACCTGGGAGTAAGATTAGGATAAGGGCATCTTCAACTTTACCAGACCCTGCTAAGCTACTCTCAAGAAGTTTTATCAATTTATATTCCAAGAACAGCAGTATGTAACAGTAACATTTGGTAACTTCAGGCTTTTTTGCCACTGTGCTGAGTGTGAAAACTGTCTCTTTTTTTTTTTTTT
>VBSM01003212.1:7927120-7937472 GCA_008086735.1 Cheirogaleus medius
GTAGAGATGGGGTCTCACTCTTGCTCAGGCTGGTCTCGAACTCCTGAGCTCAATGATCTGCCCGCCTCAACCTCCCCAGAGTGCTAGGATTACAGGCGTGAGCCACCACGCCCGGCCGACCTCATTGGATTTATCCAGGAGAGCATAGCAGCTTCCACATGTGAAGTTACCTTCTGCCAAATATACCGTGTTTCCCCGAAAATAAGACCTACCCATAAAATAAGCCCTGGCAGGATTTCTAAGCATTTGCGCAATATAAGCCCTACCCAGAAAATAAGACCTAGTGATGGGCGTGGCTACACAGCGTATCTGCACAACCCATGCATTTCGTGGAGCAGTAAAGAAGACGAGCAGCCCTTCTCATCTGCCCCATGAGAGCTCTATTGTTCGACATGAAAGATTGAAGCCAATGGTTCTAAAGGAAATAGAGTCGCAAGAAATTCAGAATTCGGGGTTTGGAGAATTATGATGATGTTCCAGAAGACGACAACTTAACTATATTTGAATAAATGTAGATTGTTGTACTGTACTTAAAAAAAATAACACATCCCCTGAAAGTAAGCCCTAGGGTGTCTTCTTGAGGAAAAATAAATATAAGACACTGTCTTATTTTCGGGGAAACATGGTACTCGCCATTAATTATCTTTGTGTCATTGGACAAATAAGTCAACTTGTCTTTTTAGGATTTTGCTTACTCAACAATAAAATGATAGATAGGATTGAGTTAGCTAACCAGTCTCTAAAGTCTCTGCATTCTAAGAAGTCAGCAAATCTAATGAAATACGTTCCTTATTATACCTTCTTTTTCTGCATTTAAAAAAATTTTATTTATTTATTTTTTTAAATTTAATTATTTATTTTTGAGACAGAGTCTTGCTCTGTCGCCCAGGGTAGAACACCATGATGTCAGCCTAGCTCACAGCAACCTCAAACTCCTGGGCTCAAGCAATCCTCCTTCCTCAGTCTCCTGAGTAGCTGGGACTACAGGTGTGCACCACCATGCCAGGCTAATTTTTTCTGGTTTTTTTGTTTTGTTTTGTTTTTTAATTGAGATGGGGTCTCGCTATGTTGCCCAGGCTGGAGTGCAGTGCCTATTCATAGGCACAATGCCACTACTGATCAGCACGGGAGTTTTGACCTGCTCGGTTTCCGACCTGGGTCGGTTCACCCCTCCTTAGGCAACCTGATGGTCCCCCGCTCCAGGGAGGTCACCATATTGATGCTGAACTTAGTGCAGACACCCATCGGCATAGCGCACTATAGCCCAGAACTCGTGGGCTGAAGTGATCCTCCCATCTCAGCCTCCCGAGTAGCTGTGACTACAGGCTCACGCCACTGTGTCCCCCAATTTTTTCTGTTTTTAATAGAGATGAGGTCTCACTCTTGTTCAGGCTGGTATTGAACTTCTGAGCTCAAGTGATCCTCCCACCTTGGCCTCTGAGAGTGCTAGGATTACAGGAGTGAGCTACCGGGCCCAGCCTAATTTTTATACTTTTAACATCTTTATTGAGGTAAGATATCAAGGTTTACCCACTTTAAGTGTATTTCCTTAAAATTTTTTAAAAAATTATTTCAATTCAAACAGACAGTCCTCCAGTTAGTCACAAAATTTGATTGTAGTTACAATCACCTTCTTACGACAGCTTGTTGTAATTGTCAACCATAGCGTTAAAGGTGCAGTTCAGATAGACGGATGGGCAGTGGTGTGTCATGGAAAAAACATGGGCTTTGAAGACTAATAGGCCTGAGCTTGGATCACAGCTCCCACTGTAATCTCAGCTGGGATAACATTTGGTGTGTGAACTTTGGATCCTGGATCCTGGCCTGTTACAGGGGCTAAGGGAGAATCCCACTTTCCCTCAGCTATAAGGAAGGTAATATACTGGTGATTGTGAAAGGTGTCAGTGCCAGGGACATGGCTTTTATACCATTTTCATTTTCCTCTTTGGCTCTCTTCTGAACATTTTATAATCACATACTGAGTAGCACCAGGACGGGTTTTTAAAATCAAGGTTTAGCACATTGGAAATGAATGTAATTAAAAACTGGCCCTGATTTTGCCTGCTATAAAGTCAAACCTCAGTAAAATTCTCACTTCAGGATGTGGGGTGGCTTTGGGGAATATCCAGTATGAGTGGTAAACTTTGCAGGAAGTATTTTTTTTTTTTCATGTTTATGGCACCTAAGAATGGTTATTATGTGTTGAATACTACTTGCTGCATTACCTGGCACTGTGCTAAGCAGTTAACATACTCTCTGATAGTCTTGTGACAACCCTTGAAGTATAGTTGTTACCCTATTTTCCTATAAGGCAGCTGGGATTGAGCATGGGTGTGACTGTTCAAATCAGCACATAAGTGGTTTTATAGGCAGAGTCGGAATTTAGACCATGAGGTCTGTGTGGTATGTGGACTGTGCTCTCAAACTTTATAATATACATCTCTAAGCGAAATGATTTTGTTACATTTCAAATATGCAGCTCTGTGTGTTAGGGAAATAGGATTGCCACTGCGCTGCAGAAAACTCTGGTTCTGATAATGTATTAGACACAAAGATTATCTGACTTCTGCCTCAGATAGTGGTCTTCTTTTTTCCCCAAGAAATATTTGAATTTTATTTCTTTTAGAAAAGTATGATAGGTCCAGGCACGGTGGCTTATGCCTATAATCCCAGCACATTGGGAGGCTGAGGCAGGAGGATTGCTTGAGCCCAGGAATTTGAAGCTGCGGTGAGCTATGATGATGCCATTGCACTCTAGCCTAGGTGACAGAGTGAGACCCTGTCTCAAAAAAAGAAAAGTATTATAGTAAAAAATTATCAAGCAATTCACAAAGGTATAAAGTGTTTTTTTATTAAACTCTCTCTATTTTTTTCCTCTTCCAAATTTCTGGGGAAAGTACTATTAAGAATTTATTGGCCGGGCGTGGTGGCTCATGCCTGTAATCCTAGCATTCTGGGAGGCCGAGGCAGGAGGATTGTTTGAGCTCAGGAGTTCGAGACCAGCCTGAGCAAGAGCGAGACCCCATCTCTACTAAAAAAATAGAAAAAATTAGCTGTACAACTAAAATAAATATTTATTGTAGTTGTCCAGCTAATTTATATATAAATCATATATATATATATATAAATAAAATTAGCCGGGCATGGTGGCGCATGTCTGTAGTCCCAGCTACTTGGGAGGCTGAGACAGGAGGATCACTTGAGCCCAGGAATCTGAGGTTGCTGTGAGCGAGGCTGACGCCACGGCACTCTAGCCCGGGCAACAGAGTGAGACTCTGTCTCAAAAAAAATTTTTTTCTTGACGATCCTCTTAAAAAAAGGTTAAGAGTTACAGTCATGCATGTGAGTGTGTGTGTTAAACACTGGTTGGTAGCTCGCTTTTTTATATTAATACTTAATTGATCTGGAAAGATCTTGGAGCATATATAGAAGGATCTCCTCCTGTCTTCTTGGTTTCATAATGTAGTATACCTTTGGATGCACCGTCATCTGTGACCAGTCTCATGTTGAAGGGCATGTAAGTTTTCAGTTTTTCTCAGTCCTTGGAATTTATTCCTAAGATTTTTTTCTAAGAATGTGACTAATGTGACCTGATGATGCCTTAGGAATTCCTAGTGAGGACAGGGTACTTGGCTGGATTGCACACCAGGAGGATACTTCACGAAGTTGGATTTACCATTGCTTAATGTAGCATGTAGTAGGTGCTCAATAAATATATTTTTGCATGAGTGATTGGTTATTGCTTGTCTGGTCATTTGTTCCGCTCTAGAGGGAGAGCTGTGTTCCCACTGGAGCCCCCCCACGGGATCCTCTTGCCTGCCTGCTTCTGGTCCCTCCCCACCCTTCCCACACCCACCAGGCTTTTGATTCCAATATCTTCCTGGCCCTGACCTACCACTTAGTTATAGGTAGAGGTTTCTTAGTGCACCATTCACAATTCAGCTTCCAGGGAAGCAGCTGCCCTGTGCTGTCTGTGTGCGTGTGCTTGCCTTGTTTGGGTATTAAATGTTTTTCCAGTTTACTTAATAAGTTAGTGGCCAGACCAAATGCTTCCTGCTGCATTTCTCCAGTATCTTAAGAGTTGGCCTCACCATCTGTGAGCAAAAGGTCTCATCTTTTTATTATTCTCCCATGGCATGTTGCAAAACATTAAGTGTGAGCTGGTTTCCTGTGGCAAAAAGTTGACTTTGATTTGTTCTTTTTGAGGTTACTGTGAGTTTATCATAACAGGAGTGCTAAAAATATCAGGTCTGGTATGGAAACAGCATTTACTTACCAGCGTGAACAATAACATGCAGGTTTAGCCGAGAGCAGGGAGAAATGGACTTCATTTCAAGTTGAGAATTACTTATCAGAGAATCCTTGGCAATATTAGCTTTCTCAGTTTCTGTTCTGATGAGTTGTGGAAAAGTACTTAGGCCATTCTTCAGCCATAGAATTGAAGCTTAAAATAATCTTAGACCAAACATTTTGTGAGCACCTGCTATGTGCCAGATCCCATGGCTGGGAATCATCAGAGGAGGAAGAATAGAATAAGTCTCCTTGCCAATGGAAAAGACAAACAAATAATTCTACTCCTTGTCGGAGAGCTGTAACAGAGGGCTATAGAAAAAAGCTATTGCATTGTATTGTTTGGTTTTTCAATACACTTGAATTATTCCATAATAATGAAAAGCAAACTGTTATGGGAGCTCAGGGAACTGATGGTCTGGCCATCTCTGGGGAGTTGTGAAGTCTTGACAGAGGAGGAGACAGCTGGATTTTAAAGGACAGGCATTTGCTCGGTGGTAAGGAGAGGTGGGAATATTGGCAGGCACAGGAGCAGCAAAGGGCCAGGAGGACAGAGACGGAGCCACAGAGAGCTGGAGCTTAGGGGGACCTGGCCAGTGGTTTCCCAGTTGATAGGATGTTAGAATCACCCAGGGAACACTTGAAAAATGCACATTCTGGGTCTAGCTCAGACTGACTGAATCAAAATACCTGAGGGTGACTTGCATCTCTACATTTTCCTAAAGCTCCCAGGTTTCGGAAGGAACCAAGTTAGGGAAAACTGCTGCCATTGAAGGATGGGAACCTATATCCAAGATAAAAGCCTTTGCTTACTCATTTGTGTTTTTATCTAAAAATATATTAAGTACTGTATTTCAAATGAAGACATTACTACACTGAGGAAGGTAGAGGAACTAACCCAAGTAGCTCTTTTTTCGTTTTTGTTTTTTTGCCAAGTCCTGAAGAAATTGAACAAAGTAGCTCTCGAATGTAGTATTTTGACTTGTATACCCTAAGATAAAAGCAAAAAGAACTCTAAATATTGAACTCCAGTTAGTAGGTTTGTTTTTCACAGTGGTATGGGTTAGCAATGCTGAAATTACTGTTTATTCTAGGATTGATCATATAGATAAATATAGTGTGGCTAATGAGAATCAAGTTTTCTTATTGTCAGAAAAGCATTTTCCTGTGTATATGAAAGGTGGGAAAAGCTAGAAGGAGCCTTATGGTATTCAGTTGGAATTGGAGTTACCAGGATGAACTCATAGTTTCTTTCTTTTTTTTTTAAGAAGTAAGTATGGCCGGGGGTAGGGGGAAGGCAGGGATCTCATGGTTTCTTATATGTAGATATAGAAATAAATTTATGTATATGTATTCTCAACAGTTTCTTGAAAGGGCTTAGATGCAAATATATCCCAGTAGCAATGAAGGCATTCATACCCAGATCATAATGTTAATATCTTTCTCCACTAACTGGAATCAAGGCTCGTTGAAATGGCTGATTCCCGAGCTGAGGTAGGAAAATTACAGGTGAGCTTGCATTATTCTGCTATGCCAGAAAGGAAAGAAGTACTTTAAAAATGATGGGAGCAATCCTGGGCGTGGTGGCTCACACCTGTAATCCTAGCACTCTGGGAGGCTGGGGCGGGAGGATCCCTTGAGGTCAGGAGTTCAAGACCAGCGTGAGCAAGAGCGAGTTCCCATCTCTACTAAAAATAGAAAAAATTAGCAGGGTGTGGTGGCACTCAGGAGACTGAGGCAGGAGGATCACATGAGCCCAGGAGTTTGAGGTTACACTGAGCTGTGATCACACCATTGTACTTTAGCCGGAGTGACAGAGTGAGACTCTGTGTCAAAAAAAAAAAAAGAAAGAAAGAATGATGGGGCCATATCAAAAGAACAATCATCAATAAATGTAGAAGGAATGATAAAGATAAAAAAATTTACATTTGACCTTCACTATAATGCTAAAAATAGTTTTAAGCAAGAATCATTGGTAAATGCTAAAACAAATGGAGAAAGTTTGCTGCAAAACAGTATAGGTGACTCCTCATAAGATATTTTTAAATTAGTTACAAAAAGAGACATTGGAGAACGCTGGCAGATTGGTGGTTACCTACACCAAGTGATCAAAGTTAACATTCTGGGACAAATAGATCTCATGCCTCCTAGTATGATGTGCTGAGGAGGACAGATCACTTTGGAATTCCTGGCCAGTGTGTGTGATCTGAGTCTAATGATGAGGAGACATCAGACAAACTCAAATTGAGGAAAATTCTTGAAAATATATGGCGTGTGCTTTCCAAAAGTATCATGAAAGACTGAGGAACTGTTCTAGATTAAAGGAGAATAAGAGACATAACTAAATGGAACGTGTAACCCTGTATTGGATCCGATAGCAGTGGAAGGGTTTTGTTTTGTTTTTTGCTCTGAAGAACATTAGTGGGACAATTGATAAAATTGGAAAAAGGTTTATAGATTAAATCTTAGTACTGTCTCAGTGTTATTTGTACAATTTTGATAGTTGTTTTATGGTTATGTAAGAGGAAATATACACTGAAATATTTAGGGGCAAGTTATTTTCAAATTATTCAGAAAAAAATTGTTCAATATGTAGAGATAAATGATGACAAATGTGGGTAGAATGTTAATGTTTGGGGAGTTCTAGTGAAGTTATATTGGACTTCTGTGTGCAATTTTTGTAATTTTTCCATAAATCTAAAATTATTCCAAAATAAAATTTTTTTTTTTTTTTTTTTTAGAGACGGGGTCTCGCTCTTGGTCAGGCTGGTTTTGAACTCCTGACCTTGAGCTATCCACCCGCCTCGGCCTCCCAGAGTGCTAGGATTACAGGCGTGAGCCACCGCACCCGGCCCCAAAATAAAATTTAAAAGGCGGGGGGGATCCCTGACTCTCAGCACCTAGAAAATCCCCAATATTGGAAGGCTGGGTGTATAATACCTGCAAAGGGCTTAGATCCAAGCTGAATCCTTAGGAAGGCTCATTTAACAATACATCATCATCTCTTCAGATCTGAGGATAGGGGTCTTAATCTGAAATTCCTTGTGTACATTTGCCTCTGGAAAGGAACCATATAGGTTCCCCCAGATTTTTAAAGGCATCTGGGGTCCCACTGTTGTGGGAGAAATACCACACCTCTTGAGTAAGAGCAAAGCCCTAATGCATCAAGCAGCGATAGTAAGAACCATCCCACTGCTGACTAAGGATCATTTGGAAAGAGGCTGGGATGGTCTCCAGTTTGGGCACTTGGCTCTGCAAAAAGAATTTCCTCTGCCAAGCAGTAGTGTCAGGCAGACTGTAGGGGGGTATGTTTGCACCACATATAAACAATTAACGGTGTTAACTGCAAACAAACCCTCAGCTTTTGTCAAGAGCTGGGCAGGACCTTACTAGGAATGCAAATGGTGGCTGGGAGTTGAGGTACTATAGGAGGCAGAGGGTGTCCATGGTGGCCTAAGGTGAGTCACTTCACCCTGCTGAGCCTCCTTGGAGTAAAGATAAGGTATGAGATGTGCCTAAGATACTACCCATGTATACTCCAAGTCAAAATGAGTCTGTTAAAAATCAGTGTTCCAAGTTGATTTATTAGTTTTGTTCTGACCCATTTGCCATTTTCTGTTCTGCAGAGTGTTGAGTTCAAGGTCTTGATTGGCAGCCCGTTTCACATAGAGCCCCAGTCATGCACTCTATGGGAGTGGCATCCACATTCATCCTCCTGCCCTCTTCCCTACCTCCTATTTCTATCATGTCATCTCAGTGGCTTAGCTGCTATAGCAGCCTCCTAGCTGGTCTTTGCCTTCACATCTTCTAATCCATTTTCTTTACTGGTCACCAGACTAAAAACCCAAACCCTAACCGTGATTCTCTTTTGCCCCCAGGATACAATTCAGACTCCCTGAATTGGCATCCTAGATCTGGGGCCAGCTGACCTCCTTTTCTCCTTTCTGCCCTCCTTGGACCCTATACTAGTGTCATATTGAACTATTTGCTATCTCCCAGACATGTCACCCCCTTATTTCTCCACGTTTCTGTTCCTTCTGCCTGAAATATCTTGCTTTAGCCTTTCTCTCTTATCCTCCCTGCTCAGCTCCACTGTTGCCTCAGGAACCTAACTCCCTACGTCTGAGTTAGGCTTTCTTCCCCTGGAATCCATAGCACTCTCTGGACAGCAGAGCTGACTGAGGGCAGCACAGGCCTGTGGCAGAGCAGGGGCTTGGTACATGTGGACTAATTCATGGCTCTGGCCACCTGTCCCAAGTGTGGAGAATCTGGCCTATTCTTTTCTTGCTTGTTTCTTGTTCTGTTGCCCAGGCTAGAGTGCAGTGGCATCATCATAGCTGACTGTAGTCTGAAACTCCTGGGCTCAAGCGATCCTCCTGCCCCAGTCTCCCAAGTAGCTGGGACTACCAAGTATGTGGTCACCATGCCTGGCTAATTTAAAAAAAATTTTTTTCTAGAGACAGGATGTCTCACTATGTCGCTCAGGCTGGTCTCGAACTCTTCGCCTCAAACAGTCCTCCCGCCTTGGCCTCTCAAAGTGCTGGGATTATAGCTGTGTCACCGCACCTGTGTTTTGTGATTTTTACATGACTTTGTCTCTAGACCCCAGCTTGATTTGGTGATCATTTCTCTTCAGAAGAAACTTCTTGTATTAACTTTTTAACTGTTGCAAACCAGGCCACAGGCAGCCATTGCTGTTGAGGAATGACGTTCCTCAGTGGGGTTTTGGTGTCCAGCAATGACAAGAACTGCTGAGAAGAGACAGCCACAGGGAAATGGGTTCCGATAATGGGGCAGCAGCTGAGTGCTTGTTGATTTGCTGCTGTCATGACCACAAATGTTTAAAAATAATTTGTACAGAGAAAGAAAAAAGCAGTGGTTGGCGTCGGTGTCTGTGTATGCCGCTGCCTTATCAGTGGTACAGAACGCAGAGACCACAGTCATTCAGAAAGGAAGAGGGCACTGCCAGGCAGAGAGAGGAGAGGTGAGGGGAAGGGCAGAGGTGACCCACAAACACAGTTAGTGTTTTCCAGTGGATAGAGCTTGTGAGAGAACAGATTCAGGTTACTCACTGACTCCACTCCTGAATCTGTAAAATAGGCCCAACACCAAGGATTTGATGAAGCCCTCACACATATTGTGAATTATTAATTTTGAGTTGTATACTTTATGGACATCAGAATCACATTAAATCTTCATAACACCCTTATGAGATCTGTACTTATCCCATTTTCACATGAGGAAATTGAATCTTGGAGAGGCTAAGTCTTTTGTCCAGGGTCATCAAACCCAGTAAGTGTTAGAGTCAAAACTTGAGCCAAAGCTGTCAGGCTGTCATCCACACAAAGCCTTGTGTTTAAGCATCACCCAACTAAAGTGCTCAGTCTGTAATTATCATCATTATTAATAATATCATTATGACCGTCATTTTATCTGAACCTCACAGGCACCCCGTGACATTTTCTTATTCTCCTTTTGCTGATAGGAAACTGAGGCCCACCGAGATCAGATCACAATAATGGGCAACATTGTCAGCAACCTGCCTTGTTTTTTCTTTGCAGGCCCACATCTCCCCCACCCCTGGCATTAGCCTGTGTTTGAGCCCCAAGGCCCAGCTGCAATTCTTGTTTAAAGCCTCACATCTTTTCTCTGACTGTCAGACAACAGTCACGGGAATGTCCTGTGCCATCTTCTCTCCGCAAGAGCGGTTGGCAGAGAGCAGCAGATGCCCAGAGTCAAGGTCATGTGCCACTCAAGTGCTGGGCTGGAGAAAAGACCCTCTCTCCCTGCTGCTTGTGACCAGGCAGGGTGGGACTGAATGTAGAAGGCACTGTCAGAGTAGCTATGTGACTAGAGGGTGTAGTTGGCAAAGCCATGCAGTCAGTGGGGCGGGGGGGGGGGTGTTCGTGGAATTTTATATTTGTCCTCTACACAATTTTCCTCTGCATTTTAGATTGTTTTTGTTCTCCTCTTTTTGTAAATTAGTCTTTTCATACTAGTTAGAATGTTCCACTTTAAAGGTGAGAGTCAACTCAGGAATCATTTGACTTTTTTTTTTTTTT
>VBSM01003212.1:7973763-7989522 GCA_008086735.1 Cheirogaleus medius
CCCAAGTAGCTGGGACTACAGGCATGCGCCACCATGCCCGGCTAATTTTTTAAAAATATTTTTAGTTGTCCAGCTAATTTCCTTCTATTTTTTAGTAGAGATGGGGTCTTGCTCTTGCTCAGGCTGGTTTCGAACTCCTGAGCTTGAGCGATCCTCCTGCCTCGGCCTCCAAGAGTGCTAGGATTACAGGCGTGAGCCACCGCGCCCGGCCTATACTAATTTATTGTAGAGGCAGTATAGTGGGCTCTGGGAATCAGAAAGTCCCTTCTGGGTTCAAGTCCCAGCTCACAGTGTCTCTGGGCTTTGGTTTCTTGCTGTGTTAAATGGGGATTAGAAGCAAACCCTTGACACAGACTTGCAGGGTGAGTTGATGAGATAGTGCGTGTAACAAAAGTGAGCCCAAGATGCGGAACGTGCTCATTAAATGTTGATACAGACAGGGCTGGGGATACAGTGATAATCAAGTCACACAGGACCTTAAACCAATCATGATAAAATAATGCACATACTCATTCAGGCACCCCGAGAGACCTGTCGGCTTTGAGTCTTGGGCTGCCTCCTCCAGGCTGCACTATAGGATTGCCTCCCTGCCTCTCTCCAGCCTCATAGGAGCTCATCTGCTTTGTACCCTGCCCTGAGCTGTTTCTGCCAGAGAATGTGCTGCCTTTTGCCTCCTGCCTGCCAGGCTGGTGGGGCCTGCCTCAGTTTCCCTCTCCAGGTGAGCCCTAAGGGCTGCCTCTGTCCTCTCTACCTCCCTTGACTGCCCCCTGGCCAGGCCAGCATCTTCAGGGCCTTGGGAAGCCCCATATTTACCTGACTTGCCCCTGTCTTTCACTCAGTTATGTGCCCCAGTGTCACCTCCTCAGAGAGGCCCTCCAGGACCATCTCTGTCCCCTCTGACCATCTCTGTCCCCCCACCCCCTCTATTTCACTCCACAGCGCTCCTATTCCATATTCATTTCTTTAGCTATTTACTGTCTCTTCCTGGAGAAAGTGAGCCCCATGGCAGGACAGACAGCCTCATTCTCATTTCACAGATCGGAAAACCAGAAGGAGGCCTGGCACAAAGCAGGTTTTCAAGGTTTCAGGAACATTTGTGGAATGAATGAATGACCGCGTCCTGAGCGGTAGGCAGAGCGCCGCCCCGCCCCCTGGTGGCGGTGGGAAACACCTCGGCCCGCAAGACACAAATTTCCCCAGAGACCCTCAGGTCAGCCCTCAGCAGCTACCTACTTTTTTTTCTTTTTTTTTAAATCTATCTCTGACCAAGGAAGAATTGCAACTATGTACTAATGCTAGAACTTAACTCCATTCCACGTGCAAACACAAAGTATTTTTTATGATTATTTCTTGAACTTTTATTTTTATTTTTTGAGACACAGTCTCACTCTGTTGCCTGGGCTAGAGTGCTGTGGTGTCAGCCTAGCTCACAGCGACCTCAAACTCCTGGGCTCAAGTAATCTTTCTGCCTCAGCCTCCCGAGTAGCTGGGACTACAGGCATGTGCCACCATGCCTGGATGATTTTTTCTATTTTTCGTTGTTTGACTAATTTCTTTCTATTTATAGTAGAGATGGGATCTCACTCTTGCTCAGGCTGGTCTCGAACTCCTGAGCTCAAGCAATCCTCCTGCCTCGGCCTCCCAGAGTGCTAGGATTACAGGCGTGAGCCACCGCGCCTGGCCCGTCTGGCTTTTTTTAGCTTCATATTTGGAGATTCATGCCTGTTGTTGTGGGTAGGGGTAGACTGCTCACTTTCATTGCTGTAGAGTACTCCTTTGCGTGAAGGCAGCACAATATAATTATCCAGTCTCTTGTAGACAGGCATTTGGGTTGTTTCCAGTTTGGGGTTGCGTCAGCTTGCTTAGGGCTGCCATCACAAAGTATTACAGACTGGGGGATGGACACGCTTGAAGCTCTGACTCTGGTGGGGCAAAGGCAATATACGTAACCTAAACATTTGTACCCCCGTAATATGCTGAAATAAAAAAAAATATTGGCCAGGTGTGGTGGTTTGTGCCTGTAGTTCCAGCTACTTGGGAGGCTGAGGCAGGAGGATCGCTTGAGCTCAGAAGTTCAAGGCTGCAGTGAGCTATGATCGTGCCATTGCACCCCAGCCTAGGCAGCAGAGTGAGATCCTGTCTCTTTTAAAAAAAAAAAAAGAATTTTGGGAGGACACAACTGAGCAACTCAGTCCATAACAAGAACTATTATGTCAAAGCTGCTGTGAACATTCGTGTACATGATAGGTCTTTTGATGGCACGTGCATGCATTTCTGTTGCATAAATACTTCAGAGAGGATTTGCTGGCTCATAGAGTATGTGTATGCTGAGCTGTAGTAGAACCTACTCACGGTGGTTGGAACATTTTACATTCCCTCCAGCAGCAGATGGGAGTTCCAACTGTCCCATGTCCTTATCCGACTTGATATTGTCTGTCTTTTTTTCTTTCTTTCTTTTTTTTCTGATGCAGAGTCTCACTCTGTTGCCCCAGCTAGAGTGTCGTGGCATCATCACAGCTCACTGTAGCCTCAAACTCCTGGGCTGCAGTGATCCTCCTGCCTCAGCCTCCTGAGTAGCTGGGACTACAGGCATGCGTGGGCCACCATGCCTCACTAGTTTTTCTATATTTTATAGACACAGAGTCTTACTATGTTGCTCAGGCTGGTCTCAAACTCCTGGTTTCAAGTGATGCTACCACCTAGAACTCCCAAAGTGCTAGGATTACGGGTATGAGCCACCACCCTCACATGTCCTTTTCGTTCTGTGACAAGTCTCCCTCTGCCTCCCTCTTATACGACCCTTTCGATTCCACTGGGCCCAGCCGGATAATCCAGGATAATCCCTCATCTCAAGATCCTTAATTTAATCATAGCTGCAACATTCCTTTTGCATATAACATTCACAGGTCCCTGGGATCGGGACATGGGTATCTTTGGGAGTCATTATTCAGTCTACCACACCCCTCTCCGATAGCCGAACGAGGTGGGCACTATTATTATCCTCATTATATGGCAGAACACTGAGTCCCAGAGAAGTTAAGTAACTTCCCCAGGGTCCCATGGTGTAGGTGGCAGAGCTGGGATTTGAATCCACGCAGCCTCGACTTGAATCCATGCGCTCACCTGCTCTCCACCATGTCTCTCTGAGGTCAGGCAGACCTGGGTTAAGATTCCAGGTTGGCTGCTGAGTAGGTGGGTGACTCAGGGCCAGTGCCATCCGCTCTCTGGGCTTGTGCCTTCATCTCTAAGACAGGCATGACAGCACCCACCTCCTTGGCTGGCTGGGAGTGACAAAGAGACGGAGAGTGACACTCAAGGTGCCACACTTCCACAGTTCTGTCCGACAACCGGGGGATGCCCTTGCGATCTTATTTTACTTCTTTATTCTTTTTTCTCCAAGAGTGCTTCCAAATTTGATAAGCTTCAGACCCCAGATGACCTGGGTCTGTCTCTGTTCATTCATTGAGAACTTATAATGCGTCAGGCCTTGTACCTAGTACCTTATGTGTATTGATTCGTTAATCTACTGAATTTTGCACACCGCATTTCAGAGAGAGGTGTTACCATCTATATGATGAAACTGAAGTCCAGAAAAATTCTGTACTGTATGTTGCCCAAGGTTACACAGCTGGTAAGTGACAGAGTCGAAATTCAAACCCAGGCCTTCTGGCTTCAGAGTTCATACTGTTAATTTTGACATTATGTGCCTTTAAATAAAAGTTTTTATTTTATTTTATTTTTTTAGAGACAAGGTCTCTCTCTGCTGCTCAGGCTGGAGTACAGTGGTGTGATCATAGCTCACTGCAGCCTCCAACTCCTGGGCTCAAGTGATCTCTCACCTCAGCTTCCAGAGTAACTAGGACTACAGGCATGTGCCACCACATCTGGGTAATTTTTCTGTTTTTAGTAGAAATGGGATCTTGCTATGTTGTCCAGACTGGGCTCTCCTGGCCTCCTGAAGTGCTGGGATTACAGGTGTGAGCCATCATGCCTGGCCATATTTTTATTTTTATAGAGACGGAGTCTCGCTATGTTTGTTGCCCAGGCTGGAGTGCCGTGATGTCATCATAGCGCACTTCAGCCTCCATCTCCTGGCCTCAAGTGATCCTCTCGCCTCAGCCTCCCAAAGTGCTGGGATTACAGGTGTGAGCCACCGTGCACAGCTTTACATGCCCTTTTGAGAAAGGTCACAGATCATGCACTCAAAAAGATGTGTGCCTGTAGAAGTTCAGTGCAGCATTGTTGGCAGTGCTCCCAAATTGGGAACAAAGCAAATGTCCATAAGACCAAGTGAGCCAAATTATGGCCGATATATAAGATGGAATATCACACAGCAGTTTAAAATGTTGTCGACCATCCACTGTTAAGTTAAAGATATGGAATTCCAGTATGTATATGTTTTATTTTATAAAAATGGAAGAAAACAGTAGTAATAAAGATTCACTCATTTATTCAACAAATATTTTTTATTTTTTTGAGACAGAGTCTTGCTCTGTTGCCTGGGCTAGAGTGCCGTGGCGTCAGCCTAGCTCACAGCAACCTCAAACTCCTGGGCTCAAGCAATCCTCCTGCCTCAGCCTCCCGAGTAGCTGGGACTACAGGGATGTGCCACCATGCCCGGCTAATTTTTTCTATATATTTTTAATTGTTCAGCTAATTTCTTTCTATATTATTATTATTTTTTTAGTAGAGATAGGGTCTTGCTCTTGCTCAGGCTGGTCTCGAACTCCTGAGCTCAAAGGATCCTCCCTCCTCGCCCTCCCAGAGTGCTAGGATTACAAGCATGAGCCACCTTGCCGGGCCCTTCCTCCTCATCTTGACTCCCTCTCCACCTTTCCCCCAACACAGAGCCTGACACTAAATGTTGATTTAGAGAATGAACGAATAATTCTAGTGGTTGATAATTTTTAACTTCTAAAACTGACTCCAAGGTTTTATTGGTAGGAGGGGGTCAAACCAGGTCAGGTTTCCAGTTGTCACAGCCCAGTGCCTGGCCCCTACTTATTGGAACCAGGAATGATGGGCTACAGGTGGAATCAGCTTGAACAAAGAGGTAGAGGGCAAAGAGTGATGTCTGTGTCTTCTCTTCCTGGAAGGAGGTAATCCAGAAAGAAGGAAGTTGAATAAGCTTCCGGATCCCCAGTGCACATCAGGTCTACCCGCTCCGGCCTCCACCCGCGGGGGCGCGGCTCCTTTAAGGCTCCCGGAAACGGGCCGAGAGGGCCGGAAGTGACCCTCTTTATTTCCCCTCCTCACGTCGTGCGGGCAGGAAATGACGCAAAAGGCCCGGGAGCTGCGGACGCAGAGGCGGACGGAGCCGGAGTTGCGGACGCCGCGGGGTCTCCGGGACAGGTGACCGGGGGAGGGGGCCAGGAGCGCGCCCAGAGAGGGCGGGGCCTAAAGCCCCACGTGGGGGGAGCGGGAGCAGGCGCGGGCGGGGTATTGAGCAGCCGGCGGGGGCGGGGCCAGAATACTCTGCGGGGGGCGGGGACAGGACGCCCACATGGGAAGCTGGCGGGGCGCGACGGGCCAGGCTGCGGGCGGGGCCAGGGTATGGGTGGGCAGCTGGGGGCGGGGCCTAAAAGTTGTGTCCGTGTTTGGGGCGTGGCCAGAACGCCGGCCGAAAACGCTGGGGGCGCGGCCAGAAAGTTTTGCTTCAGCGGGATGTGGATACAGATCATTGGCGGGAAGTCGGGGGTGGATCCAGAGCGTGACGCAAGGCGAGGGCGGGGCCAAAATGTGGCGGGGCGCCAGGGGGCGGGGCCAGGGTCCTGGTGGGGCGTGCTGTGGGTGGAGCCAGAAAGTTGTGCCTGAGCAAGGGGCGCGGCCAGAGCGTTGGCGGGGAAGGTGGCAGATGTGCTGGAACCTTGGCTGGAGAAGCCGGAGTGGAGCCAGATGCTCACGCTACCAGGCGCGGGCGGGATCGGGGGCGTGACCAGAAAGTTGACAGGGCAAGTCGGAGGCGGGCCCAGAGCGTGGGCTGGCGAAGCTGGGGGCGGGGCCGGAATAATAACATGAGAAGGCGGAGCCGAGCTCAGGCTGCGCCTGGGGACCCAGGGGGCGGGGTCAGGGTGTTGCCTGCGAAGTCGGAGGCGAGGCCAAGTTAATGACGGAAGAGTGTGGGCGGGGCCTGAAGGCTGGCGGGAAAGTTTGGGCCAAAAAGTTTTTCCCTAGCGGAGGGCGGGGCCAAAGCGGCTTCCGGGATCCCGGGCGCAGGGCCTTGGCGTTCCCAGCCAGGCTGCGCTGGGTTGAAGCTTTTCACTGAAAATCGGGGGCGTGCCCAGGAAGTTTTGTTCTCATTGGGGCGGCTGAAGTATCTACTGGGAAGGTCAAGCCAGGTCCAGGAAGCCTTGCCAGTGGGTACTGGGCCTGTTTTCAGAATCTTTTCGAGGGATGTGGGAGGCGGCCGTAGCTTTCTCAGGATGCTGGAGGCAGGGCTGGGACATCCTGAGGGAGGCGCAGACTTAGAATGTTCTCTGAGAGTATGGGGTTTAAACTTTGAGGGTAGGGTTGGGGATGTTTCTGAAGCTTACTAGGCAGAGTTAGAATGTTCACTGGCTGTGAGCGACACCAGAATGGGCACGAGAAGGTGTGTTTGGAACTTTCTTGTGCCGGTTGTGCAGCTTGAGCTCTCTTGAGGTAGGGGACCCAGGCTAAAACTCTCACCACAGGGACAGGCAGGCTTTGGAGGAGAGCAGTGTTGGATGTTTCCTTAAGCGGTTGGGTGGGGCCAGAACATTCCCAAGGTGGATTTGACAACAATGTTTACAAGCGAAGTGGGTGAGTCCACAAAGATCATGAAAGAGCAGAGTCTACATTTTTCCAGGGGCAGAGCTAGCTCTTGAAGAGGAGTGAGAATGAGGGTTGGAATTCTCTTGGGGTATAGGTTTTTTTTTTTTGTGTGTGTGTGTGTTTATGTGAGTATCCCCCAATATGGGATAGGATGAAGCAGAAAGGGGGGCCATTGGCCTTAGTCCTTCTGTCCCTTCTGCCCTCAGGAACCCTCAGTGCTGCATCCAGATTCTGCAGGGGAGGTTTGCTGGGACCCTGGCCCTGCCCAGCCATCGAAATGGTGAGACTAAAAGTGGGGTCTCTAGAATTTGAGCTTTGGGGAAGAAGACAGTATCCAGGGCACAGACTCTCAGACTCTGGATTGAATGGCCCTGGTGTGGGTGGAGGGTTTTTTCCCCATCCCTCAACTGCCTCCCGGTCTCAGGCAGCCACACTGGATTTGAAATCAAAGGAGGAGAAGGATGCTGAATTGGACAAGAGGATCGAGGCTCTTCGGAGGAAGAATGAGGCCCTCATCCGGCGCTACCAGGTGCCCTAGCCCTGCCCTGGGAGACCCCATCCCCTCTCTTCCCCGCAGTGAGTTTTTCTCACCTCTCCCTTCCTTAAAACCTTTTCATGGCTCTGCTTCATTGTCAGGATAAAAGCCAAAGGCCTTAGCCTGACATTCCTTCCTTCATTTCATTATTCATTCATTCATTTGCAAATATGCACCAAGGTGTTACTGTACCAGGCCCTGTGCTGCTAGGGATATAGGCTTGACTGAAACAGCCCCAGGCCTGCTCTTCCAGGGCTCAAGGCTAGTCAGGGAGACTGCCCTGTTCTCATTCATTGATGAGCCACTGTGGACAAGGCTGAATGAGGGACTTTGGGGGTGTTTGGGAGTCCAGAGGAGGCTCCTGACCCAGCCTGGGGACATGAGGGAGGGCTTCCTAGAGGAGGGTACTCAGAGGCCTGTGTGGTGAGTAGACATTAGCCAGTTGAAAAGGAGAGGGGAACGTGTTTCAGGCAGAGAGAACAGTTTGTGTAAACACTTGGAAGCAAGACAGAGCTTAGAGCTTAAAGTTGGAGTGTTAGTTGGGGGAGAATTGACCTGGAGAGGTCAACATGGGCCTTGAATGCCACCAGGCTCAGAGTTTCGGACTCTCCTGAGCACACTGGGGAGCCATGGAGGCCTTTATCGGGGGCACTAGGTTAGAATAGCTTTTTAGGAAGACCCCTCTGCCTGCTTTATGGCAGTGGATGGGAGGAGGCAATAGTGGAGACCAGAGACCAAGGAGGAAGCTGGGGCAGAAACCCTAGGGGGAGAGGAGGTGCCTGGCTCAGGACAGGGCTGTTGAGGGTGACACGGTTATCGATGGGCAGTGGGAGGAGGAGGGAGGGTCCAGGACAAGGCCCAAGAGCAGGTGGTGGACTGTCCCTGAGATAGGATCCAGAAAGAGGCATGGGTTTCATTTATTCATTCTTCATGCATTCATTCATTAAAAAACAATTGAGTTTCTCTTGTGTGTCAGGCAGTGTTTTAGGCTTGGGGTATATATCAGTGAACAAAGTAGACACATTCCTGTCTCAAGTAGATTGTCACAGTAGGGGAGGTAGACAGTAAGCAAAATGCACAGGATGCTGGGTACTGGATGAGAACAGCGGGGGAGCGGTGGTGGGGAGGCCTCCCTGGGAAGGCAGCATTTGAGCAGTGACCTGAGGGAGGGAGGGGTTGAAGGCTCTCTGGGGAAAGGGTGTTCCTGGTGGAGGGATCAGCCAGTGCAAAAGCCCATAGGCAAGTGTGAGCCTGGTGTGTTCTGGGAACAGTGAGGAAGCCAGAGGAAGCCAGAGTGATCAAGGGGGAGAGGCTGAGAGAGGAGGTAAGGGAGGTAATGAGGCCAGATCCTGGAGGGTCCCATAGGCTGTGGGGAAGGCTCTTACTCTAAGGTGGGCATTATAGGAGGGTTCTGAGCAGAGGAGCAACATGACAGAGTTTGAGGGACGATGCTGAAATGACCACTTTTTAGAGAGGCCTGGGCTGGGGTCAGACTTAGGAGGGATTCAGGGAGTCTGTGGGAGTCCAGATGGCAGACAGGGCACCTGATCCTTGCCCCCCCCCCACCGGCTGCTTGCTCCCAGGAGATTGAAGAGGACCGCAAGAAAGCTGAACTCGAGGGAGTGGCAGTGACAGCTCCCCGGAAGGGCCGCTTTGTGGAGAAGGAGAACATGGCAGTTGAGGTGGTGAGCTCATCTCCAGGGCCGGTGGGTGGCCTCCATCCTGGTAGCTGCCCTCTCTGTCCCATCCCAGTCTCTTTGCCCCAGTGACTGTACTTTTCCCCTTTTTCCTCTCCCAGGAGAAAAGCCTGGGTCCTTCCAGGAGGTCTCCTGGGACCTCTCGGCCCCCAGGGGCCAGCAAGGGGGGCCGGGCGCCTCCACAACAGGGAGGCCGGGCAGGCATGGGCCGGACATCTCGAAGCTGGGAGGACAGTCCTGGGGAGCAACCTCGAGGAGGAGCTGGGGGCCGTGGCCGGAGGGGCCGTGGCCGGGGGTCCCCTCATTTCTCTGGAGATGGCTCAACCGCTGACCGCAAATCCAAGGTAGGAGCCACGCAGGGCTTGAAGCCCCGGGCTGGGACTCCCTTGTCTCCTTTTTCTCTGTTCCTACTCTCAAGTGGACTGTTTTTTCCGTTTGTCTCTAGGGGTGTGTGTGTGTCTTTCTCTCTCTCCCCTTTCCCCTCCCCCTTGCTCTCCCTGGGTCTCCTTTTTCTCCTTCTCTGGTGTGTGCTCACCTGCCTGTCCTCTCTGCCCTTCTCTGTCACTTCCCTTTCTGGCACTGTCCATCTGGTGAACTCGTGCTCATGGGCTCTGCGTGGTGCTCTCTCTGTGCCTGTCTCAGTGCCTGAGTTTGCTTGTGGGAGCAGTGACCTCATCAACGTGCAGGGCACCAGGGCGGGAGGCTGCCTAGCATAGTGGCTCACAGCCTGCTGGGGACTTGGGTACAACCTGCCCTGATCAGTTGCCTGTCCTCAGGCAGCTCACTCCCCCACTCCCTACTCCCCATGAGCCTCTGGTTCTCGCACTTACGCAGAAATAAGAATGAGATTTAAAGATTATTGTGAGCATTCTATGACGTCGGGCATCCAAGGCCTCAGAGTAAGCACTCAGTGTGGATGTTTACTGTCCGGGTGCGCTAAGCTACCGTCACAGAAAGATCCCAAAATGCTGCGGCCTAAATAGAGTGGAAGTTTCTCTCTCTCTTGTGTGTTGAGCCCTGTGGCAAGGCGAGTGGCCCAGGTGGGGAGACCCTGCTCCATGAGGTCACTCAGGGACCTAGGTTCTTGCCTTTTGTTGCTTGTTGGTCCCCTAGGGCATGGTCATTGTTTGCATGGGGAAAGCTGGGAAAGCTGGGTCGCTAACACAATTGAGGTCCAGGTCCCACGTTTATTGCTTTTCACATGCTGTTGGTGAGAACTTCAACACCTGGCCACGCCCAGCTGCAAAGGAGACTGGGAAATGAAAACGTCATCTCCAGCTGGTTGGCTTTGTGCTCATCTGAAATTGTGTTACTGTGGAGGAAGGGGTTGCGGGGGGATCCCTTAGCCGTCTGCCTGGTTGTTACTGTTACTACCACCATTACTGCTGTGGCCACCATGGTTTGTCCCCAGCACCCTGACACCGAACTCCCAGGTTCAGTGATTGCTAGAAGGACTCACGAGGCTCAGCATGTGTCTGAGTCACAACTTAGATTTGTCACAGTGAAAGGACACAGAGCAGACGCAGCAAGGGGAAGAGGTGCCTGGGCTGCGGTCTGGAGGAAAGCAGGTGCGAGCTGCCAAGTCCTCCCTGTGGAGCCACAAGGGACATGCTTAATTCTTCTAGCACTGAATTGTGACAACACGTGTCTTACCAGGACGCTCGTGAGGAGTTTTTAATTGGAGACAGTCACATAGATAGTCAGCTATGTGACTGCCTAGTACATACCAACACTCCAGCCCCCAGGAAGGACAGCGGGCATGCAGTGCGCACTGTGTTGTAGGCACAGTCTAGGCGCAGCGAGCTGCCCTCTCAGTTCACTGTTGGCTGGGAACGTCATGCGGGCACATTGCCAGATGCCAGCCAGGGGCCGCCTTGCCAGCAGGCCTGTCCCAGGGGAGCAGTCTCAGGCTTGCGGTGCCAACCCTCTTCTGCACAGGGGCTGAGTAGTCGTCCTGATGCCGGGTGTCTCCATCTTTGTCCCCCCCGCCCCCCAGGAGTGGGAGGAGCGGCGCAGGCAGAACATCGAGAAGATGAACGAGGAGATGGAGAAGATCGCAGAGTACGAGCGCAACCAGCGGGTCAGTAGTGCCGGCGTCCCCGTCTCTCCCCCCCCCCCAGGCAGGGCAGAGCTGCCTGAGTCCCTGGGGAGCCCGCCAACCCCTCCTCCCCTACCTGCCCGCAGGAAGGGGTACTGGAGCCAAACCCTGTGCGGAACTTCCTGGATGACCCCCGGCGACGCAGCGGGCCCCTGGAGGAGCCGGAGCGGGACCGCCGGGAGGGCAGCCGCCGGCACGGGCGCAACTGGGGGGGCCCCGACTTCGAGCGGGTGCGCTGTGGCCTCGAGCACGAGCGGCAGGTGGGTGCTGGCAGCAGGGGCACCCGGGGTCCTCAGTGTGGTTCTGTCAGGGACTGAGTGTGGGGCAGAACGAGGCAGACAGGGACCACAGTGTCTCTCTCACCGGTAGCACAGAATTTTAGCTCTTAAGGATTTGGGACATGCTTTGATTCCTGCCTGCCAGGGCGAGTCTCCCTCATTCTTGATAATTTGAGCATTTATGGTGCACCCTCCATGTGGCTGTGTGAGGGGTAGGGATCCGGCCAGGAGAGGAGGGACAGCCACCGTCCCCACAATCGGTGGTTCATCCCCAAGTTGCCTGTTGGCTCTTCTGTTGGTATCACACTGCTGCCGTTATAGCTTTATGGTTTTGGGGTTTCGCCTTGTTACTAATGAGGCACCTGCTGTGTGCCGGGCACTGCTTTGGGTGAGAGTTATGGGACAAAGCCCCTGCCCTGGAGACGTTTGTCCTGGTGGGAACTGAGTAAATGGAAATGCAGTGAGATGTCAGGGCAGTTCCAAATGCTGTGAAGAAAAGTCCGGCAGGGTCGGGGGACTTAAGCAAGAGAGGGCTGGGAGGGCCTCTGGGAGGAGGTGCCAGTTGAGCAGACCTGGTTCCTGTGTCCGCTTTGTGACCTTGAGCCAGTGGATCCACCTCTGGGTTGAGGGGTGGGGTGGGGTGGGTTTGGATTGGCTGGTGACTGCTTGTCACCGGGGTGGCACAGGGCCGCCGGGCCGGCCTGAGCGGTGCTGGAGACATGACTCTGTCCATGACGGGCCGGGAGCGCTCAGAGTACCTGCGCTGGAAGCAGGAGCGGGAGAAGATAGACCAGGAGCGGCTGCAGAGACACCGCAAGCCCACGGGCCAGTGGCGGCGGGAGTGGGACGCAGAGAAGACAGATGGGATGTGAGTCTCCTACCCGCCTGTGTTGGGCTCCCCGTTGAACTTGACCCTGACCCCTAACTCCTTTGCCTTTATCTGGTTTCTCCGCCTATGTATGGCAGTGAGTGAGTATGACATCCCAGTGGTGCTGCGTGACAGCCACCAGGTCTCAGTGGCATGTGAAAGCATTTCTGTCCCACGTGCTCGGGGTGAGCTGGCCTCGGCCGATCCAGGCTGGGCGTTAAGCTGTGGGTCCCGCTAGGCTTGGCCCCTCAGGTCAGGCTGGACTCAGTTTGCTCCCTTTCGGGTCCCAGGAAACATCTAGTCAGTGATTGCATCATTGTCATGAGGACCAACTTCCATAGCCAAAAAGAAGGTTCTGGAAGAGCCAGTGAAAGGCAGTCTTTAAAAATCAGCAATTTTTGGTTTAACCCCATCCTCCATTTTTTGCTGCCTGGGAAGTTTTCTTACACCTATAACTTATTTTTGGTTCCAGCTAAAGATGAGGTTTTTGTCTGTTTGCCTGGTGGTCAGGTGCATTTTTTTCCTTTTGAATTGTGAGCCAAGCACATGCAGGTGGGAGAAGTATTTTGCACAGATACCGTAGCCAGTGTTGCTAAGGAATAGGTTTGTGGGGGAATACTCTCAGGGTTTAGGATGAGGACGTCATTGTTTTTCTTTTGTGTCCCCAAAGCAATCTGCAGCAAGTCTAATGAACGTCTGTGTGCATTGCTTTTGTCAGCAAATATTTTTTCCTTTTTACATTTTTTTTAACATCTTTCTCTTTTTTTTACTGTTGATACCACGATGCTTAATGTTGTCAGCACAGATATATTGAGTCTCTCCTATGTGTCATGGAAGGTTCTAGGTGATGGGGAAACAGCAGTGAACACAATGTTAATGCCTTCATGGAACTTAGTGTCTGATGGGAGAAAGAGCAGAGTATTGAAACAGAGTGGGGAGATGGGGCTGGGATTGTTATTTTAGACTTAGATAATATGTGTAAAGTTATTTTAGGTGGGGGTTCAGGCAAGGACTTCACCAAGCCCCTGAAAGGTTGGGGAAGAATGGTCCATAAACAGGTGGGAGGCCCTGTGGCAGAGAGCCTGCCTAGCTGGGGAGCTGTGAGGGTGACAGGGAGTGAGGTCAAGGCAGGGAGCTGGGGGTCATGCACCTTGGCTAGGGTCTGTGGTACCCCCGCCCTAAAGTTTTTGTTTTGGGGCCAGTCAAATCTTTTTCTTTCTGTTTGTCACTAGGATGTCAGATTTGCCTTTCCACCTGGTCTCGTGCCACGTCTAATCAGTGTCCCCTGTCTGGCTGACCTTCTGTCCCTCTGATGTGATTGCTGACCTTGATCCCTCCCCTTCTCTCTCCCCAACCCTCCTGCTCCCTTGTTACCCCAACTGCCCGCTCACCCTTTCTCTGTCCCCACAGGTTCAAGGATGGCCCAACCCCTGCCCACGAGCCGTCCCACCGCTATGGTGTGTGGGTTACTTTGGGTGGGAGGAGGCAGGCTGCTGGCTGGGCTGGGCCTTGGGGTGGAGAGGTGGGTGTGCCATGCCCCCTCCCTTGACCCCTCCTGGGTTCTGTTGCAGATGACCAGGCCTGGGCCCGGCCTCCCAAGCCCCCAACGTTTGGGGAGTTCCTGTCCCAGCACAAAGCTGAGGTCAGCAGTCGCAGGAGAAGAAAGAGCAGCCGGCCCCAGGCCAAGGCAGCCCCCCGTGCCTACAGGTGGGGGCGCCCTTCCCCAGCATTTTCCCTCCTCCAGGGCTGTTCCTGGGATGTTCTCTGACTTGCCTGTGAATGTATGTGTCCATCTGTCTGTCCCTATCTCTGTCCCTGTCTTGACCAAGCTTGGTTATCTCACAGGGACTGGGTTTTAGGGGTTTGGGTTGTGGCTCTTGGCTTTACCCTCATCTGTCCCCTTTTCCCCTTCCACCCATCTCCCCTCTTGCCATATGCCCCCCCTTCTGTCTCTCTGTCCTTGACACTTGGGGACACACGTCCACCACTCCCTTAGTGCTCCAACATGCTGGGTCCTCTCTGGGCAGCTCCTCCATGGGGAGAGGTGGGAGGTATGCAGCCCCTCCCTTCTGTACCTCTCCGCCTGGGCCTCACCCTTTTCCGCCGTCCCCTCCAGTGACCATGATGACCGCTGGGAGATGAAAGAGGAGGCGGTGTCCCCAGCTCCGGAGGCCCCACAGCCCACCTCCCCCACGGAGATGCCCATGCAGGTGAGGCCGGGCTGCTGCCGGGGTAGGGGTGTGTGGGGTGCCTGGGCTGCGCCTCCCTGACCCGCCCTGTTCCCACAGCCACCCGAGACCCCTGCCTCTGCCCCTGCCTGCCGGCCTCCTGAGGATGATGAGGGCGAGGAGAACGAGGGGGAGGAGGATGAAGAGTGGGAGGACATGAGTGAGGATGTGAGCGAGGACGAGGAGGAAGACGACGGTGACGAGGAGGAAGAACCAGCCCAAGACCACCAACCCCAAGAGCCTGACCCTGCCGGGAACCCCACCAGTGAGCCGGCCGACAGAGCGTCTGCCAGCCCCGAGGAGCCCCTGATGCTTGCCCAGGCCCCTGCCACACCTTCCAGCCCCTTCTCACCACCTGGCGGCCACCAGCCTGTGTCCGACTGGGGTGAAGAGATGGAGCTGAATTCTCCCCGGACCGCTCACCCGGCTGGAGCCCTCTCTTCGGGTGAGGCCTGGCCTTTCGGGAATGCATGAAGCTGGCTGCCTGAGTGTGCTCGCATGCCCCCCGGGTGTGGCTGGCGGTGGGGATGCTCAGGGGCTGGACCCCAGGACCCCTGGGGTCCCACAGCCCTGGCAGCTGGGGAAGGCAGTCCATTGCCTCCTGTAGTGTCATGCCCCTGTCTCTGGAATGCCCACTCCCAGAGCCTGCCCCAGGGCCATTCAGAGCCCCCTACCCAATAAAGAATTCACATCCTCAAATGACATCCCCCTAAAGTGTGTCCTTCAGCCCCCTCTAACTCCCCTGGGCCTTCTCTCTTGGGGTGGGGAGATGTGGGAGGGGGCTTAACTGGGCCTCCCCTTCCCCAGGAGGTGACCAGCCAGTCCCTGCCTCCCTGGAGAGTGGGCCCAGCCTCCCAGGAACCCAGAAAGCTGAAGAGGAGGGGTCTGAGGCAACTCCAGGTGGGGGAGCGCAGAGGGTAGGGGGAGGTGGAAGTGGCCACCTTCCTCTTCCTCTGGGGCTAAGGGGCAGAAGGGCTTGGGTGAGGCTCCACCAGGAGTGTGTGGGGGTAGCATTTGGTGCGGTCAGAATGTGTCCAGGCTATGGATGGGATTGCTGTGGGAGATGGGGCCATGGGGGTGGGGCTGAGGGGTGGAAGCAGTGAGGAGTTGGAGGGAGAATGGCATTAGAATTTAGAGGTCCAGCCTTCGCAAGAGCGAGATCCCATCTCTACAACATATAGAAAAGTTAGCCAGGTGTGGTGGGGCATACCTGTAGTCCCAACTATTCGGGAGGCTGAGGCAGGAGGATCACTTGAGCCCAGG
>VBSM01003212.1:7998895-8012008 GCA_008086735.1 Cheirogaleus medius
TTTTTTTTTTTTTTTGCATGACTATTGATAACCACCACCAGCATGTGCTGCTCTTTGTTAAAAGGAAACTGTCTTTGAAGTTGCATATGAGCAAAGGGTCTGTCTGGTAAGTCTCTGAAGGTTTAGAGATTGTTGCCATGGCCCATGAACATAACCTTCAAAGAGAAGCCTGTTATTCTAATTGTCTATCTGTCATGGTAATTTGCTTTTTTGCCCTGGTCCCAAAGTTGTGATCAACATCCTGTTAAGGCTGCACTGGGCAATCACCACTCTCAGTTGCCCTGGCAACAGGACGCCCTTCCCACGCCAAATAATGGGAGTAGAATAAAAAAACCCACAAGCGAATGAAGTCAAAAGTGACTAGTGGAAGGGCCACCCATCAGGTGGTTAGCTCTACGTTGGGAGAAGGTCTTGGGAAGGATTGGGAGGGGTGTGCGCCATGAAGAATGAGACCAGGCAGAGAATTACTTTGTGTTCTGCATAGTAGCGTGTATTGGTTAGGATGGGATTAGCTGCTGTAACAAATAGACCCCAAGCCAACAACGGCTTAAAAAGAGAAGTGTATTTCTCGTTTGTGATTCACAGTCCAAGATGGGTGCTCTAGGTTGGCAGGAGGACTTTCTCCATGTATCAGTTGAGTGCCCAGGCTCCTTGTAGCCCCACCCCCACCAGGAACTTGCCATTACTTGCAAGACTGGGTTGCCACATCTAGGTTCTAACTAGCAGAAGGGAAACAAGTGTGGCAGAAGTACCTCGTCTCTTAGAATTCCATGCTAGACTCGAATCGCTTCTGCTCGCGTTCCATTAACTCTGGTCATCTCTGTGTTGGCAATAAATTTTTTAGTGACTTGCCCACACTGGATTGCCTTGTTCACTTGCAGCCATTCCTGTCTGGAAGGGACCAGAAATTGGGAAAAAGAGACGCCTACTGTTCTGGTTGTTATTTTCTCCTAGCTCTAAATCCCCCTTTTATACTCTGTGATGCTGGAGCTGGGACCCTGCAAATCCCATTTCTCCTTTGCCAGCGGGTTCCCCATTAGGCTCTGCCAACAGGGGGCTCTAGAGGGAGACCCCAGGCTGGAGGAAGAAGAGGAGGGGATTTGCTTCCTCCTGTTCCTGTTCTAGCTTCCTGTTCCTGGTTGTTAATCTGAAATTCAAATTTAATTGGGTATCCTGTCTTTTTATTTGTAAATTAGAGGCTAAGATCTAGGTCCTACCCCAGGAGGTTCTCCTTTAAGATTACAAGGTTTTGTTTTTGTTTTTTTTTTTCCTTTTTTTTGAGACAGGGTCTCTGTCACCTGGCTTAGAGTATAGTAGTACAGTCATTATAGCTCACTGCAACCTCAAATGCCTGGGCTAAAGCCATCCTCCTGCCTCAGCCTCCCGAGTAGCTGGGACTACAGGCGTGCACCACTATGCCTGGCTAATTTTTCTATTTTTTTGTAGAGATGGGGTCTCACTCTTGTTCAGGCTGGTCTTCAACTCCTGGCCTCAAGCAATCTTCCTGCCTCGGCCTCCTAAAGTGCTAGGATTATAGGCGTGAGCCACCTTGCCTGGCCACAAGTTTTAATAATTCTAGTTTTTTCCCTTTCTTTTCTTAGCCTTGGGAGTAGTAGCTGCTTTTTGCAAATTGGTTCTCAGATTGGGTGTGTCATATTCACACAGAGATCTTGCTAGAAGGCGCAGGTTTTGGGGCTCCACTCTTAGAACCCAACCAGGCTCACTGCCGGCTGCTCAAGAGGAAGCCAATACGCTGAGACAGCAGGGGCTGCACAGAGAAAGAGTTTAATATCACATGCTCCATGCGAGGAGATGGGAGGAATTTCTCAAATCCATCTCCCAGAGAATTTGGGAGAAAGGGTTTTTAAAGATAATTTGGTGGGCAAAGGGCTAGGGAATTGGGTCTGCTGATTGGCTGGGGATGAACTCATAGGATTGGGAAGCAGAAATTGTCTTCTTGAGCTGAGTTGGTTCCCAGGTTGCAAGACCAGATGAGTTGGTTCCTTGGGCCACTGGTATGGTTGGGTCAGACGAGCCACTGGAATGTAGGGTCTGGAAGATATCTCAAAGACCAGCCTTAGGTTTCACAAGGGTGATGTTATCTGGGGGAGCAGTGAAGAAAGCTAAGAATCTTTATGACTATCAGCTATATGACCCCTGAGTAGTAAGCAATTATAGGAAAGTGAGCTAGGGATATATATAATGGCTGGTTATATATATATTAATATATTTTAACTATTCCTATATCTTTGCAGAGTTCAGGCCCCTACCACAGTTCCCGCCTTATGGCCTTTTATTAGCTTTATAAAGGGAGGTTTCACCATCTCCAGAGATTCTGATCCAGTATGCACGAGGTGCAGCCCAATAATTTGCATGTCTAACAAGTTCCCAGGTTGCACCGATGCTGCCAGTCCAGGGACACGCTTGGAGAATCAATGCCTTTTTGACTTTTCAGTTCTCCGATACCAAGTTAACAATTCTCATATTAAATTCTCTCTGTTGAAATACCTGGTGTGGTCTCTGTCTGCTGATTGGATACTTAGTCTCTTGGTTCTCTGGGAATGCTGGATAGGCTGGCACTATCTCTCCTGGATCCATCCACCACCCAGGAAGGTTGAGCCCATCCGGACAGGGACAGATGGGCGGGGGGGGAGTCAATACTCAGGTCGCCTGTTACAAAATACAACGCATCATGAAATGATTTTGTTTTTCCTGCTCAAGGAATAGGATGGAGTTTATAAACTATGACTGGTTTTCTTAAACAAGTTACCTGGAGATCTCTGTGCCCTATTCTCAGAAAATAAGCAACAGTGAGGCAGAGAAAAACCTACACATCTTTTGCTCAGTCGTATATTGTGTAGAGATTATACTAGTTTGTTTTCTACTAGAATATTTTTATTCTAGAACAGAGAAGCACTCATTCCTCAGATAAGAGAAAGGTAGATACACATCTTGACATGGAAATTTCTGTCCTGGGTAAGGTAATAAAATGATTGAATCTTCCCCTTCCTGTTGGAACACTCAGCTTCCCCCTTAGGGGTTGACCATGACATGAATACACAGCTGATCCACGTCTAACTGAATTATTTAGGATATAGATTCAATTGCTGTCTTGGAGACTCAAAATAACAGTGGCTTAAACAAGATAAAGGTTTGTTTCTGCCTCACCTAACATCTCAGTGGAAGCAAGGCGGCAGGATGGTGGCTGCACATTATTAGAGCCCCTTCTAGCACTGCTTTTATCTACGTAGTCCAGGATGTTTCATGGATGTGACCAAATACCAGCCAATTTGAAGGGGAAGAGTGGATCCACTCAGAAGTTGTAAGCATCATTTCTGCTCACATCATATTGGTCATAGGTATTTCAATGGCCACACCTACTTGCAAAAGAGGATGGAAGATGTAATCTTTGGTTGGGTGCCCATGTGTTTAACTGGATGAAGGGGAAAATGGAGACTTTGGGACCATTATTAATATCTCCCCATCCCCAAGTGGGGTTTGGTATTCTTGGATTGTTTGAACTGATAGTGAGTGGGATTCCATATAGGTGATACTGGTACAGCTCAAACAGGGTCCCCTGCCCACCGCCCAGTGGGGGCAGACACACCGAGACAGCAGCGCTTGCCGCGGGGAAAGAGCTTTAGTTTGCAAGGTGCCATGCAAGGAGATGGGAGTAATTTTACAAATCCATCTCCCCAAGAATTTGGGAGAAAGGGCTTTTAAAGATAGTTTGAGGGCAAAAGGCTAGGGAATTGGGTCTGCTGATTAGCTAGGGATGAACTCATAGGGTTGGGAAGCAGAGATAACCTTCTCAGTTGGGAGATTTCCTGGATAGGGGGGTCTCGAGGCTGTTGGATCCGTTTCTACACCTATCCACAGGTCTGGTTGGCAACAGTGGGTACCCCCTCCACTCCCCAGAATGCAGAGTCCGAAAAATACCTCAAAGACCCAGTTTTAGGAACAAGTCCTGGGATTTGCGACAGCGATGTTATCTATAGAAGTAGTGGGGAGTCACAAACCTTGCGCCTGTCAGGGAGGATAGTGTCATTAAGCAGTAACCATTACAGCAGCAAGGACATTAGGGAACAATGGCTGGGTAACTTCTGGCTATATCTATTCTTTTATAAAAATCAGACTTTGATTACTAGTAATATTTATACCTTGTGGCTCTACATTATTTTAATATGATGGTTTCAATACGAATACCACTGAGTCTCGAAATTGACAGGGAGTGATGTGGCAGCAAAAGTCTTTCGAGTGGCCTCTGTTCCTTTGTGTCCTGATTGGTAGTTAAAAGAATCTAAGTGAAAATCTGGCTCAAGGTTGGGGACAACTTTTATAATTTTGGCAATGTTGCAAGTTGTCACCTCTGGAGGGTGAGAGGGCAGGCAGTTGGGATGGTGTTAAAAGAGAATGGAAGCTTCTGCAGCAGGGGGCTGGCAGATCGTAGAAATAAGATAGGATTGCAGAGAATGCAGAAGTAAAGGTTATTGAGCATGGAGTGAGCATGTCACCAAACTGTCCCACTGTGAACCTGTTTACATAAGCTCTCTCTAGAGAGTATACTTTCTCATCTCCCTCCCATGAGTCCAAGTCTGATATTAGTTAGTGTAGGTAAGTCTAGATGCTGTAACAGATACATCTCAAAGTCAAAGGTATAACATAACGGAATAGAGCCGATGCTAATGCTCCGGGTTGGCAGGTGACCTTCCATGTAGTGACTCAGGGACCCAGGATCTTCCATCATGTGGCTCTTCCATCTCATGGGGCCATGGTGGTCTCCACTAGATCCTCTGTGTTCTGATATCAGAAGGGGAAGATGTCATATGAGGGGGCTTCACAGGAGGTTTTTAATGGACGAGCCTGAAAGTAGCATATATTACTTCTATGCATGTTCCATTGCAAGGAACTCAGTCACATGGCCACACGGAACTGCAAAGAAGGCTGGGAAATGTAGTCCAGGTGGTGGCCAGCAGGCAAAGGAAACAGGTTTAGATGAACACGTAGCAATTTGGCTCTGCCAAATCCTGTCCTCCCACTCTATGGTGCATCCAAACTGCCCTAACCAGTTTTACAAATGCCCTACATATTACCCAATGGACTCCTTTGAATCCTTGTATTGCTTTGTTTCTTGGAGATTTTGGTGTTATTGATGTTTCCTTTTGCCTTGATATTCTTCTGCTGGTGTCTAGGGTCCATCCTGATTTTCAAGCTCCAAGCTCTTTCCTTCTGATTGTGATTGATTCCCTGAGAACACTCAAGACTATGCCTCTGCCCACCGACCAGCTGAATAATAATAAGTTTTTCTTATTATGATAAGAGTTTCCAATAGCGTAACCACGCGCCTCACACTACTAGTACTCTCATCACGACAGCTTCATGATCTCACTTGACCTGACAACAACCCCATGGCATAGGCTTCAATATTCCCATTTTAAGGGTGAGGAAACTGAGTCTCAGGGAGGTGAAATAACTTGCCTAAGGTCACACAGCTCACAGGTAGAACCTGAAGGAGGCATTCTGGCCCCAGAATCGGTACTTTCATATGTTTTTTATTTTTTTTATTTTTTTTTGAGACAGAGTCTCACTCTGTTTCCCGGGCTAGAGTGCGGTGGGATCAGCCTAGCTCACAGCAACCTCAAACTCCTGGGCTCAAGTGATCCTCCTGTCTCAGCCTCCCGAGTAGCTGGGACTACAGGCATGCGCCACCATGCCCGGCTAATTTTTTCTATATATTTTTAGTTGGCCAATGAATTTCTTTCTATTTTTAGTAGAGACGGGGTCTTGCTCTTGAACTCCTGACCTTGAGCAATCCTCCTGCCTCGGCCTCCCAGAGTGCTAGCATTACAGGCGTGAGCCACCACGCCTGGCTATACTTTCATATTTTTGAAAAAATATTTTACTTTTATTTTTCAGTTTCTGAAGCAAAAAAAAAAAATCAGAATTCACAGCACAGCAAATCCAATTTTTTGTTATCTAACATTTTATCAAGCCTGACATTTGAAAAAATGTAAGATGACTCAATGTAGGTGTTTAAAAACTTCCTCTTTTAGAACATTTTTCTTTAGAGAGAAAATGGCCCACACATATGTCCATATACTCATGTCCTCTAATGAGCTATCTTCTCTTATTATTTTAGTGTCTGGCATGACTGACATATTACTGCCTCTCTCTTGAGAGGATTGAATGATTATAGTTGGAGCCACCAACTTCACCACTGAGGAATAAAATTAAACTTTGTTCAACTAAAATACCCGATCATCCCTTACGTAAAATTCAATGCAATGTGTGGTTTAGAAAACAAAATGTTGGCAATAATTTAGGATATGTTCTAACTATGCAGGAACATTCTAGAACAGCATTGTCTAATAGAAACAAATACAAGCTACTTAGGTACTTTAAAATTTTAGTAGCTGTATTAAACAAACAAAAAGAAAAGGAAGAGGCCAGGCACAGTGGGGTGTACCTGTATTCCAGCTACTCAGGAGCCTGAGGCGGGAGGATTGCTTAAGCACAGGAGTTCGAGGCCAGCCTGGGCAACTTAGCAAGACTCTGTCTCTAAAAAAAAAAAAAAACCCCAAACAAAAGGGTGAAATTAATTTTAATAATATATTTTATTTAATTCACTATATTTAAAATGTTATAATTTAAATAGGTAATCAATAAACAATTATTAAGGAGATATTTTGAATTTCTTTTTTATTATTTTAACTATTTTTTTTTATTTCAGCATATTATGGGGGTACAGATATTAAGGTTACGTATATTGCCCATGCCCCCCCCCCGCCTAAATTTCTTTTTAAACTGTTTGAAATCCAGGCTGTATTTTATACTCACAGCCCATTTCAATTTGGAAAGGCCACGTTAATCATTAATGTGACACTTGAAATGGGCTAATGGCTGTCACGTTGAACATCATGGAACTAGAAACTACCTGGATATGTTTGGGAAAGTAATTAGCCTGTGCTGTTGGGTTTTCCCATCTCAGAGAGAGAGAGATGAATGGCTGAGGTTGCATGGTAGGACCCTGGAAACTCACAACAGCTACAGAAACATTTCTGCTAAACTAATCAAAATGCATGATTGAATTCTCAATTCCTGGAAAGCGAGCTGTCTTGTTCCACATCTGGAACAAGTTAATCTTAAGTAATTAAGAGACTCTGGAAGTGAGAATTGTTCATTACTATTAGGTGATATCATATTTTGGGTAAATGTTTACTGAGTATAATATGCATACAGAAAAGTGCTCACATCGTGAAACTGACTCAATAAATTTCCAGAAGCTGAGCACTCCTGTGTAATCAGCACCCACATGAAGAAACAGAACTTGAACAGCCCCCAGAAGTTCGCTTTGTCCCCTCTTCCAGGCTGTCCCCCACCAATGATAACCACTAACCTGACTTCTTTATGTGTGTGTGTGTGTGTGTGTTCTAATAAAACTTTACTTGCAAAACAGGTAGTGGGCTGAATTTGGCACATGGGCGACCTCTGATTGATAGGTTAGGGCTGATGGTAGATGTTATTACCGAACTGAGCTCACCAATAGCATTGAGGGTGATAAAATTCTGAAGTAATAGAAGCCAGGCAGTGGCATTTAAAAATCAGAAGCAAAGTGAGTGCAATTATCCTAATGAGCATCAAGGTTAGATCGGCAGCCAATAGGGCCTGACTTGCAGAGAGGTTTGGAGATGGTTAATAAAAAACTGTACCAAGGGGCAAGGTAGATGGGGAGCCCACAAGGGTTTTGCTCGATTTATATGATCAAGAGAAATCAAAGATAGATCTTCAAGAGACTAGGAACAGCTGCCCTAATATACAATCACAGTGCCCTGCCCATTTAAAAAATTGTTCTGCGTACATAATAGTTGTATATCTTTGTAGGGCACATGTGATGTTTTGAAACAGGTGTACAATGTGAATTCATCAAATCAGGGTAATTGGTGTATCCATCACTGCAGCCGTTTATTATTTCTTTGTGATCACTAACCTGACTTCTGACACCATTGATTAATTTTGCTTGCTTTCGTACTTCATAAATGGAATCATGCAGCATAGACTACTTTTGAATAACTGGTTTCTGTTGCTCAACGTAATGTTTGTGAAATTGATCCATGTGTTGTGTTTAAGTGTAGATCACTCATTCTCATTGTACAATATTCTACTGTGTGATATATCCATTTATCCATTCTGTTGTTAATGGATATCTGGGTAGCTTCCAGTTTCTGGTTATTACAAATGAATACTGTGAATTATAAACTATGCTGTGAACATTCAGTATGTGTCTTTTGGTACCCATAGATGGGGGTCTTCAGAAAGTTCATGGAAAATGCATACTATGAAAAAAAAACATGTAAGGAGTTCAAAGATGTTTTGCACCAAAATAAACTCATACTAACTTGTTATGAGATGTCTGGACACGGCCGGGTGCAGTGGCTCATGCCTGTAATCCTAGCACTCTGGGAGGCCGAGGCGGGCGGATTGCTCAAGGTCAGGAGTTTGAAACCAGCCTGAGCAAGAGCGAGACCCCGTCTCTACTAAAAATGGAAAGATATTAATTGGCCAACTAAAAATATATAGAAAAAACTAGCCGGGCATGATGGCGCATGCCTGTAGTCTCAGCTACTTGGGAGGCTGAGGCAGGAGGATCGCTTGAGCCCAGGAGTTAGAGATTGCTGTGAGCTAGGTTGACGCCATGGCACTCTAGCCTGGGCAACAGAGTGAGACTCTGTCTCAAAAAAAAAAAAAAAAAAAGAAAAAAAGATGTGTGGATAGGATCTAGTTGGAGGCATTAAGAAGAATAAGGCATCAGTTTGAAAAGTACCCCTATCACAGCAACATGAATTCTGCTAAAATTGAAGCAAGAACAAACATCAAATTGATGGTGAAGCCTGGGTGGAAGAATGGCAAAATCACTGATGCTTTACAAAAAGTTTATGGGGACAATTCCCCAAAGGAATCAACCGTTTACAAATGGATGACTCATTTTAAGAAGAGAAGAAATGATGTTGAAGATGAAGCTTGCAGCAGCAGATCATCCACATCAATTTGCAAGGAAAAAATTAATCTTGGTGCCCTAATTGAAGAGGACTGACAACAGCAGAAACAATAGGCATCTCAATTGGTTCAGCTCACACAATTCTGACTGCAAACTTTCCACTCATCGGGTGCCAAAACCATTGCACTTAGGTCAGCTGCAGACAAGAGCAGAGCTTCCAATGGAAATTTGAAACAAGGGACATCAAGATCCTGAAGCACTTCTTTGAAGAATTGTAACAGGAGACAAAACATGGCTTTCCAGTATGATCTGGAAGACAAAGCACAATCAAAGCCATGGCTACCAAGAGGTGGACATGTCCAGTCAAAGCAAAAGTGGACCAGTCAAGAGCAAAGGTCATGGCAACAGTTTTAGGGGGTGCTCAAGGCATTTTGCTTGTTGGCTGTCTGGAGGGCCAAAGGACAATCATATCTGCTTATTATGAAACCATCCAAATTAAAATAATGTAGAGCTACAATATATAAATAGTAATCAAAGTCTCATTTTTATAAAAGTATAGACATAGCCAGAAGTTAACCAGCCATTGTTCCCTAACATCCTTGCTGCTATAAATGGTCACTGCCTAATGGCACCATCCTCCCTGACAGGTGCAAGGCTTGTGACTGCCCCACTACTTCTATGGATGACCTTGTTGTTGTAAATCCTAAGACTTGTGACTCTATAGATAACATTGCTGTTGTAAGTCCTAAGACTGATCTTTGAAGTATTTTTCAGATTCTGCATTCTGGGGGAGTTGAGGGGACCCACTGATGCCATCTGGACCCATTGACAGGTGTGGAAATGGATCCAATAGCCTTGAGACCCCCCCCATACCCTGGAAATCTCCGAACTGAGAAGATAATTTCTATATCCCAACCCTATGAGTTCATCCCCAGCCAATCAGCAGACCCATTTCCCTAGCCCTTCGCCCCCAAACTGTCTCTAAAACCCTTTTCTTCCAAATTCTTGGAGAGATGGATTTGAGAAATGACTCCCATCTCCTCGCCTGGTACCTTGTGAAATAAAACTCTTTCTCCGCTGCAACATCTACTGTCTCAGGTACTGGGCTTCCCTGGGGGTGGGCAAGGGACCCAGTTTGGGTTATAGCAATTATGACACTGTTTTGAGAAAGTTAGCCAAAGCTTTAGCAGAAAATGAAGAAAATGGAAAGCTTCGCCAGAGTGTTCTTCTCCACCACGGCAATGCTGCTGATCATTCCTCTCATCAAACAGCAGCAATTTTGTGAGTTTTGATGGGAAATCATGAAGCACCCACCTTACAGTCCTGATTTGGCCCTTTTTGTGTCCTAATCTTAAAAAATCTTTAAAGGGCATCACCCATTTTTCTTCAGTTAATAATGTGAAAAAGGGTCAGGCTCAGTGGCTCACGCCTGTGATCCTAGCACTCTGGGAGGCCAAGGCGGGAGGATCGCTTGAGCTCAGGAGTTCAAGACCAGCCTGAGCAACAGCGAGACCCTGTCTCTACTAAAAATAGAAAAATTAGCTGGGTGCAGTGGCTGGCACCTATAGTCCCAGCTACTTGGGAGACTGAGGCAGGAGGATCGCTTGAGCCCAGGAATTTGAGGTTGCTGTGAGCTAGGCTGACCCCACGCCACTCTAGCTGGAGTGATAGAGCAAGACTTTTTCCCAAAGGAAAAAAAAAAGATTGCATTGAATCTATAGATTGCTTTGAGTATTGCCATCTTAACAATATTCAGTCTTCTAATCTGTGAACATGTGATGTGCTTCCATTTATGTCTTGGCGTCCTTCCCTTCCCTGTCCCACTTCCCTACTCCCTAGTAGCTTTTCCCTGAGAACCACTTTCTAATAAATTACTCCTACAGGAATCCCATCCCGAGGCCTGCTTTGAAACCCAACCCAAGACCAGGGAATCTCTGACTGTCAAGGATGGGAGAGGCCAGAAAGGTGGAGTGGGGAAAAGGGAAGATCAATCAACGAGTGGCTCCCACAGCGACCCTGGGGTTGCCAGCAGGACAGGAGGACTTGGCTGGGGGGAGTCACTAAAGTGCTGGGCCACCCTTGTGGATCTGCATGGCTTCTCTGGGCCTGGGAGGTTTCCAGAAGCTCAGGATGAAAGCCTCTTCAGGAGGATCGCTTGAGCCCAGGAGTTCGAGGCTGCTGTGAGCTGTGATTGTGCCACTGCGCTCCAGCCTGGGCAAGACGCTGTCTCTAAAATAAAAAAGAAAAGAAAAGAAAAGAAAGAGAGCCCCTGTACAGCCTCCCAAATCTCTGTTTCTGGTAGTCTTTCTTGGGAATCTTTTGGGACATAGAACCCTCGTCCTGCTTTCCTGGTAAGAGTGAATTTTGTCTGAGCTATTTTCTGCTTAAAATTTGCAGTAGGGACTGGGGGACCCCGTTTGCCTCCCTGTCCCTGAATCCTAGAGGATAGTCCAGAACCATGGGACTCCCAAGACTTCTTTTCCCTCATCACCCATGTTCCTTCCTTTAAATAGCACAACCCAGGCCACAGAGACCGTCCCCAAATCAGAAAAATGGCAAAATCAAAGAGAGAGCTGAAGGCAGGGTGTCTCCCGTTGTCTCCCCTTTTTACCTCTTTGGCCACTCTTTGATACTCCCCATCTCTCCTGTCGCCCCCTCCCACCCCACCGCGCCCCTGCGCCTCACCTCCCACCTCTCCTTACCTCTTTTTCTGGGTCTCTTCTCTGCCCTCTCTCTAAAGACGGCATTCTGATCAATGTCCTCACGAGTATACAGTTTCCCCTAAACACCTCTCTAGTTGCATGTATACATTTTGCTAAGTTTCTTATGCTTTTGTAAGTAATCCATTTTTTTCTTTCTGGAGTCTTTTGTGATTTTCTCGAGTTCTTGGATATTTTGAAATATTACTAATATTTGCTTGGTTTCATCATTTTCCCCCTGAATCTATCTTGTGCATCATGCAGCAAACATTTCAGTATGAAATATTGTGTCTTTAGTCCTCGGAAATTCTCAGTTAATTTTTTTTTTTGCATAGTGTTTCTTTAGTCACGGTCTCTTTGCCTTTTCTCGGGGAAATTCCACTGGATGGAAGTTAGAACTTCTATTTATGTCATCCACACATTTTGATTTTTTTTCCTTTCTGTTTCCCTCTCTCTGTCCCTTCCTAAGGCTTCAGGAATAGTATTGTCACCTTGCTCATTCATCTCTGAGCTCTATTCTGCTATTCATCACAGCTATTGAGTCCTTCATTTCAACAATTGTACTTTCCATATCCCTTATCTCCAGTTAGGTTCTGCTTCATAACTTCCTCTTCTTGCTTCAAGTCGGCAATATCCTCCCTTATTTCTCTAAGGATACTTATTATGCTTATTTTACATGCCTTGTTAGCTCTACTTCATTGGGTATAGTTTCGCCCAAGCCCAATTGAGATAGTTGAGCCTCCTGGGCATGCTGACAATTTCGTGCTTCAGAAAATGTAACAATTCAGTGCTCCTTAAACATGATAGTTTATATATATATTTTGAGTATTGATTTAGAGATGAAGTAGAGAAACTGGTTTCTATTAATTAAAAAAGAAAAACTATGGACAAAAAGAGAATTACGACTTCTGGCCAGAGCAGAGATGGGTTTCTGGCAAAAACAATTGTCAAGGGTTGTCCTTGTGCGGTGGACACTGTCAATCTGACCCCGCACGACCATTTGACCTGCCTAGGCTCACCTGGAGCTGGGGCTGCCAGTTTCCAGCCCATGGGCAGCCTCTCAACCCCTCAACTCAGCACCCACATCTCTGGCACCACTGAACCTACCTGGACCCCACAGGCACCCCAAAAGTGGGGGTTTGATGTCCCCTGGGGCAACTCTTTCCCAAAGGGCGGCGGGAGTCGCTGCACCCACGCCCCAGCCTGCTCGTCCTCCAGCGGGAGGCGCCAAGGCACGTTCCGCCTGGTTTCCCAGAGGACCCTCCAGAAGGATGGGGCCACAGTTGCCCTCAGCTGTCACCCACTAATCAACACACCCTTTATTGGCGTTTTTTTTGGGGGAAGGGACAGAGTCTCGCTCTGTCACCTGCACTAGAGTGCTGTGGCATCAGCCTAGCTCACAGCAACCTCAAACTCCTG
>VBSM01003212.1:8038943-8077387 GCA_008086735.1 Cheirogaleus medius
GCTCACAGCAACCTCAAACTCCTGGGTTTAAGCAATCTTTCTGCCTCAGCCTCCTGAGTAGCTGGGACTACAGGCATGCATCACCGTGCCCGGATTCTTTTTTCTTTTAGAAATATTTTTAGCAGTCCTCTTTATTTTTTTATGCAAACAGTCTTGGATATGTTGGAAAATTCTTTATGACTACTTTGCTACTTTAAAAAGTAAACTCTAGAAGAACACTGAACTTCCACGTGTACCTTATGGTGTTGCTTTACTGTATTGAAAAGGACTCACTTTTCTATTCACTTGGTTATTCATTCAACAAACATTTCGCGACCGTATACCCGCATCAGGCCCTGTGGTGGGCGCGGGGGAACAAAGGATGACCAAGACAGAAATGGCACCTGCTGGGAGCTGGCGCTTTGACTTGGATTATCTATTAGTAATTTATACATTAATAGCGTGATCACGGGACTGTTTTAATAGTGCCTGGGCCCCGGCCAACTCTCTTGGGGTAAAACCCCAGCGTCCTAGCGATCATACGGTGCAGGTGGCCGCACCTTGGGGACTATGGGGCCTGGAGCCGCGGAGGCGGGGCTTGCATGTCTCCACCGCAATGCCTCCACGGGCCTCTAGAGGGCGCAGAGTCACTTGCGGCTCCGCCCAAAGCGAGGCGGGGCGGGGCGTACTATGCGCAGGCGCAAGGTGGTACTTCGGCAGCCCGCAGCTCCCGACTGGCTCCTCTGTCGGCGGCAGGGCGGGGTCAGGCCGTAGGACGGCGTGCGCAGGCGCAGGACTGGCTACCGGCGCGTGAGGAGGCTCTCGGAACCGGAAGTTGAGGCGTTCGCGGCGGTTAGTGAGGTGAGGGAGGTGGGGCGGATGTAGGGGCGTGGGCGGTGGCGGTGGCGGCCGGTGTCGGGCCTGGTGGGAGGTAGTCGGGAAGCGAGCCCAGGAAGGAGGGATATTCTGAGATGAGAAGAAATGTGGGAGGGAGCCGAAGGGCGGGCAGAAACGAACGGAGATGGATCCTGAGCATCTCCGAGAGAACCTGGGGGATAGAGAAGCCCCAGACAAATGGAGGCACGAAAAGAAGCTTCGAGAAACTGAGGGGCCAAAAGACGGGGAGCATGAGAGAGGAGGAAAGCTGAAAGCTAGGGAGACCCTGGGCAAGAGGCTGATGGGTTTCTGCCGAGAAAGGCACCCAGAGAGAAGTGTGGTCGCACCACGTGGAGGGAATTGTAGAACGGGTAGCTTGGACACTGGGGTACAAAGATAGACCGAAGAGGGGAACGATTTATCTTAATTTAAAAAATTGATAAACGTTTATTGGAAGTCAAATGTGAGGTCGACTGGGGAGATACACCAGCAAAGTGGATGTGTTCCCAGAACGATTTAAATGGAGAAGCAAGGCACTGGTGGATAAAGATGGAGACAGTGAAATAGGGAGACACCCGAGAAAGATGGTGGCGAATCTTGCGAAAAATGGAGAAAGGAGGAAGTGGAATCCAAATCTCTAGATTTGAATTCTTCATCTGTCACTAGTTATCTAACGTCTCTGGGGCTCAGTAAAATAGGGAGCCTAATAGCACCTTCTCACGGTTGTGAGAAAAGTGTGATGTGTACATATATATGATTTAGAACACGTGTGTAAGCAAGTAAGTAGGCGCTGGTTGTTATTAAAGCTTCAGACGATTGGGAGACAAGGTATTAGATGGAGAAATGGAGAGAGACAAAAATGGAGAGCCAGAAAAAAAGATTTGAACAGAAAAGGAGAAAGAGGTGGAGGAAGACAAGTGGAGAACTGGAGGGATGAAGAGAGAGACAGTTGGGTGACAGGAAAAATCATACTGAAAAATGGACTCAGATAAATGAAGAGGGATGAGGGTGGAGAGCAAGATGGGCTGAAAGAGAAGGAGGCCTGAAGATGAAGGCCTGGGAGGAGAGAGGGAAACAGGACCCACAAATGGCCATAGGCCTAGGGGAAATAGGCCAAGAGATGGTGAGAGACACAGAAACTAGAAGATTTAGACAACCTAAAAGCCTAAGAGAATAAACTCCTTGAGAAGCATGGGATTCTCTAAGTTGAGCCCAGCATGTGTGGGGCAATTTGTAGTCTGAAGAGGAACACCCTACTTTTTGTCGTCCGTGTCCTTTTCTGTGGATCACTGGCTCATATCACAGTAGTCCTCTAAGGCCTTCTCATTCTCCGTCCTAGAACAGGAGGGTGATGCAGCCATAGCCTCACGGAGCCCAGGTGTTTAGCAAGGAGTGATGTACGCTCCCCACAGGCTGCTGTTTCTGTGGGAAACAACTCTGCCAGTTCACAAGTTCTTCCTCACTTGAAACCGGAAACCTGTACCTGGCTCTAGTAATTTCCAGGGTTGGCCTGAGTGTGTTCCCTCCAGCCCCTGCCCACCTGCCTCCCACAGAGGTTCAGTCCCTGAACTGTTCCATGATGGCCCTTGAGAGATTGAAGTCGGAGTAGGTGGAGCATTGGTAATACCATTAAGAAGGGGAATTGTGGCCTTCTGAGTGGAATTTTTTCCACATTGTATACCACAGTTTGTCCTGCTATTTTCCCCTTGTTAGTCATCTCTTGTGGTAGGGGAAAAACTAGTTACTATTTAGCTTCTTTGTACCAGGCTAGTTGATAAAACATTGCAATGGTTTGGGATGGATATTGTCTCTCCTACCTGTTCTACAATTCCCTCCACGTGGTGCGACCACACCTCTCTGGGTGCTTTTCTCGGCAGAAACCTATCAGCCTCTTGCCCAGGGTCTCCCTAGCTTTGTCCTCCAGGCTGGAGTGTAGTGATGTGATATCAGCTCACTGCAGCCTTGAACTCTTGGGCACAAGTGATCCTCCTGCCTCAGCCTCCTGAGTAGCTGGGACACAGGTGTGCGCCACCACACCCAGTTGATTTTTCTTATTTTTATGTAGAGACTGATCTTGCTATGTTGCCCTGGCTAGTCTGGAACTTCTGGCCTCAAGTGATCCTCCTGCCTTGGCCTCCCAAAGTGCTGGAATTATAGGCCTGAGCCAGTGTACCTGGTCTATCTCCATTTTATAGATGAAGAAAACCATCCCAAGTTAATTTTCCAGTGGGCACACACCTAGTACATGATGAAACTGAGATTCAAACCCAGATCTGCCTGATTCCAAAGCCTTAAAACAAAACAAAAACAAAGCCTTTACCAAGGAAGGCTTTGAACTCTTAAGATTATAAACCCATTTAAGAATCTGAGTGATGGACTTCCCTCCAGAAAATTGCACATATGAGGGTATGCTCTTTATTAGTTAGGACTTTTTCAGCTGAAAGTCAAAAGCCCAACTTTAAGCAAAAAGGCATTTTCTAGTGTAGCCAAGAGGAGAACTAAGCCTTAGGCACTAAATGATGCTGCCAAGCTTCTCCACCTCTCCATCTTTCTCCTTTCTCCTTGTAGTTGCTCCGTAGCCATCTTTATGTGTGCCTCACTGTGCCTATGTGCAGGCTTTTCTCTAGGGTAGATTTCTAGGAAAGACTGTAATGTTCCAGAACTGCTACAAACAGCTCCAGGTTTATATCAAACTTATCACAAAAAAGTGAGAGCTTTTTTCTCCTAGTAACCAAGCGAAATTCTAGAGAAGAGCCCCAATTGGCGCCGCTTGGGTCATGTGTTCACTCCCTAGGCCAACCACTGGTTAAGGGGGGAATAGAGTATGCTGAGCTACACCTTTGTCACTTGTTCAACCAGTAGAGGTTCTCTGGCTTAAAGGCCCTCAGAACTGTGTGGAATTGAGGAAGGGTGGTTCTCCAAAGGAAGGTGGATACTATTCTCAGAAAAGGGGCAACGGATTGTACCAGGTGGGCAAAAATAATACATACATAACACTTGCAAAATTTTGCATTTATTTATTTAGAGACAGGGTCTTGCCCTGTTACCTGGGCTGGAGTACAGTGGCACGATCATAGCTCACTGCAACCTTAATCTCCTGGGCTCAAGTGATCCTCCTGCCTCAATCTCAAGTAGCTGGAACTACAGGTGTTTGCCACCATGCCTGGCTAATGTTTTATTTTTATTTTTTTGTAGAGACGAATCTCACTCTTGTTCAGGCTGGTCTAGAACTCCTGGCCTCAAGCAATCCTCCCGCCTCGGCCTCCCAAATTGCTAGGATTACGGGCATGAGCCATTACACCCAGCCAAAATTTTGCATTTAATTTCAGTGTTCTGAAGCTCAGTGAGTCCCTGATTAAGAACCCTTGCCTTATTCTTTTCATTGTGTCACACCTCTCTTGTGTTACTTCCTCTTACAGTGAAGTTCTGCTGTTTATTGGACACACGACCCATACTCCTCTTTTAGGTCTCAGGTCAAACATCCCCGCCTTTGAGGATCCTTCCCTGACTCCCAAGCATGGGCAGACACCTTCTTTGGACCTAGTCCAGTGCTCGAGAAACAGCAGGCTTTTAACAGATATTTCTAAAAAAACAAATGAATGTCTTCTGTTCTCTTTCCCAAACATCCAGAGCTGGAAAACCCAGTATAAACTTGTGTCCATCCCAGAGGTCACTGCAAGAGTCATGAGGTACCCCGTGCAACACCAGCTCAACCAGGCCCCTGGCCACTTACCCTGTCATCTGCGGTGGTCCTCTACCGTGAAAGAGGAGAAAAATTAGCTTTTTGAAGAGAAAGTATTTCCTTATTGCAGGCATTGGCCTCCTACTCTGGAGGGGAATAGATGAGCTGTTTGGCCCAGGTGATCGGAACCGAGGTCTCTTTTGTCGTAGCATTGTGATTAGCACCATGCCTCCTCCCCGAACAAGGGAGGGCAGGGATCACCGAGACCACCACCAGGCTCCTGATGAGGAGGAGATGCTGGAAAGATGGGACTGGAATTGTCCAGAGACGCGTCACCTCTTGGAAGATGCTTTCTTCCGTGAAGAGGGTTGTATCCGTCAGGGTTCTGAGGAGTGCCAGAAGTTTTGGACCTTCTTTGAACGCCTGCAGAGATTCCAGAATCTCAAGACCTCCAGGAAGGAGGAGAAAGACCTTGGGCATCCCAAGAACAGTGTCCCAGCCCTGGCCGACTTACCTGGCACTTACGACCCTCGGTACCGCATCAACCTGTCTGTCCTTGGTCCCGACGTGCGGAGCTCTCGGGGGCCTGGCAGGCGTCTGCCCCCAGAGAGAGTGTCTGAGTTCCGCCGAGCCCTGTTACACTACCTGGACTTCGGCCAGAAGCAGGCGTTCGGGCGGCTGGCCAGACTGCAGCGTGAGCGGGCAGCGCTTCCCATTGCTCAGTACGGGACTCGCATCCTGAAGACGCTCAAGGAGCATCAGGTGGTGGTGGTGGCTGGTGACACGGGCTGTGGCAAGTCCACTCAGGTGCCCCAGTACCTGCTGGCTGCCGGCTTCAGTCACGTGGCATGCACCCAGCCCCGGCGAATCGCCTGCATCTCATTGGCCAAGCGTGTTGGCTTTGAGAGCCTCAGTCAGTATGGCTCGCAGGTGAGTGGGACATACCGGGTTTCTGATTTTTCCAGCATGACCTTGGGGAATAGGTTGCTTGTCCACGTGGCAGTTTTGATAAAAGTTAAGCACTTATCCTTTGACCTAGCAGTGATTCTTCTAGAACTTTATCTACAGATTGGCTTCTATATGGGCCAAATGACAAAGGTACTAGCATTACCAGGATAGCACTTTTCACAGCCAAACTTGGAAGTGTCCTAAATGCTTATCAATCTTTTTTTTTTTTTTTCTTTAAAGAGACAGGGTCTTGCTCTGTCACCCAGGCTGACCTGCAGTGGCATAGCTCACAGCAGCTTCAAACCTCCTAGGCTCAAGTGATCCTCCCATCTGAGCCTCCCAAAGTGCTGGAATTACAGGTGTGAGCCATTGTGCCCAACAAAAAGCATTTAGAGTAGTTCTTGGCACATAGTAAGGACTCAAAGAAAGGTTAATTACTATTGTTATAATTAATTAATATTATGTGTACACCAGGCACTGTGTCAGATACTTTCTGTGCATCATCACATGGAATTCTCACAGCACCTAGGAGAAAAAAATGGGTCTCTAAGGGTAGCATTGCTTGCTCAAGGTCGCAGAGGTGAGATTCAAACTCAGGCCTGTTGGACTGCAGAGTGTGATGCAGAGGCATGGCATTTGCTCAGACTTCCTATTTAGGCAGGGTGGGGGGCTAGTGCCCAGGCTCTGGGTCCTCTCCTGACAACGCTTGGGGCCTTCCTCACGCCCCAGGTTGGCTACCAGATCCGCTTTGAGAGCACGCGTTCAGCAGCCACCAAGATCGTGTTCCTGACAGTTGGCCTGCTTCTGCGGCAAATCCAGCGCGAGCCCAGCCTGCCCCAGTACGAGGTCTTGATCGTGGATGAAGTCCATGAGCGGCACCTCCACAACGACTTCCTCCTGGGCGTCCTCCGGCGCCTGCTGCCCAAGCGGCCTGACCTCAAGGTCATCCTCATGTCAGCCACCATCAACATCTCGCTTTTCTCTAGCTACTTCGGCAATGCCCCTGTCGTGCAGGTGCCTGGCAGGCTCTTCCCCATCACGGTGAGTGCTTCCTCCTCCCACATCCTGATCTCCCTCCTGGTCTCTGGATGTTATAATGTATTGTGTGAAGTCAGGGCCTTTAGTGCATACCCACCAAGCAACCTCCCATCATCCACCCCACTCCGCCTGTCCACCCCTCTGAGTCTCCATTGTTCCCACTCTGCTTCCACATGTACACAGTATTTAGCTCCTGCTCATGAGAACATGTGGTATCTGTCTTTTTGTGTCTGAGTTGTTTCACCTAAGATAATGGCCTCCTGCTCCATCCATGTTGCTGCAAAAGATATGATTTCATTCTTTTTTTTATAGCTGAATGGTATTCCATTGTGTATATACACCACGTGTTCTTTATCCAGTCCTCCTTGCTGGCCAGTGAGGTTGATTTCATATCTTTGCTATTGTGAATAGTCCTGTGATACACATAACAAGTGCAGGTATCTGTTTTATATGTTGATTTCTTTTCTTTTGGATAGAAGGGCTGGAGATCTGTGATCAGGGCTCTCCTTTGCATGTTAGGATATTTAGCAGCACCCCTGGCCACTGGATGCTAGTAGCATTCTCGTCCTCCAGTTGTGACAACCCCAAATGTCTCCAGAGAGACATATTCCCTGGGGGGCAACCTCTGATGGAGAACTACTGTCCCAGGAAGTTGTCCTCATTTGTGTAGGAGAAACTTGCAGGAAGGACTTCATTGTCCCTATGGTTTCCAGTTCTAAATACCCATCAATCTGTCTTCCAAGCAGCCATACAAAAAGAATGAGGGTGCTTCCTGAGGAATGATTTCTAGGGTTTTAATACTGGTTCTATCACGTAGAATTTTTTTTCTTGTAGAAGTTATCATACTCTAAACACAAAAGAATGTATTAATATGTAGCATAAGAGTATAGCTCAATTAATTTTCACAAACGAAATACATCTATGTAGTCAGCACACAGATTTAAAAAAAATCAAACATTATAGCACCCAGAAGCTCTGCAGTTACCTTGCTGTTGTCTTTTTAATTGCATCCCCAAATTATCCAGTCGGAGTGTGCTGTCTGCCACCCGACTGGTCCACATCTTCTCCATAAACCTGCGGTCTCCCTGTGCCATTGCTCTGAGCTGGAGTGACAGGTGTGCTCCTGCCTGGGGCTGTCTCCTTGCAGGTCGTGTACCAGCCGCACGAGGCAGAGCCGACTGCATCCAAGTCAGAGAAGCTGGACCCGCGACCTTTCCTGAGGGTGTTGGAGGCCATCGACAAGAAGTACCCCGCGGAGGAGCGGGGTGACCTTCTCGTCTTCCTCAGCGGCATGGCGGAGATCAGTGCCGTGCTCGAGGCTGCCCAGACCTACGCCAGCCACACGCAGCGCTGGGTGGTGCTGCCGCTGCACAGCGCCCTCTCTGTGGCCGACCAGGACAAGGTAGCGCGTGGAGCCAGGCAGAGCAGGGCAATGGTCTGTGTAGACCGGAGCAGGGAGGGGGACAGGGCGGTTCTGTGCAGGACGGATGTGACCACAAGTGCTGGTCAGTGGGGCTGCAACTTATGCCAAGTCATACAGCCACCACGTGGCAGAGCCAGGCTGTGAACCCAGGCAATCTGGCCCCAGAGCCCACGCTTGTAACTGGAGTTGGCAAACTTCCCGCAAAGGGTCAGAGAGTAAATATTGTCAGCTTTGCGGGCCGCAGGCTCTCTGTCACTGCTGCTCTGATCTGCTGTGGCATCATGAAAGCCGCCGTACCCTGAGCCATCCAGGCTGTGCGCCAGTCAAACTTCATCTACAAAAACAGGTGGCAGGCTGGATTGGCCCACAGGCTGTCATCGTTGACTCCCGGTCCTAACCACTACACTTGCCTATCTCTGAGAGCCAAGAGAAGACTGCATGCAAAGGGCCCGCAGTGGGAGAAAGATGGGGTCGCTGGGAAACAGCATGCAGGGTGGCAGGGGCCAGCTTGTGAGGGGGCAGTCAGGAGAGACGGGACTGGAGAGGCAGGCGGGGCCAGACCACAGGGGCCTTGAAGACCCAGTGCAGTGCCTGCGTGGGAAGCCCCTGAGCAAGGTGAAGGGCAAGGCCAGCTGGTGTGCTAGTAGATTCCTCTGGCTGCTGCATGGGGGGTGGGTTGGACGGTGTGAGACTAGAGGTCAGGAATGAGAGGGAGAAGCTACAGCAGGATCAGAGGGGGATGGAGGGGCTGGACCAGGACAGGGGTCGGGAGTGTGGGGAGGAGGGAAGAAATTCAAGAAATTTCAAAATGCTGAGGGGTGGAGGGCCCAGGACGACCCAGGTGACAGGCTGGAGGGTGGGCTGGAGGGTGAGCCATCTTCAAGATGAGACCTCTGGGGGAGGAAGAGGCTCAGGGGAGGCTGCCAGGGCTCTTTTAGACATGAGTGTGAGGTGCCCATGGGACATCCAGGAATCCACTAGACACACAGGTCTATCAGAGCTGAGTTTAGTCCCTGATGCCACCTCCTCCCTTTCCCCAGGTATTTGATGTGGCACCCCCTGGAGTTAGGAAATGCATCCTTTCCACCAACATCGCTGAAACGTCAGTCACCATTGATGGGATCCGCTTCGTGGTAGATTCCGGTAAGGCCTCCAGCCCCGCCCCCCACCCCAAGGGCTGCCAAGAAGCGCGGGGTCTCGAGATGTGCCTGTACAGTGCGGAGCTCCAGGTGGAAGCAGGAAGTACAGGGTGAACGGCCCATGTCTAAGATGCTTAGGGCCAGAAGGGTTTCAGGTTTCAGATCCAGTTGAGCATCTCAAATCTGAAAACCTGAAATCTGAAATGCTCCAGCAGACATTTCATTTGAGTGTCATGTCAGCACTCCCAAATTTTCTAATTTTGCAGCGTTTCAGATTTCTGATTTTCAGAATTGGTATGCTCAGCCTGTAGGTGGCATTTGGGGCTGTGGAGCAGTGGCCACAACCTAACTTTTCTCAGGCATTCCAAGCTGGCTTCTGCCCCAGGGCCTTTGTGCTTCCTGTTCTCTCTGCTGAGAATTTTCTTTCTCCATATATCCACATGTTTCGCTCTCTCACCTTGTTTCATAGCCTGTGTAAATGTCTCCCCATCAGAGAGGCCCACCCTGTCCATTCTAGCTAAGTGGTGTCCCCCTTCTCTCCACTGTCACTTCCCATATGAGTGGGACTAGTATTTTATATTTGTTGCTATATTTGTTTTATTTTCTATCTTCCCAATTAGAATGTTTTCTAGAAATTGAGCATAGCATGATGGTTCAGAGACACTGGAGCCTGCCTGGCCAGGTTCACTGCTCGCTGTGTGATCAGGGTCATGTTACTGACATTCCATGTGTCAGTTTGCTCATCTGTAAAATGGCACTAATAACAGCACTTCCCTCAGGCTGTGAAGATTCAGTGAGTTAGTACACTTGGGTGCTTAAGATAGTGCCTGGCACAGAGTGAATACTCAATAAATGTTAGCATTTACCTTATTATATCGACTCATCGATGGTAAAACATTCCATAATTTCATGTACCATTAAGAAAGTTTAAAAATATTGCCAAATATTGACATGTTGATTTTAAGGTGTGTCTCATTTTCAGAAACAAGCAAATGTGAAAAGTTTGGTCTTACAATGAATGAAAAATAGTGCTCAGTTCAGTCCTGTGAGACCAGGGCCTTTGTTTCATTCGTGGCTGTATCCCTCATGCCTAGTACAGTGCCTGGCACATAGTAGGTGCTTAGTGAGGTAGTTGTTGAATGATCAAACCTCTAAAGAAGCAAAGACTTGAGAAAATAAATGAAAATATGTGTGAATGAGGAAATGAAAGAGTAGATGAACAAAATGTCAGGGCTGGGCCCAGCATAAGCTCTCGGCGTTAGGGGCGTAAATGAGCAGTGAGGGCGTCAGTGAACAACGAATGGAGTGGGTAGAATGCCAGGCGTGTGGGTGGTGTGGATGCCGCAGGTGACTGCTGCTCACAGACGCTTTCCCTCACCGTCCCCTCCGCCCCCTGCCAGGGAAGGTGAAGGAGATGAGCTACGACCCGCAGGCCAAGCTTCAGCGGCTGCAGGAGTTCTGGATCAGCCAGGCCAGCGCAGAGCAGCGGAAGGGCCGGGCAGGCCGCACGGGCCCTGGGGTCTGCTTCCGCCTCTACGCCGAATCAGACTACGACGCCTTCGCCCCCTACCCTGTCCCTGAAATTCGACGGGTGGCCCTGGACGCCCTGGTGCTGCAGGTGAGGCAGGGGCAGGGAGGGGCTGGATCCTAACTGCTGGGGCAGGGAAGGACCCAGTAGGCATCCAGACAGGACCGGTCCCAGGGTTCTAGGGCCGGGAAGGGCAAGGTGGGCCACGCCACTGAGCAAAACTCATGCCTCCCACATATCAAACCCCATGTGGAGGGGAGAATCGTTCCTCAGATCCTCAGGGCCAAAGCAAAGACCCATGACTCAGTCAGAATGCTTTCAGCTGCATCAGGAAACCCAACAGGAAGTGACTTTTAAAAGAGATGTTTCTCAATGTATTTTATGTCATGATGTGTCATTTCATTAGTTACTTCAGCCTAGATAGACTCAATCTGTAAAATGACTAACACAGCAGAGTTTTAGTTTTGAGGTTGGCAGGCGGTTTTCTTTGTTCCTGGGCCTGGGCCCCTCCCATCTTGTGGCTCTAGCACCTCCCTGGGGCCTTTTCAGCGTGGGCACTCAGCCAGCTGAAGGGGACAGAGGGTGGGCGACGAGCACAGGAGGGTTTGGAGGCCGGGCCTGCATGTATCGCACTTGCCATCCACTCACCTGGTTAGAGAGTGACGGTGTCTGCCCCGGGCCCACGTGTGGGAGTGGCACAAACCAGCCTTTCTGGTTGGTGGTGCACACTATTTTCTATTCTGTTTGATTTCGTCTTTTGGAAAAAATGCTGATTGTGACCCACTGCTTGGATTCTCTGACCCCACTAGTGACTCACAGCCTGCCATTTAAAATTAATACTGGCTTGAGCTATACAGAAAATCTGTTTCACATAAGCCCTGAGTCAGGAAGGTTCCAGACTTGGTTATTGAAGTGGATCAGTGATGTCATGTAAGGCCTAGTTCTTTCCATCTTTCCAACCTCAGTCTGTCAGCAGCATTCTTGATGATGATGATAAAAAACAAGTTATCTTGTGCTTACTCTGGGCCAAGTCCTGTTCTAAGTGTTTTATATTTATAATTGTTCTGATCCTTATAAAAGCTCTATGGAGTAGGAAATCTTATCATCATACTTTAAGGATTAGGAAAAGGTTGCACAAAGAGGTAGAGTGAGTCGCCCCAGGACACACAGTGGGCAAGTAGCAGAGTCAGGATTCCATCTGAGGCCGTCGGGCTCCAGAGCCAGCCTTCCGAATGCCGCCTGACTCTGGCATGTGTGGGCGCATCGTCACCTCCCTCTTTACCATCCAGAGGCAGAAGCAAGGAACTGACCTTCATGGGTCTAATTTCTACAGCCATGGGAACCTTTCCCAGAAGGCCCCTGGCCAATCTCCCATCTTGTTTTGTCAGCAGAACTGGCTGTGTGTGTCTACCCTATGACTAATAATTGTCCGGGGCTGTGGTATTGCCCGACCGGATCAGAGCAGTGAGTCTCAGCTGCATGTTGGAATCACCTGGAGATCTTAAGATATAATCCATGCCCTGCCCCCAGCCCAGAGCTTCTAACTTCTAACTTAAAGATCTTCTGTGAGTATTGGGTGATCTCCCAGAAAACACCACGGCTTGGTTAGCAGGAGGTGGGAATGGCTGGTTGCTGGGTGGATGGCCAGAACTTCTAGTGCCATTGGATCTGGCCAGCTGAGCAGGCTCTCTGAGCTTCCTTCTCATTCTCTCGCAGTCACATGAGCTGCCACGCCAGCCTTTTCTTCTTCTGGTCACCAGAGAGGTGGTGTTTGCTTCTGAATGTCATGTTAGGTCCGGTGATGGGTGTGTGCTGTCACTTCTTTTTCCCCACTGCCTGCTGCCTACGTGGGCCTCTGAATTAATTGGGATTCTTTTAATTGCAAGAGAAAAAAACACGACTCTAACTGTTGTAGACAGAAAGGGGGCTTTTATCAATTTGATGTGGTGGGCGCATGTCTAGCTTAGGAACAATCCAAGGATTTCTCCATCTGCTCTAGATGGGCTAATTTCCAGGCAATGGGAAAAGTAACTGTAGCAGTTCTGGGCGTCTATCCTGGCCACTTACAACTAGGATGCTGGGACTGCTCTCTCGCAGCTTCAATTTGCAAAGTCCCAGGGAAGGCTTCTGATTGGCCCAGCTCAGGTCATGTGTTCATTCTACGGTTAGTTGCTGTGATCAGGGACTGAGGAACCGTGATTGGTCCAGCTCAGGTCACGTGCTCCTCCTCTACGGTCAGGGTCTGGGGGAAGATGTGCTGGGCAGACGGAGACAGGCAATGCCCCCAACCTCTGTACAATGGATCTCGACATTGGGAGTTTTAAAATATTATAGTTTGTGATCCCTGATCCCGGAGGTATGGTTCTCATTTCAGATGAAGAGCATGAGCGTGGGGGACCCCCGAACCTTCCCTTTCATTGAGCCCCCGCCAACAGCCAGCCTGGAAACTGCCATCTTCTACCTCCAGGACCAGGGGGCCCTGGACAGCTCAGAGGCCCTCACTCCCATCGGGTCCCTGCTGGCCCAGCTGCCTGTGGACGTCGTGATTGGTGAGGACCCCCCTCTGCGTGATCATACAGGGCACCAAGAGCAGGTACAGGGCACTGCTTGCTCTCTGAGTGACCCGAAGGCAAGTCTGTTCTTTCCCAGGCGCAGTTCATTCATTCATGAGTGCTCTGTGCCAGGACTGTAGCAGTGGACAAAACAGAGACAAATCTCTGCCCTCAGGGAGGTGACATTCTGGTGAAGGAGACCAGCAATAAATCAGGAAAATAAGTAGATCAGGTGGTCCTAAGTGTTACGGAAGAGAGAAAGCAAACGGGGGGGGGGAATGGGAAATGTTGGGCACGGTTGGGTGTTGCTGTTTATAATACAGGCCTCACTGGAAGGCAACATTTGTGCAAAGAAACGGAGGTGAGGGGTCCGAGCTGTGCAAATACTGTGCACGTGCTTGCCAGTAGAAATACAGGAATGTAATGTGAGCCCCGTAATTTAAAACTGCCTAGGAACCAAATTGAAAAACCAAAAAGAAACAAGTGAAATGAATTTTGGTAATTTATTTAATCTAATATATCCAGAACATAATTTTAACATGTAATCAATATAAAAATTTTTGCAGTATTTTGTATTATTTTTTATACTAAGTCTTGCAAATCCAGTGTGTATTTTCACTCACAGCACATCTCAGTTTGGACCAGCCCCATTTCAGCTGCTCAGTAGCTACATGTGGCCAGTGGCTGCTATTGGACAGTGAGGGTGTAGCAGAAGGGCATTCTAGGCAGCAGAGACAGCCAGTGCAAAGGCCCTGTGGTGGGAACAGTGTGGAGGCTGGAGTGGAGTGAATGAGAGGGAGAGGGCAGGAGATGTTAACCGGTGGTCCTGTCATTTATTCATTCATTCATTCAATAGTTTTTGAGCACCTGTTCTGTGCCAGGTCCTATTCTAGATGCCGGAGATAGAATTGTGAAGAAAATAAAACTCGTGTGCTCATAGGGCTCACGTGTAACAAGGGAGACAGACGAGCAGGACAAATGAGTGAGCCACGCGGGCTGTCAGCAGGTGCTCCATGCTGAGAAGAGGCAAACAGGGAGCAGGGTGGGCGTAGTGGGGACTGGAGGCGGTGGGTGGCCATCAGGAGAGGCCTGAAGGAGGTCAGGGGCCATCTGCTCCCTCTGGCCCTGGGTTAGGGGAGAAGCTTTTAATGGGATGGGAGACTGAGTGTTTCAGTGGAACTGGGTTTTATGTGACTGAAGGTGGCCAGAAAATTAAGGAGTCGATCTAATGGATCAGTAAGGTCTGCAAAGGCCAGGTCCACACAGCCTGACAGGGACAGTTGGCAGTCCCCAGCCTTCCCGAGTTCAGACCTGCAGTGGCCAGTCACGAACAGATGCAGTGCTGCCCGTCTTCACCGTGTGTATCATCAGGAATGGGGGGTTAATCAGGAGGGATTCAGGGCCAGGAGACCCGTTGACCCTGTCCTCACCACTGACCTGTGACATGTTAGTGTCTGAAGGTAGCAGTCCTCAACCTTTTTGGCATCGGGGCCTGGTTTCATGGAGGACAGTTTTACCCATGGGCGCGGTGCGGAGCTCGGGCAGTGATGCCCGGCCCATTTCCTAGCAGGCCACGGACCTGTACCAGGTCGAGGCCCGGGGGTTGGTGACGTCAGTCTTAAGGCACTGACCTGAAACTGCAGAAGCCCCTGCTAGAGGCTGGGTGTGGCCTGCAAGGCTCTTTAGAGAACATGACGTAAAGCACTGATTGTGCACGAGCAGCCGAAAGACAAGCTCTCCCACTCGGGTTGCCCCACACCTGGCGTGCGGAGGGGCCTCCCTCGGGAAGGAGAAGCAGGTGGGTACTCAAGACCCCGCAAGCGAGCGCAGAGTCCTGGGTTTTCGGCAGCTCGCCCTTCCCACCTCTCCCTGCACGGCCTGCCCCCTGCCCCGCCCCGGCGTCCTCTCTTGCGGGCAGATGTCAAAACTCTTCCTTTTGCTATTTCTGAGTCACCCTGGCCCCTCTGGAGGAGCTCGCCAACTGAGGCGTGTTCATCGCGCTTTATTCTCCTGACTCCACATGTTCTGTCACCTCCAGCAGCCCGGGCCCACGCGGCCACCACCGTGCGCCATTTCCCCAGCACGTGCGCAGCAGGACCTCCTGTCTGTGTTCGCACCTTTGCGGTCCCCTGCGTTGCAACACTGGTGCTCAGTGCGGGCGGGGCTGGCTGCGATGGGCTCTGGCGGCCTCTGGGTAGGAAGGTGGCTCATTTTCGTTTGTTTTGTTAATCGAAGGAAAGAGGGCTAGAGCAAGAAGAATCCGAGCTAGGAAGTGAAAGAATCTTCAGTGACACTTGCTGTGTGCCAGGGAAAGGGTCTGTGGACTCTATGTCATCTCGTCCTCACCTGCCTCCGCCCCGCCCCCCCATGGACAGATGAGGGAAGTGAAGCTGGGCCAGGGAGGGGACCACGCCCGCGGGCACGGGGCAGGCCGACGATGGGTGCCGAGCGCCTCTCATGGTCCTCGCCCCGAGAGCAAGGCTCAGAGAACAGCTGCTCAGGGTCACATGGTGGTGGGTGGTGGGCGAGAGGCACAGATGACCTGTGCTCCTCTGTGCCAGGTGGCATTCCGAGTGCATCACAGTGTGAGACACGGTTAATCCTCATGGCAGCCCTGAGAGGCGCGGCAAGTGCTGCTGTCGCCCCATTTCACAGACGGGGAGCAGAGGTGCAGCGAGACGGGCGGACGCCACTGGCTGGTGGGTCTGGCCCCGGGCCTTGCTTTACTGCCTGCCCGTACCTTACGAGGCCAGCTGTGTGACAGGCACTTTGTGTTAAGTCGGTCAGGGGGAACGGTGAGGTAAGACATGTGACGTGCAAGCCACTGGCCACAGGGCAGGCGGGCAGGCCTGAGCCTCCCAGGAGGGGCAGCGTCTGCCCCGGCTCCCGGAACCAGGGGAGGTCGAGATGCCCACTCTGGAGTGCTTACAGGTGGAGACGGTTTTTTACCAGCTCTTTGGCCATGTTGGGATATTGTTCCTGTCACTTTCCTTCTCCACGTCCTCCCCTGTCCTCCCTCTGCCCCTCCTCCCTCTTCCCCTGCCTCTCCTCCCAACCCCACCTCTGCCTTTCTCCCTCCCCTCTACCCTCCCTCCTCCCTTCCTCCTCCACCCTGGAGTTAAACAAGGATGGCGGAAGAGTGGTCCTGCCACACGCACGAAGGCAGCACCTGCTGTGTGCCCGAGCAGACCGAGTGGCAGCTCGAGAGCAGGTCACACTCTAGAGGGAGGGAGACATGCACCATGGCAGGTCGGGTTGTAAATAGAAGAGCAGGGAAGTTGGTGACATTGGTAGCCAGCGCTTAAACAGTGCCATCAGCGTGCCCGATGGGAAACCGAGGACCTTACCTGAGGTCATGTGACCCGAAAGCACAGTGTGTGTGGGTCTGAATCTGCCCATCTGGGTCTGGAGACCCTTAGTGGGTGAGATGGGGGCAGGTGGGGACAGGACTGGGGTGGGGGGCGGATGGGTCAGGGGGCCCCGAGAGCCCCGGGGGATGAGGGGTGCGGTTGTCCTGGAGCCCAGGAGGCTCAGCCTGTGCCCGCCGCCCCAGGGAAGATGCTGATCCTGGGGTCCATGTTCAACCTGGAGGAGCCCGTGCTCACCATCGCGGCCGCCCTCAGCGTCCAGTCGCCCTTCACACGCAGCGCCCAGAGCAGCCCGGAGTGTGTGGCAGCGCGGCGGCCGCTGGAGAGCGACCAGGGTGACCCCTTCACGCTCTTCAATGTCTTCAATGCCTGGGTGCAGGTGAGGCTGGCACCGGGCCCTCCTGCCTGTCTGTCCCTCTGCGCAGGGTCGGGCCTCCTGTGGCTGTGGCGCCTCCTTGCGCCCCGTCCCCACCCCGCCCTAGGAGGCCTGCCGAGGGAGGACCTAGTCTCCACCACTCATGCCCCGGCTGAGGGGACGGCGCGTGCCCAGGCCCAGGGTTGAGGGGGGGCCTGGGGCCTAGGGCGCTGATTAGAACCAGTGCCATCAGGAGGAAGTCCGACTCCTTAGGCTGGCATCTGTGTGTCCAGTACAGGTTCCCGGAGTCCCTGCTCTGGGCCTGGCCCCTGTACTGAGCAGTACTGGGGACCCAGTGGCGACTGAAACTACCCTGGCCCTGTGTTCCTGGGCTCACAATCCAGTGCAAAGAGATGGGCCACTGATGTGACAGCGGCAACCCAGAGAGGGCTGGAGTGGGGAGTCCAAGGGCCTGGGAGAGCCCAAAGGGGCCACCTGGCCCAGTGGAGGTGTCGGGGAGGGCTCTCTAGGGGCCGCTCTGGGGCTGAGCCCTGGAGAAGGTGAGGGCCCCACCTCCCCACATCCTCCCCGGGTGGTGTTCGGGCCCATGCTGGGTGGGCAGCCCCTACCACCCCCACCCCCTGGAGCTGGCCAGGCCCTGACACCATGCTGTCTGCACCTCCGCCCAGGTGAAATCTGAACGGAGCAGAAACTCACGCAAGTGGTGCCGCCGCCGGGGCGTAGAGGAGCATCGGCTTTATGAGATGGCCAACCTGCGGCGGCAGTTCAAGGTGAGGGGCGCGCGGAGGGGCGGGGGCCGGGCCTGCCCAGACAGGCATCCTGTCAGCACCCTCCAGGGCCCTCTCTCCTCCCTGACAGTGACCAGACCGGAGTCCCACCCTGCGTCCACCCCTCCCCCAGCAGATGACCGGGCGGGGCGAGGGCTTCCTGGATGGGGTGAACAGGGCCAGCAGTGACATGCCACACCCTCCCGAAGAGCCTGGTCCTCTGGACTGGGGGTGCTGGGCTGGTGGCGCACGCTCAGTGCTGGGAGACGGCTGAGGGTGGGGGTCGGGGCCGGTACCCCGAAGTGGGACACCCCAGTGGCAGATCCTGGCCCCGCCACAGCGAGAAGCGTGCCCCTGGGCACATCACTGCTCGCCGCTGGGCCTCAGCTTCCCCTCAGAAAACAGAGAAGGTGACAATGGCACCTGCCTCACCGGGAGGCTGTGAGGATTAAATGTGTTAACATGCGTAGCACATTTAGAACGCGGCCGAGCAGGTAGGCGGGTCTATAGAGTGCTTGCAACGATCTTTACTATTATTATATAGGTGAGTGGGTGGAGAGAGAATTTTCTCTTAAATCTAAAAGATTTGGATTCCTCCTCTAACCGAACAGTTCTGCAACTTGTTTCATTAATATTCCATGGATGTGTCTCCATTTTGATACAAGAAGATCTGCAGCTACATGCTTCTCAGTGGTTGTGTAGTATTCACGGAATGAAAATAAAATAAAAGCCCCTGTGTAATCCATTCCTTTGGCTGCAGATGGACAAACTGAGGCCCAGAGTGGGCGACCGGTCACCCAGCCAAGGCCTCCCGTGCAATTTCTGAGGTCCCTGTGTTGGGGACCGCTGATGTCCCACTGCCCTCAGTGTCCCTCTTGACTGATGTCTCTGGCTGCTAGAGCAGTCTTCAGCCTCTGTTGGTCCCCAGACACTCTGGAGTCTAATGGGAAGTGTGGGTCCCTTTTGCAGGACACTCTAACATGCGCACGTGCACACAATCCGCGTTCTCCACTGCTCAGGGCTGCAGGAAACACAGGGTCCAACCGAGTCGGGTCATTTGGGGTTGTTCACAACGGTGTGGGCAGGGCAGAGGGCAGAGGTTTCCAGTTTACTGTATATTGGAGTTGCCTGGAGCGTCTGTTGGATCCAGATTCCCGGCCCCAGCCCTGAGATTCTGACTCAGCGGGTGCAGTTTGGGCCTGGGACTTGGAATTTCTACCAAGTCCCCAGATGTCCCGGATGCTGCCGCTGCCAGGCCACACGCGGCAGCGCTCGCGTAGGAGACCCACAGGGCTGTGCACCGCCCAGGACCAGGGCAGAGGGGCCTCCCCCAGGCCGGCGGGGCAGGAACTGAAGCCTGAGCCACTCACTCGGCCCTGTGTCCCTCACTCTCGCCCGCCCCCCCCAGGACCTGTTGGAGGACCACGGGCTGCTGGCCAGGGCCCAGGCTTCGGAGGCGGAGGACAGCCACAGCCGGCTGCAGCGGCGCCGCGAGCGCCGGGCCCTGTTCCAGCTGAAGCGCCGGCACGAGGAGGGCGGGGGGCGCCGGCGCAAGGTGCTGCGGCTGCAGGAGGAGCAGGCGGGCTGCTCCAGCGACGAGGACCGGGCCGGCCGCGCCCCCCAGGGCGCTGCGGACAGCGTGGACATCCAGGTGCGGCGCCAGGGCTGTCCGGGCTGGGCTGGGTGGGTGGAGGCCTTGGCCGACCCTGGGGGTCTTTGAGGACACAGCCCTGCCCTCACCTCTGGCGCCAGGTTTCCGGGGACAGGATCAGGCCCCGTGGTCTACAGAACCTTGGGTACATGCCCCTTAGGTAGCGGGGAGGACCCCTCAGGAACCCACCTGCCCCGCGTTCCCACCAGGATGTGAAGTTCAAGCTCCGGCACAACCTGGAGCAGCTGCAGGCGGCCGCCAGCTCCGCCCGGGACCTGACCTGCGACCAGCTGGCCCTGCTCAAGCTGGTGCTGGGCCGCGGCCTTTACCCGCAGCTGGCCGTCCCGGACGTGTTCAACAGCGGCCGCAAGGACTCCGACCAGGTGGGGCCTGCCGCCCCCTCCTGCCCCCGTGTTTGTTTTGTCAACACGCATTCCCCGAGTGCCTGTCCTGTGCTGGGGACACAGTGGTGACCGAAACTGACCTGGCTTTGCCCTCATGGGGCTTATAGTCCAGTAGCAGGGACAGACCTGACCCCAAACAGAGAACCAGAGGGGGCACCTGACCCAGCCTGGGAGGGCATCAGGGAGGGCTTCTTGGAGGAGAGGACTTCTGAGTTGAGATGTGGAAGAGGGAGAGGTGGCGGAAGAGCAGATCAGACGCTTCTGACCCCGCTGGGCCTCTCCAGATCTTCCACACCCGGGCCAAACAGGGCGCCGTGCTGCACCCCACCTGCGTCTTCGCCAGCAGCCCCGAGGTGCTGCACACACGGGAGCGCGAGGCCGGGGGCCGCGAAGGCAGCCGAGGTACAGTGAGCCCACGCGGGAGGGATGCGAAAGTGGGGCCTCGTTACTCACAGAATTAACTGATTCCGTGATGTTGCCGAATGGTCCAGTTCATATCCGTTCTGGCATGGTATTTAAACACAAGTTGCAGACGTTCTGTCGTTACTCACATGGGCACATCTTTGTACGGGGGGTACGGGTGTGCAAGCTGACCAGTGGGATGGGCAGCCGTCAGGGCGGATGGGTGCGGGGGAGGGCCGGGCCTGAGCTGTCCTCTTCACCCTTCCAGAGGACAAGGACAAGATGAGCAGCAAGCACCAGCTCCTCACCTTCGTCTCCCTGCTGGAGACCAACAAGCTGTACCTGGTGAACTGCGTCCGCGTCCCCGCCCTCCAGGTGGGTCTCGGGTTTGGTACCCACTAGGCCGCTGGGCTGGGGCACCGGGGTGGGCCTGGAGGAGCCGCCTTCTGCCCGAGCTGGCTGAAGGCTCGAGCCACGGACTGTTGGTGTGGCTGCTGTCTTTTTCTTTCATTAGCGGATTTGTTCAACAGCCACTCGCCGAGTGCCTGCTGTGGGCCAGAGGGTGGGAAGAGGCAGGGGAGATCAAGAGAGTAGGGAGTAGTGGGAGAGGGAGAGGAGGGCAGTGGTATGGTGTGAGATGAGGCGGAGCGGGCCTCACTGAGCGGAGACCAGAAGGCAGGGAGCCATGTGGACCCCAGGGAAAGAGCGTCCTAGGTGGGGAGCGGGCATGTGCAAAGGCCCTGGGGCAGACGTGCCTGGCCTGCACAGGAGCAGCTGGAGCAGCATTGGTGGGGGCAGTGTGGTGGAGACAAGGTCGGAGAGGCAAGTGAGGCACAAGCCCCAGGAGGGCTCTGAGCAGGGCTGGGACGTGGTGTGACATGGGGTGGAAGCACAGAGCCCAGCCCGGAGGCGACTGCAGCCGTCAGGCGGGAGGGGTGGGTGGGGGCCGAGGATGCTCCAATCGCAGATATGTTTGCACGTGTGCCGGCGGCCAGAGAGTAGCTGCCATACCTCGAGTGCTCCCTGTGTGTCGCCCTGCGGTCCCAGGCCTGGCCTCTGAGCCCTCACGCAGCCTGCGATTCTCACTTTATAGAGGAGGCTCAGACTCAGGCAGGGCCAGGGGCCTGTCACCTGCCTTGGTCACACAGCCAGCAGATGGGGCTGAGCCGGAGCTTCAGGCTCACAGGCTGTCACACCGTCATGCCGCCCTATTGGTAGGATGTCCCCGTGACCAGCGCTCTTTCACATCCGTCCCAGGGAACGTGGAGGAAAGAGAGAAACCCCGCGGGCTCCCAGAGCCTCTGCAGGTTTTGCTGACACTGTCCCTGATGCCACGAAAACCCGCCCTGCTCTCTTCATCCCTGTAGTCGCTGCAACATTCCTCGAGCGCCTCGTGGGGCTTGCGGGCACTGGGGGGGCAGACAGCGCACGCGCGACCACACAGGGCCGAAAGGCGGTGCCGGGTGCTCAGAGCTCAGGCGAAAGCACGCAGGGCGGGGCGGGGGCCGCCCGCACAGTGCGGGGACAGCTGCCGGCCAAGGTGCTGCCCCTCTTCCCCCTTTGCGGCTTGTCTGTGATGGAGAATCTTTTTTTAAACTTCCTATTGATGTGATAGACGTATAAGCTTTCAGGGTGCGTGTGATTGTTTTTTAAACAACACTAAGTTGGTACCTACGCATGTGACACTTCGATCCATTCATATGTTTAAAGATCATGTCCAGGTAATTAGGATGTCATCACATCATATAGTCACCTTTTCTTTGGAGAATGTCACGCAAATAGGTAGAATAGTACGCTGAGCCCTCCCGTACCAGCCCCCGGCCCCCAAAATACCGACCTAGGGTGGATCCCTTCCCGTCCTCTGCCCCCACCCCGGAGAATGTCCCCTCGTACTGTCATGAAACACGTCGATAGTTACAGCCCTGACCCTGTCCCGTGGCGAGTGTGCGCTTGGGTCTGGGTTCTTTCCCTCCACGTTATGTCTGTGAGTGGCGGTTGTCCCTCGGTCACCTTGTTTTAAGATGCAGCCCCTCCCTTTCCCAGCGCGCCACAAAATCTTCCCCCACTGCTCCTGTCCCCCTCCCCTGACTTAGTGGCTTCTTCATGTAGTCTACGCTGCAATCTTGCCTGTCTGAGTGACATGCGGTTCCTGGGGGCGGGGCCTCTGTTCCCAGCTGTGCCCCAGTGTCGGGAAGCGGGCCTGGCACAGCGCGCAGACAGTGGGGGGTCCTTGGGCGAACAGGTGGGGGTGGGCGGATGAATGGGTGGGAGCCCAGCCGGGCGGGGCTCCGGAGATGGCACCCTGGCCCCTCACAGCCCTCCCTGTCTCCTGCCCCCCATCTTCCAGTCCCTCTTGCTGTTCAGCCGGTCCCTGGACACCAATGGTGACTGCTCCCGCCTGGTGGCCGACGGCTGGCTGGAGCTGCAGCTGGCAGATGCCGAGAGCGCCGCGCGGCTCCTGGCCGCTTCCCTGCGGCTCCGCGCGCGCTGGGAGAGCGCCCTGGACCGGCAGCTGGCTCGCCAGGCCGGGCCGCGGCCGCGGGAGGAGGAAGAGGAGGCTCTGCCGCTCAGTCCCAAGGAGGTGGCCGCCCTGAGCAGGGACCTGCTGCAGTTCATGGCATCCAAGGTACTTGCCACCGGGCCGCCTGTGGCCAGAGGGAGCGTCCACCACCGAGCTAAGAACCGGAGAGGCCGGGCTTCCAGTTCACTCCACATGGGCATGTTTGGGGGTTTGGAAGCCGCAGAGGTTGAATAATGTGCCCAGAGTCACTCAGCTGGTCAGGGGTGGAGCCAGGATTTGACCCCAGGCTCCACGGCGCTGTACCCCCGGCATCAGTCACTGAGCGGATGTTTGTGAAGCGCCTGTGTGCGTGGCTGATACTCTGTAGCTAACGGGACATGCGGGATGTGGCAGGGGAGCCGTAGGGGTGTGTCTGCGGAGGACAGTGGGAGGAGCTGGACAGGGCAGGCTGGAAACCAGCCCTCCACCTCTTAGATGGGGAGTGGAGAATCGCTTCTGATTCTGCTTCAGTGTGGGAAGGGACGGCGTGGGGGAGAAGGGTGCAATCCTGGCTGACTTCCTGGAGTAGAGGGGCATTGAGGACAGGTCCAGGAACTCAGTGAGCCAGGGAAAGGGGAACAGGGCTGACGTGCCAGCAAAAGAAAGCGTAAGGTGGCCAGACTGGAAGGCCAGGCCAAAGGTCTGGGATGTGGTCCCACCTGTGACAGGGAGCAGAGGCAGGGTCTGGGGAGGACAGTTGAGATGGGGGTGGAGCATCAGGGCATGTGTTAGGCCTCTGGTCATGAGTGTCTGAAGGCAAGTTGTGATTGGCTTAAGCACTTGGCTCCCACAATTGAAAAGTCGAAGGGAGGGCTTCAGGCACAGCTGGATCCAGGTGCTCGGGTGGCATGTGCTTCAGTCTGTCTCCCTCTATCTCCGTCTCTCTGTCTTTAGGTTCCCTACAGTCTTCGGCGGCTCACGGGGCTGGAAACCCAGAACCTCTATGTGGGACCCCAGACCGTCACAGCTGCCCCCAGTCTGCCCGGCCTCTTTGGCAGCTCCACCCTGTCCCCCCACCCCACTAAGGGGGGCTACGCAGTCACCGACTTCCTCACCTACAACTGCCTCACGGTGAGCATGGACCCCACCTCGGCCCCCCCTACCCCTCCGTCCTGAAGATGGGGTTTCGGGAAAGCCCCACCCCTGAACCCACCAACCGCATTCCAACTTAGTCCAGTGATGTGGTTCTAGATGCGGCCTGCAGTCCTGAGGGCTGCTGGGAAGGGTCCCAGGCTGGTGGCGGGGGGCAGGGCGGTGGGGGCCCAGCCTGACGCCTGCCTGCGCAGAGCGACAGGGACCTGTACAGCGACTGTCTGCGCACCTTCTGGACCTGCCCCCACTGCGGCCTGCACATGCCCTTCACGCCCCTGGAGCGCTTCGCCCACGAGAACGCCTGCCCCCAGGCCCCGCAGGACGGCCCCCCAGGCAAGGACGGGGCTGTGGGGGACCCGGGCCACCTCTGCCTGTCCAGCTGTCTGTCCATCCCACGGTGGTTTCCTGTGTATCTGGGCACTTGCTGGACCCTCTGAGGACTGATGACCTCAACCCTCTGGCCCTGCCTGGTGCCACGCACAGGTCTCGTCACAAAGACCCAGAGCCCAGGACAGGAAGGGCCTGGAGCGCCACCTCTTCATTCTGTCTCTCTTTGGTCTGCGTCACTGTCTCTGTCCCCGTTTCTCTGTGTCTCTGTGGCTGTGTCTCTTGTTCTTTTTCTCTCACATCTCTGCCTTGGCTAGGTCCACCCCCTTGTCACCCAGGGGACTCCACAGTGTCTGTGCCACACACTGGCATTCAGTGGGGGAGATGGTAGCAGGGCTGCACCCTTGCCCCTGCCCAGGGCTCGCTCAGCTTGCCTCTTTCAGTCTCTGTCTCATCGTTGTGGACGAAGAGTAAAGACTGGGCTGTGTGTGTGTATGTAAATCAAGGAGGGCTTCCTGGAGGAGGCAAAACTGGATTCCTCAAAAGCTGGGAGAGAAGCTGAGCCCCATGAGTGCCCAGGATTTGGGTGGGGGGAACATGCAGTGGCACGCCCCTCACGGCCTCTCCCTTTCCCTTCCTTAGGGTCTGAGGACGCCACCCCCGAACCCCTGCAGAAGGCGTCTGCCCTCCAGAGACCCTACCACTGCGAGGACTGCCAGAAGGACTTTCTCTTCACGCCCACAGAGGTGCTGCGGCACCGGAAGCAGCACTTGTGAGCTGGGCTGGAAGCCCTGCCAGGGGCAGGGAGTGTCTGCCCACAAGCCTGTGTGTCCCCCAGCCCGGGACCAGGGCCAGGACTCCTGCCTGAACTCCCGGCCTGTGCTCAGCCCCGTGGTCCAGTCCCGGCCCAGAGGGAGAGAGAGTGCATGTGCCAACAAAGCCTGGGTCCCGACTCTGACCTTCAGGCCTGCTCCTGCCCGTTCAGGCTGCAGCAGCTGCCCTCCGCCGGTCCTCCCCAGGGTCTGGCTTCCATCCCTCCTGCTGCAGGGTCTTACCGTGCTTTGGCAGCTGCGCTGTCCCGAGTCTGTCCTCATAGTCTCTGCTCCCCTGACTGCAGAGCCCGGAGTGTGAGGCTGCTGTGAGCTGCGATGGCACCACGGCACTCTAGCCCGGGCGACGGAGCGAGACTCTGTCTCAGAAAACAAAGCAAAACAAAATGGGAAAACGGTGGAGAAAATAAATGAAATAAAATGCTGATATTTTGAAAAGAGCAATGAAATGGATCAGGAGAAAAAGAAGATGCAGTTTGGGAATGAAGACGACACCACCACAGAGGTGAAAGTTTAGGGGAACACTATGAACAGCTCGATGCTGATAAATCCATCAACTCAGTTGAAATGGAAAAGTTTCTCGAAAGACACAAACTACTAAAGCTCACTTGAGAAGACACAGAAAAACTATACAACTCTACTAAGGGAATTTAATTCATACTTCACGAAGAGAACAAGCTCAGGTGGGCTCACTGGCGGCCTCTACTGAACATGGAAGGAAGAAATGATACAACCAAACAGCTCTTCCACAACAGAAGACACGTCCTGACCGACAACAAGGCCGGCATTACCCTAGTGCCAAAACCAGACTAAGACAAAACAAAAAAGGGAGACACTGGGCCAATATCCTTCATGAACACCGGCAAAAAGATCCTTAATGAAAGTTTAGCAAATGATATTTGGCAATATTTGAAAACAGTACGTCATGGCCAAGTGGAGTTTATTTAGGAATGCAAGGTTGGTTTAACATTTGAGAATCAATGTGATTTACCACATTAAAAACAGAAAAAGCATGTGATAAATTTCAACTCTTGTGACCTTGAATAAACCCCTCAGTGTTTCTGTGACACTCTTTTTTCCCCTGAGAAATGAACACAGCTAAACTGTCTGTTTTTCCTCAAAGATTTCATTTAGATATGGAAACCTTGGAAAGCCTAATATACTAAATAAATATATATTTTATCTTGAGTGGAAAAGCAATGCATGATTGTCTTGGGCAGGGATCAGAGCCTAAATAGAAACCACTCCAGGTGTTTTAAACAGGAAGGGATTGAATACAGGGAATGGGGTGCTTACGAAATCGTGGGAGGCTGGAGGAGCGGCTCTAGGCCAGGCCCTCAGGAATGACACCCAGAAGGACAGCACAGGACTGTCCGGGGACGCTGCTGCTTGAGGCCACTGGAACCGCTGGGCTCCAGAACACGGGGCCTGGCTGTGATTCTGGGGTCACCCCTGCCATCCACACCTCCTAGGAGGGCGTCTCACTGTTGGGACCTAATTCTCCATCCAGAATCCCAGCTGCCGGGGAGTCTGGGAAATACAGCTGTGGCTTCAGCCTCTGCTGCGGGGAGGAGGGTGGAAGTCAGGCGAGCCCACCCAGTGTCACCGGAGTGAAGAGCGTGGTAGCAAATGGAGATTGCAGAGAAGCGGATGTCGGGGGAAATAACCCCCCCAATCGGCCATCCGAGGGTGGCCCTGCTAAAGCCCTGGAGTTCATCCTGCCCAATGCCTTTCTGCCTATGTATAAATACATAAAAGTGTATCTAAATGTACATTTTTAAATCAAGGTTCCACTGTATGTCCTTCTGTGTCCTCTCCATTTAATATTTCTCTGGGGGAAATCCTCAGGATTTCTTTAGAGTATTATAAATTCTTCCAAAATTGGATTTTCTGGTGGCTGTCAAATATCCCCTTGCTTGGCGTGCCATCACTGTAAAAACCTCCTTCCTGTTCTACATTTGGACTCTTTCTGTTCTTTTCTTTTCCAGAAGTGCAGTAGTAAACATCCGTACATACACTTTTCCATAGTAATTTTTGTCTGTTTTGAGTTCCTGTTTTGGGTTTTTTTTTTAGAGACAGAGTCTTGCTCAGTTGCCCTGGCTGGAGTGCAGTAGCCTCATCATAGCTCACAGCAACCTCAAACTCCTGGGCTTAAGGGATCCTCCTGCCTCAGTCTCTCAAAATGCTAGGATTACAGGCGTAAGCCACTGTGCCTGGCCTAGACCATCTGTATCTCTGTCCAACTTACAAGAGAAATTGCATGCACTGTGTTATACATAGCACTCAAATGCCTGCTATGTGCCAGGCACCATTCTAAACACTTTACATAGGATTCGTTTAATCTTTGAAAGAACTCAGCAAGATAGATGCTATCATTACTTACATATTGCAGATAGAAGCGCTGAGGCACAGAGAGGTTGAGTAACCTGCACAAGGTCACCCAGCAAATACGTAACAGAGTTGGGATTTGAACCTGGGCTGCCTGGCCCCCAAGTCCATACACTTAACTACAGTTCTAGGCTGCCTGCAGATGTTTCTTCTTTTTAACAGCCAAGTAGAGTTCCACAGCATAGACAGAACATAATTGATTCAGCTATTACCCAACTGAGGGGTGTCTTCGTGACTTCCGATTTTCTGTCTAATCAGGGGTGGATCCAGGTTTTATGGAGGCTGAAGCTCATACAATTTGGGAGCTTTCTTTCAGAAAAAATATCGAACTACAAGCAAAATTAGGCTCAGGGTCTTGGAAAAGACCTGTGCAATTGAGAGGCTCTGAAGCCTGTCCTTCCAGACAGGCTGTACTAATTCTTATCTGCCCTGATGGCCAGTGAGCTTGAGCATTTTTGTATATTATTCTGGGCCATTTGTATGTTCTCTTCTGTGCTGGTTCAGATATGTTAACTATGTTCTGCCCAGGCTCTTTGGCATTTTCTTATTGGTTTGTCATAGCTCTTTACATGTTGTGGCTCTTAAGCCTCACCAGAGATATTACACACATTTCTTCCAGTAAGAAATGTGAGCTGCGTTAGTGTCACAATCAATACCCCCGTGCTAGCCGCATTGCAGAAATAACACCAGCCATAGCGGGTTGCAGAGAATATTCTCACACAGCTCTGTGTGCGTGAGCAAGTGTTTCGGGAGGTGAGATGCCTAGAGGTGGAGTTTGCACTTTCCATCCTCAATGCCTGCGACAGTGCCTGGAACATAAATAACTAGTTGTTGACTGTCTTGAACAGGATGCAAAAACGCTGATCATATAGATGAACAGGACCACACGGACCATATTAAGTAAGAGTGTTCATTGTAAGGCAGCAGGAAGGAGTGAAAGGGCAACCTCACACAGGGGAGATGCGCTGTATGTATATCCAACAAGGATTCGTACCCGGAGCATGCAGAGAACTCTAATGTTTCAGGAAAAAAACACAACCTATGCAAAATGGACCAAACGCCATGACTCTTCACAAAGAGAATATATTTCCAAAGCATCAGCACCTAGAGAGACGCTCGGCCTTGCTGGCCCTCCGGGAAATGCAAATGAGGACCCCAAAGTGGATCTCCTGGGGCAGATGGAAGAGCTATTCCAGAAAAGTGTTCAGCAGTTGCCTTTAAACGTAACCCCTTACCCTATGACGGCCATTCCACTCCTACATATTTACCTAAGAGAGATGAAAACACGTGAATGTTCTTAGCAGCTTTAATCATAACAGTCTGAAACCAGGAACAACCCAGGGGGCCATCGCTGAGAAACGTAATAAACAGTGGCACATTCAGACAATGGATACTATTCAGCAAAAAACGGAACAAACTGCTAATGCGCGCGACAGCACAGATGAACAGCAGGAACACGACTTTGAGTGAAAGGAGCCCGAAACAAAAATTACATACCGTGTGATTCCATTTGTGTGAAATGCTCAAAATTCCAGAAAAGGCAAGTAACCACAGACAGAAAACAAGCCAGTGGTTGTCTGGTGCTGAGGGTGGAGCCCGGCGTTGATTAGAAGCTGGATGGGTGATTGAGGAATTTTATGGGGTGTCGAAAATGGTCTGCATTTCGGTTGGGGCGGGATTTGCATGGGTGTGTTTGTCTAAATGTGTTGTCAGTTTATTATGGTAAACTGGGCCTCAATCGAATTGATTTAAAAACAAAAATCACCCTTTCCCATTTTCATTCGACTCCTCTTCCCTCCCCTCTGCAGAATCAGTCATTGTTCCAGTTTGCTGTGAATCATTCCGTCCCATTTGGTGTGTAAATCTATTCAATTACATGTGCATTTGGAAATACAATGTTTTGATTTTTTAAAAAATGGGGTCATGCCACACATGGTTCTGCAACTTGTTTTTTTCCACTTAGTACCATGTGGAGATTTTTCCAAATCAGTACAAAGCTTGCTTATTCTTTTGCATGGCTGCATAGTATTCCATTATATGGATATGTCAAAACTTTATTTAACCAGATCCGTATGGGGAGACATTTAAGCCGTTTCCAATCTTTTGCTTCTGCAAACAAACCTGGAAGTAATATCTTTGCACATTTATGATTTCTAGATACATTTATCTGTAGGATAAATTTATCCTACAGATTTATCTGTATGATAAATCCCTAGGGGTAGAATCACTGGTCCAAGGTAAGGTGCATTTTTACAGATCATTTGATATATTCTCCCAAACGTCCTTCCAGACAGGCTGTACTAATCCACATTATTCTTACCTGCCCTGATGGCCAGTGAGCTTGAGCATTTTTGTATATTATTCTGGGCCATTTGTATTTCCTCTTCTGTGCTGGTTCAGATATGTTAACTGTGTTCTTCCCTAGGCTCTTTGGCATTTTCTTATTGGTTTGTCATAGCTCTTTACATGTTGTGGCTCTTAAGCCTCACCAGAGATGTTACACACATTTCCTCCAGTCTGCTACTTGTCTTCTGGCTTCATTTAAGGTGACTTTACTCCCTCAAATCTTTTCAATTTTTTTGGTGATCAACTTTCTATCCTTTTTTTGTTGTGACCCCTGAAAATCTCCCCAACCCAAGGTATTAAAAATAGAGAAAGAAATGGATGAAGGCCAGACTAACTTCAGAGCTTCCCCGACCCCCGCCCAGCCAAATCTCTGAGAGCATCTCAGCTTATTCCTGCTTTCCCCCCTTTTGCCCATCTTAAAAATAAAATAAAATGAATGTCCTAGAGGCAAGAAACAGGGTTTTTTTTTATTTGTGTGTGTGTGTGGGGATGCTGAAAGCCATCGGAAAGCCTTAAGCACGTCTGAGGCCTCAGGTCCCGGAACCCACTCTGGGCAGAGAGTCTGAGGGAAGCTGATGGACGGGGAGTTCTCAACACCAGAGTGTTGGTCAAGGCGTCCCTCAGATCCAAGGAACCCGGGGCCCACAGCCCTTCAAGGGCTAATTCTATGGCCCTTAACTGTACCAGAAGTTCTCGTTATCTTTTTTTTTTTTTTTTGACAGAGTCTTGCTCTGTTGCCCAGGTTAGAGTTCTGTGGCGTCAGCCTAGCTCACAGCAACCTCAGACTCCTGGGCTCAAGGGATCCTCCTGCCTCAGCCTCCCAAGTAGCTGGGACTACAGGCATGTGCCACCATGCCCGGCTAATTTTTTTCTATATATTTTTAATTGTCCAGCTAATTTCTTTCTATTTATAGTAGAGACGGGTCTCGCTCTTGTTCAGGCTGGTCTTGAACTCCTGACCTTGAGCGATCCTCCCGCCTCGGCCTCCCAAAGTGCTAGGATTACAGGCGTGAGCCACCGTGCCCGGCCTCGTTATCTATTAATTACCTGGGAAAACATGTTTGTTCCCAGCGGGGCTGCGGCCCTCCAAAGACTCCAGGTGGGGCGGTGGATTTGGCATTCTCAAGTCCCTGCGTGAAATAAACCTCACGAAGGCATCATTTCCCACCCATCGCCAATTGGCACAGATTAACAAGATTGATGGCGCCCCCTCCTGGCGAGGCCGTGAGGGAGCATGCACTTTCGCCCACGGTGGAGAACTTGTAGGACTTCTGCGGGAGGCAGTCTGGCGGGATCTTTCAAAATGCAGCGTTCATGCATTCATTCAGCAAACTTTTAAAATGTCCTCTTGAAGCTTAACATACAGAAACGTGCACGAATATTAACAGCTCAGTGAATTTTCCTTAATGAAACACCTGTGGCCACTAACATCCAGACCAAAACATAAAACACAACCAGACCTCCGCCCCCCGCCCCCCAGCCTAGCAGCCTGGCTGGGTCTCCCTCCCGGTGTCCCCAGGAGTGACCGACATTCTCACACCGTTATCTGGTGGTGCCCATTGTAAAACTTCATTGAGGTGTCTCTGTGTGTGGCTGCCTTTGCTCAATGTGACATCGCCTGTCATTGTGGTTTACTCATTCCATTGTATCGATTCATCACAAGGTGAACCGTCCATTCTTTTGTCAGCAGACATTGGGCTTGGTTCCAGTTACAGAGAATGCCACTGTGACCGCACAGTGCCAGGATTTTGGTGAGCACATTTGTGCTTTTCTATGGGTATATTTGGTTTTAGTATATATATTTCGTGTTAGTAGAGTCCGCAAAATTGTTTTCCAAAGTATCGCTCCAATTGCTTCACAAACTGACTTAGAATTGTCAGTATTTTTTATTACCCATTCTAATGATATTTATTATGGTTTGAATTATATTTTCCAGATGACTAATGATGCCAAATATCTTTTCATGATCTTATTAACCATTCATTTACCTACTTTTTGTGGCTTATACTCACTATTTTGCCAGTTATAAAAGGGCTGTGGGTCTTATTTTTTATTTTTTTTGAGACAGAGTCTCACTCTGTTGCCCGGGCTAGAGTGCCGTGGCGTCAGCCTCGCTCACAGCAACCTCAAACTCCTGGGCTCAAGAGATCCTCCTGCCTCAGCCTCCTGGGTAGCTGGGACTACAGGCACGCGCCACCGTGCCCGGCTAATTATTTTCTATTTTTTAGTTGTTTGGCTAATTTCTTTTTATTTATAGTAGAGACGGGGTCTCGCTCTTGCTTAGGCTGGTCTCCAACTCCTGACCTCAAGCAATCCTCCCGCCTCAGCCTCCCAGAGTGCTAGGATTACAGGCGTGAGCCACCACACCAGGCCTATTCATTTGAAAGTGTTCTTTATATATCCTGGATACAGTCTCTTGTCAGCTATGCATATGGTCTATACTTGGCTTTTTATTTTCTTAACAGTGTCTTTTGCTGAACTGAAGTTTTTAATTTTTATGAAGTTCAATTGATCATTTCTCTTTTATTATTTGTACTGTTTTGTGTACAGATCTACCTAGCAGATCTTTGCCTACCCTCAAGGTCGTGACCTTTTCTCCTAGAACTTTTCTAGGGTTAGAGGTTGCCTGTAGGTCTATGGTCCACTTCCAGCTAGGTGTTGTGTATGGTGTGGGTTAATATTCATTTTAAAATGTTCCTTTTTCTGCATTATGGATGTCTAATGGTTCCAGCACCATTTGTTAAAAAGACTATTCATTCCCCATTGGATTCATTTGACACCTTTATTGAAAATCAATCGACTGTGTGTGGGTCTGTTTCCGGGCTTTCCCACTGATCTATTTGTTGCAGCTTTCCCCCGTAAGTAGCCACCTTGTTTTGGCTTCTGTAGCATGAGGTGATGTATCCTCCAACTTGGTTTTTATTTTTTATTTTTGTCAAAAGAATTTTAGCTATTCTAGGTCCTGTGCCTCTCCCCATACATTGTAGAATCAGCTTGTTGATTTTTACAAAAGCCTGCTGGGATTTCAACTGGGATTGTCTGCAATCCATAGATACTTAGGGAGAATGGCTATTTCCATAATATTATATCTTCCAACCATGGATATGGTCTCTCCCCTCTCATTTCTTCTTTGATTTCTCCCAGCAACATTTCATAGTTATAGACCTTACACAACCACAGGGCAAGCCCACAGGCCACAGTTCGCTGAGCTCTGGGGCTGACATTGCTGAATCACAGAGAGTCCCCGAGCTGGGAGTAGGCGCAAGAGCACGGCCATCCTCATTTAATGTCTATTTCCTCAGCTGCGACTCGAGGCCGATAATAGTCCCCGCTCGCAAAGCCGTGGGAGTTGGACGCATTAATCCACGCACCTGAGCAGGGCTTGGCACGTAACAGGTGCTCAGCAAACATCCGCGACGGCGACCACTGAGGCAATAAGAAAAGTAAGCAAGATTTGCTTATAGAAATGGGGCTATTTACCAGGTTGGAAATCCAAATGTCCATCTGGGCTTCGTACCCGAAGGGTCACCTGAGCCCACTCGCAGGAATCGTTCAGAACAGACGAGTCCGCGGAGACAGGAAACCGACTGGGGGTCGCCAGGGGCTGCGATGGAGGGTCACTGTTAGGGGGGACAGGGTTTATTTTTAGGGTGTTGAAAATTTTCTAGAATTGATTTGATGGGTGCACAACTCTGTCAATGCACTAAAAGCCATTGAATTGTGCACTTTAAGTGGGTGGATTTTACAGTATGTGAATCAGATCTTAATAAAGCTGTTACCGAAACACACCCCTGGCTCCCCAGCGCCCCCTGGAGGGCAGCGGGCTCACTGCCGTCCCCGCGGCCCGCGCGGCGCCCCTGTTCCCGCCCTCCTGGGCCTGCGCCTTCCGTCCCGCCTCGAGGGACCCGAGCCACCTACCGCCTCGTCAACCCTCTGGTTCCGCTCCCACCTCCCTCCTCCGGAGGCGGCGGAGCCGGATGTCCCGGTCACGCTGGGATGCACAGGCGGACGCAAAGCCGCACACGGGGCGACAGACACATGCGGGGGGACTCCCGTGGCCACACACCCGCTGACCCTGTGCCCTGACGCAGCGGTGGACCGTGCGCGAGGTGGCCCCCGGGGGTCCCCTGTGCCCTCCACCGCAGCGCGACAGACACCACGTGGGGATTCTGCCAGCCGCTGCGTGTGCCTTCCAGACACCGTCCAGAACCGGGCCAATGACCACAGGCTGGGTTCAGGGACAATTCTGGGCCACCGTGAGTCAGACCTGAGCTAAAACGCCACCCATCACCTGAGCCCCATAAGCCCCTGCTCTGAGCGCGGGCCACAGCGCCTTCCTGATCTCCTGAAACTAGGGTCAGCTCAGAGCCAGTGTCCGACAGTCCCCAAAGGTCCCTTTGGGGAAGGCGAGGAGAAAGACGAACAGTACAAATTTTCAGTAGCATAGGGGGTCCTTCCTGGAGGGGACCGGCTGCCCCGTCATTCAGGGTGCTGTGGGCCTGTGAGCTGGCTCAAGTCTGGGATTTGGTTGAGGGGCTGAGACTCTCTGTTTTTATGAATCAAAAGTTAAACTTTTGTTCGCCTGACGTGGAACTGTCCCAGTTACACAGATCGAATAAGAACTTAGTAGCCTGGGCCGGGCCTGGTGGCTCACGCCTGTAATCCTAGCACTCTGGGAGGCCGAAGCAGGCAGATTGTTTGAGCTCAGGAGTTCGAGACCAGCCTGAGCAAGAGGGAGACCCCCGTCTCTACTAAAAAATAGAAAGAAATTAGCTGGACAACTGAAAAATATATATATTTATATATATATATATAAATTAGCCAAGCATGGTGGCACATGCTTATAGTCCCAGCTACTTGGGAGGCTGAGGCAGGAGGATCGCTTGAGTCCAGGAGTTGGAGCTAGGCTGACGCCACGGCACTCTAGCCCGGGCAACGGAGTGAGACTCTGTCTCAAAAAAACCCAAAAAACAAAAAAGAACGTAGTAGCCTGCCCATGGGTTACACTTCTAGGGACACCGTGACAGTTGTCAGACTACTCCGACGGCTGCTTTCACTCTGCTGTCCACACAGCACCACGCCCGCCTTGCCTGTGGTGATAAAGTTGGGTCACACTTGACCCCCGCCACCCTGGGACCCAATTGTCCCTGTTGGGTTTAGGCCTTTCCAGTTTGGCGACAGCAGTTCCCACTGGAAGTTCTGCCTTAACAGAAAAGAGCGATTTCGGAGACAAAGCGAAGCTGTGGACACCTGCCAGGTGGCCCCAGTGGTGAATTCCTGCTCTGTCGCACAATCCCGACCAGGTACACGTAGGGACACCCAGAGTCTCGAAGTCACAGATGCAAACTCACAGGGAGACATACAACCTATCCCAAGGCATGGTGTGGCAGACAGCCTTTCCTCGGTGACACAGCCACAGGACACCCTGGCGGGGGTGGCTCCGACCATACGGCCACCTTCCCCACAGCACTCCCTTCCAGACCACAGCCACAGCACACACGCCCTGGAACCACACGCCAACCTCCAGGCCCATCTGGGCCCCCCACGACCTGGAATGTCCCCAGGACTAGGGACCCCTCCCGCTCAGCGAAGCCCACCCACTGTCAGGCTGCTCCAGAACCAGGAAGTGGGGGAGGTATTTTTAGTTACAATTAATCTCCCGCCCAATTTCCCTCCTCCCCGGTGGCCCATCCAATTGGTTTAATTAGAGAGGATTAAGCGAGATGCATTTCCAGTCTCTGGGAGAAGGTGGGGGAGGGGAAGAGGGGAGTTACCCCTCCCCCACTCCCCCAGTGTCCCAGCCTTGGAGACCCTTCCCCTGTGCCAGGCAGGGGTTGGAATGCAACTGCCTCCCCTTGAAGCAGACCTCAGGCCTCCCCCATAGACCTCTCCCATAGCCCTCTCCCCACCTTCCTTCAAAAGGGTGGAGTGGAAGTCCTTCCTGTAGTCTATCCATCACCCTTCCTGCTTTAGTCCTGGGGAGTTTGGAGAGAAAGAAACACTCATCATAGTCACAAAAACAATATCACACCCAGAAAACAATTCGTGTTAGGCTTTTTAAAAATCACAGAATCTTCCTCTCTCTGGACCTCAGTTTCCTCATCTAGGAAATGGGGACAGCAGTGGGACCCACCTCCCAGGTTGTCTAAGGGTTAACAAGCTCCCAGGACAGAACCTGGGCCACAGCAAGCACTGAATGAAGGTCCCAGTAAAGTCACAGAAGTGGCAGCCACACTCCCACCCCATACCCACTCTTTCTGTGACCCTTGCCACCGTCTAAGAGACTGAAGAGTGTACTTATTTGTTCCATCCACTGTCGATCTCCTGGACTAGACATCGACTCCCCGAGGTGGGGCTCCTCATCTGACTTGCTCCCCGCCGTCCCAGAGCAGGGACGGGCAGAGAGTGTGCACTCGGAAACATCTGTTTCATGAATAAACAAAGTTTGACCTCAGAACGACGAACTTGGGTCCTGTCCTCGCCACCTGTGTCCCGGGCACCTGCTGTGTGTCAGGGGGCGGCTGCTGCTTGCGGGATGGTGGAGAAAGGCAAGCCCCTGCCCTGCTTGCGGGCTGAGGCTCAAGCCAATAATAAAACAGGCAAATAAGTGACCGAGAGAATTGCAAGGATGGTGGTTGAGGGGACAAGAAATGAGGCAACGAGAATGTGACTGGGGCGGGTGCTTTGGTTCGGCTGCTCCTGCTTCTCTGGAGAGGTGACCTCTGGACCGGGCAAGGTGTCCCAGGCAAAGGGAGCAGCCAGGACAGAGGCCCAGGAGGGGGACCGAGCTGGTCGCTTTGCACAAGTCAGTGTCTAAACCTAAGCGACTCTAAGTCTGCAGCGGGCTGCACGATGTCTTCATGGGAACAAAGTGGCAGCGTGTGAGACCCAGGAGCCCGCAGCGTGGGGTGTGCACAGGAGGGATGTTTGATCCGAGTCCACCAGGTCTGGGTCGTGGCCTCTGTGGGGTTGAGCAGCTCGTCCTGGAGCTGGTGCGGGTGTGTGCATGAGCATCAGCGTACGTGCAAGGGCGTGTGAGAGCCAGCAGAAACGTGTGCTTGTATGGGACCATGTGTTTGTGTGAGCATGCGTGTGTGAGTGCACACGCATGTCTGCATGTGTGAGCACGCGTGTGAGCACACGCATGTGTGAGCCTGTGAACACGTGTGTGAAGGTGTGAGCATGCAGCTGTGTGTGAGTGTGAGTGTGAGTGTGCAAGAACACATCTGAGTGAGGCTCTGTGCAAATGTGCGTGCGTGTGGAGACAGAAGTGTGCATGTGGTTAACCTGTGGGTCTTCCTTGAGTTCCCCAGTGTCTGTGTGTGTCTGTGTGTGTGTTCCTACGTCTCGGGGTGACTGTGTTTGAGTGTGGCATATTGTTTGTTTGTCACGTGTTTCTGATACATGTGAATCTTTGCATCTGGGTGTCTGTTTATAGCACCGTGTGTGTCTCTTTGTGAATCTCTCTGTCTGGGGCCCACCTGGAAGGGGCTCAGGGTGGCCAGGAACACATTTTTCACGGTGCCACCCTCATGCCCAGCATGACACACAATGTGCCCAGGGACCCTGAACACGGTGGCTGTGAACGAGGTGGGGGTGCCCGAGACCGGTCCGAGGCGGCTCTGAGGACAGGGCGGGGCAGGTGCTTGGACAGCAGAGGGACTGAGGGGTCCCCGGAAGAGGGGACCTGAGGGCGGTGTGATGGGATGCAGGCCCCTGCTTGGAGGGAGAGACTTCACCTGAACACAGAAGGAGAATTGGGGTGGAGGGACCCTGCGGATGCGGGTCGGGGGGACAGAGAGAGACATGGAGGGAGAGACAGGGGCAGAGGGACACACCCCAACTCCACCTTCGTGGTCTCTCTCAGGGTGGCGCAGAGGGTCTTGGTAAGCTGGGAGCCCCAGTGGACTCCATCAGCCCAGTTTCTGAGCCTCAGTTTCCCCAGTGTCAAAGGATAACCTCTGCCTGCGATTGCGTGCTTGCTACACACGAGGCGCCATCCTCAGCATGTCCCTAGCGATATCTCCGTCTCAGCACAATTCCATGAGGCCGGCATTGCCACCGTCCCCATTTCCCAGGTGTGCAAACCGAGGCCCAGAGAGGCGAACTCACTTGCCTGAGGTGCCACAGCTAGGGACAGACATGGGATTTGAACCCACGTCCATCGTGAGCACCACTCTCAAGCACCTTCGTGCTCACCTCCCGCAAGGCAGTGGAGGAAGCCACAGTGTTGTAGTTTGATGCAAAACTGGCCACAATTCTTCATGCCTGCCCGGATCTGTCCCAATGTGACTTTGCAGCTGCCACCGCCAGACCACAAGTTGCGGCGGAGTCCATTTCTCTTCCCTAAATCTCGACTTTCAGTGGCCAAGAGAATGCAGTCGAGATAACGACAGGCCAGGTTTGGGCACTCTGGGAGTCCAGCCAGGCCTCCCTGTGAACCAACCAGATGGCCTTGTGGTCCCCTCCCATTGTCCCTGTGGCCACAGCGGGCCCCAGCCTGCCAGGGAGCCCAGTGACCACATGGCCTGGGATAAAATACCAGCCCACAGAATAATGAGCTTCAAAATAGTTGCTGCTTGGAGTCACAAAGTTTTGGGGTAGTTTGTTCCACAGCAATAGCTAACTGATACACATGGGGTACCCGGGCGGGATAAAAAGTAACATTATTATTAGTGGTCCAGGAACTTCAAACGGATGAGAATTCGAAATCTTGGAAGAAACACAAGAACTCCAATGGGTACCTTTGTGTTTTTAAGATTTTATTG
>VBSM01003212.1:8084023-8107335 GCA_008086735.1 Cheirogaleus medius
AGCAGAGGCCACCGGGAGGACCCGCCTGACCCGGGCGGGGGAGGGGTGCAGGGTTGAGACTCTCCTACCCCAAGACTCCCCCCTCCCGCCAACCCGCCGCCCTCCCTCGTCTTCCATTTCTATTTTCTCCTTGCCCTTTCTGTCCTTTTTGTCTGAATCCGCTTCCTCTGCCGGCTTCTCTCTGTGCCTCGCCTCTGGGGCTCCCCCCTCTCCTCCTCTTCCTCCTCCTCACTCTTCCTCTCACCCTCGCCCCCTGCTCCTCTTGCTGAGTCTCTTTCTGTCCCTGTCGCTGTCTCAGACTCTGTCCGGCTGGTGCCTTTTTAACCCCTGGTTTACCCTGTGCACATCCTCAGGCGGCTGCCTGTCTCCGGCTTTGTGCGCCGGTGAAGGGGTCTCAGGGTCGCCTTAGCCCCCGGCGCCCTCGCTGTCTCTGTCTCTCTCTCCCAGCTCCCTGGTGCTGTGTTTTGAAGTCCCCAGGTTTCCTCTCCCTGCGCCTTCTTCTCCATGTCCTTCTGTCTTTTTCTCTGACTCTGTTGCCTCCCTGGCCCCCAGGTTCTGTTCTTTGTCCCCCTTTTTTGTTTCTGTGCCTCTTCCCCGCCAGCCCTGCCTTCCCGCCCCTGCTGACCCCAGCCACCCGCCTCGGTCCAGCACCCTGCACGTCCACTGCACAGGAGAGCGCAGGGACAGGAGCCAGCACGCAGCTACCCCGGAGGTGCTGAGGCCCGCCCATCCCTTCTCCCCCTGAGCCTTGTCTGCAAGGAAGTCCCCTCCAGAGTCTGACCTCAATCCTCAGTGGTACAGCAAGTGAAGGAGGTGGTACCTGAAACCAGCCACTCCTGATTCCCTGGAGGGCCCAGAAGCTGCATGCTGGGAGGTGGCGAGGAAAGAGGAGACAGCGAGACCCAGGCACAGTGGGTGCCTCCACTTACTGAAGGAGGGAGGTAGTGAGCCCCCCATTCTGGGAGGTAATCATAACAGAGGCTGTCACTGCCCCACTCATATCCCCTGGGACCCAACAGCAGCGCTCACACCAGCATCTGCAAACCTTCACCAAACTCGCTCTCCAGCCAGGGCAGGAGTGCCAGGGTCAACGCGACCGTCCTCACAACAGGACTTTGTGGATAAACACCCCAAAGTCCTCACCCTCGGGTGGGGCACCTCCAAGTGAGTTCTGCACAGTCTCCGAGAGCTCCCAGCGAGACTGAGAACCCACTGCCCACAGGGGGACCTGCTCATCAACACAGCCTTGAATGGCCTCCTTCCCTTCCCTGTCACCCTCCAGTGTCTCCTCGGTCACCTCCCAAACAAGACCCTTGCCTCCCACCCCGGCCTGGGCTGGCTTCTGTGGCACTCAGCCTAAGACAGTGGCCGGTGGGGACATGGACTTGGCGGTGGGCAGAGAGAGGATGCAGGGGGAACAGAGATGCCTCTTGTGGTGGCTAACGACATGTGTGCTTGTCGACAGTGCCCGACAATCTGTTCAGAACCTGCCTAGACACTGCTGTGAGCGACCCGATTGCATCATTGGGACTGGGGCCTTGTGCAGTCGGTTTTAGGCCTCAAGAGGAGGAGAGTGAGTCTCTCCAGGAGGAAGGAATTCTGCCTGCAGGTGGCTTTTGAACTTGACCTCCAGCCTCTGTTTCCCTGGAGAATCCTAACGCACCTCCCAACTAAACTGCTGAAAGCAATAGAAGAGTTCACGACCGATGGGTAGATAAGCAAAACAGGGCCTGTCCCTACAGTGGGCACTCATTTTATGGGGATTCATTCGTAAAAAGGAACAAAGCACTGACTGCCACATGTCACAATGCGGGTGGACCTTGCATACACGGTGCCCAGTGAGAGAAGCCAGACACAAAAGGCCACATATTATTTGATTCCATTTATATGACATGTTCATAGGGACAGAAAGGGGACTAGAGGTTGCCAGGGACGGGCAGGGGTGGGGTGGAGAGGGAGGATGGGGTGTGACCGTTGATGACTATGGGATTTTCCTTTGGGGTGATGACAACGTTCTGGAACAAGTTAGCGGCGATGGTTGCGTGACACTCTGAATGTACTAAATGCCACTGAACTGTACGCTACCGTGGTTAAAATGGTCAATTGCATGTTATGTGTATTTTTGCTACAATTTTTAAAAAAGAGTCAAGATGTCAAGATACATAGAAACTAAGACAAGAGATGGTGGTGCATCATCTCCAAAGATGCCATACTAGTTTCTGGTGGCTGCTGTGACAAATTAGCAAACTTAGTGTTAACACTAAACACAATTTTTTTTCTCTCTTGTCTCGCAGTTCTGGAAGCCAAAAGTCCAAAATCCACCTCACTGGGCTGGAAACAGGCTGTCGGCAGGGTCACACTCCCTGCGGAGGTTTCGGCTGAGAATCGGTGCTTTGCCTCTGCTGGATGCTGGTGGTGGCTGCTGGCATCCCTTGGCTTGTGGCCGAATCACTCCCGTCTTCAAGGCCAGCATAGTAAAATCTCTCTCTCGCTCCCTCTTACGGACGTTCCCGGGACTGCATTTAGGGCCAACCTAAATAAACCAGGATACTCTCCCCACCTGAAGATCCTTAACTTAATCACATCTGCAAAATCCTTTCTTGTCACATAAGGTAACACATTCTGGCGAACAGGTGCTGGGGATTAGGAAGTGGACACTTTCCGGGGAGCTATTATTCGGGCTGCCGTGAGCGACCACTGACAATTCTTCCCCCACTCCATGCATACGTCTCCTCACAGAGAGATGACATCTATTTCCCTTCCCTTTGAATCTTGTGACTTGCTTTGACCCACAGAATGTGGTAGAGGCGACCTTAGGCACCTGGTCCCCACTTGGTAAGGATGTTGGTCTAGCCTGTCGTGGGAGGGGGCGGCATGGGGAGCTGAAGGCCCCCAGCCCGCAGGCGGCACCCGCTGCCAGCACGAGCCAGGGCGTCTTGCATGTTTTAGCCCCAGCCAAGCTCCGAAATGCACACGGCCACACGCGTGACCTCAGCCGGCGCCACATGAAGCAGAAGGGCCACTGCATCCACGTGAGGCACTGTGGACAATAACACACCGTCGTTTTCAGCCCCCAAGTTTCAGGGGCGCAGTTTGTCGCTCAGCAGTAGAAAATGCTACACACACACACACACATTTGGAAACAAAGAGATACAAAGAGAGGGAGAGAGAAGTGGGGGTGGGGTTAGCAAAATGGAGAAGACAGGGTGGAAAGAGATGTAGAGACTTCTGGAAACACAGGGGAGACAAGAGTGCAGGGACAAGAAGCAAAGAAAGGGAGATGGCAATGGTCACAAGAGACATGGCTCCATCAACAGCGCCAGCTCAGCTTTCAGTGACAGCCCGTGTCAGCTGGCAGCCTTGGAGTGAGTGACGCTGCACACGCAGCCCGGCTGAGCCTTTACGCCACCGTAGCCCCTGCGGACATCTGACTGCAAACGTGGGACAGAGCCCAAGCAAAGACTGCCCGAGTCAACCCCAGGGACTACGTGAGCCAAGCCCACCTACAGAACCATCAGAGATGATAATAATACATTGTTCTTTTAAGCCACTAAGTTTGGGGGTGCTTTGTTGTGTAGAAATAGACAACTTTTCAGAAAAGGGGGCGAGTCCCTTTCAGAAAAGGGAATCTGGAGCATCTTGGGGGCAATGAGGATGCTTGGAGCGTTGGGGAAAGGTGTGCAAAGGGTAGGAAATTGGGGAAGGTAAGTGGGAGGATCTTAAACTGAAGCTTTATTTGGAGAAAACAGGCTAAGGACCTGGGGGGACTGTTTGGAAAAATGAGGCTGAAGAAATGTGGGATCCAAATTCTGGGGAGGGTTCGAGGATCCAGACTGAATTGGAAGAAGCAGTTGATGGACATGGGGCAAGTTTCCAAGGGCCAACGTGACAGAAGGCACTGGGTTTGGAGAAAAAGACCCGAGCCCCAACTTCTGGGTCGTCCTGTTCTCTTATTATGTGGCAGAGATAGCCAGCCGGCCACCAAATATTCGTATTTCCCTTGCACAGACTACATTCCCAGACCCTCGCGTCTGGTTTAGGCTGTGTGATTCAGTTCCAGCCAGTGTCATGTGAGCGTCAGTGATGTGGCCGATGGAGTTAAGTGGTGGGCGCACCTTCTTCGCCACTTTTGCCCCCATCTGTTGGCCAAATGGAGAGTATTCCAGGGACCTGCCGGAGGCAAAGTCTCATGGAAGGCTGCCTGGCTTCAGTATGAGTCCAAAGTAAACTTTGATTATGTTAAGCCATGGAGAACTGTGAGTTTATCTATACCACAGCTGGCATTAACCTAACTAATGTAAATGAGGGGGAAGGTGAGGGGTAGGGGGTGCTGGTGAAGCTCATGGTGGTGGTGATGGGGATGGTGGTGATATGCTGATGGTAGCCATGGTGATGGTGGTGGGGATGATGACAGTGATGATGGTGAGTGGAAATGATAATGATGGTGAAGATAGTGATGCAGATGGTGGCAACGGTGATGGTGATGATGATAATGATGGTAAAGATAGCAATACTGATGGTGGCAATGGTGATGGTGATGATGGTGGTGAGGATGATAATGGTGATGATGGTGATGGTGATGTTGACAGTAATGATGATGGTGACAATGATGATGATGTTGACAGTGGTGATGGTGGTAGTGGTGATGGTGATGATGACGGTGGTGATGATGATGATGATGTTGACAGTGGTGATGATGGTGGTGATGATAATGGTGATGGTGGTGATGATGATGATGTTGACAGTGGTGATGATGGTGATGATGATAATGGTGATGGTGGTGATGACGATGGTGATGATGATGATGATGTTGACAGTGGTGATGATGGTGGTGATGATAATGGTGATGGTGGTGATGACGTTGGTGATGATGATGATGAATTTGACAGTGGTGATGATGATGATGATGGCAATGATGATGACAGGAAGCCTTCACTGTGCAGCGGTTGTTACATGGATCATCTCACTTAATCATCACAACACACCTAGAAGGTAGGTGCTTTGCTTATCCTCATTTTACAGATGAGAAAGCTGTGGCTCAGAGAGAGACGTGGACATTGGTGGAGGTGAATGTTTGGCTTCCTATGTGTGGGGAATTCACTACTGTGTGGACCTTAGTAAACGAGGAACTCCAAATCTCACTGAAGAAGCCAAAACGGCCAAATGTGTCTTCTTCTAGGCCGTGGGCACATGGACCAAGAAGTTTGGTCAATCTGACACTCCAGCTTGCACCCTTGATCTTCACACAGATGGGGCAAAGATTCTGAGACCCTCTGGCGCTGATGTCAGGGGCGGTTCCACGCAGTCCCCATCACCTAATGGGCAGCAGCTCTGTGTTCTCTCAATTCTTTTGGCAGAAGAGGCTATTAATTGTCCCTCAACATCCATTCTCCCACTTTTCCTTGAAAATTCTCTATGATGTTTGACATGATGATTCAGAACAAACACCCTATACTTTTCAACTCCTCTTGCAGCTAAATGTGGCCATGGGACTCAGGTCTGGTCACTGAGGTGGAGAACTGATGTGTTCTACACTGATGTGTAGAACTCCTGGGTAGAAGCCTGAAAGAGAAGGTGGACCCTGGGCCTCCTTTTCCCTCTGTCCCCTTCGTCCATCCTCCTGGTTAGAATGATACCGTGGAGGTCAGCCATCCTGGGCTAGGCGGATGAGGGCTACACTCTAGCCATGTCAGAGAAGCAAGACAGAAGAGAGCTGGATCTCTGACTGCCCTCATGAAACAGAGTTGCTGTATCAGACCAGGACTGTTACACAAGAGAGAAATAAACCTTTATTTTATTTAAGCCACTATTATTTTAGATCCCTTTTATTCATATCTAAACCCATATCTAACTACTATTAATAAAAATATTAGGGCCAGGCACAGCGGCTCATGCCACTAGCACTTTGGGAGGTCAAAGTGGGAGGATCGCTTGAGGCCGGGAGTTCTAGACCAGCCTGAGCACGAGCGAGACCCCATCTCTACAATAAAGTAGAAAAATTAGCCAGGCATGGTGGTGCACCTGTAGTCCCACCTGCTTGGGAGGCTGAAGCAGGAGGATCGCTTGAGCCCAGGAGTTTGAGGCTGCAGTGAGCTATGATGACACCATTGCATTCCCCGGAAGGCAACAGAGGGAGTCTCAAAACAACAACAACAAAAGAATTCCAGGGGCTGGAGGGACAGGAAGGACCCTGCCTCCATTTCTTCTCCCTCGGGTTTTTGGGTAATTCAGCAAATGCAATCAGGTAGCAAAGAGGGTTTGAGGGAATTGTGCATTTTCCTGTCCTTTTGAGGCTGTTCCAGGATGGCAGTTGTGCTGTATGTGTATGTGTGTGAGAGACAGACAGACAGACAGAATCTGAGCGTGAGGAAGGAAGCCGGGCATATCTGGAAAGTATAACTATTTCCATTTATTGAGTTCATACTATCTGCCAGGTGCTATTCTGATATATTCATTTGATCTTCACAACAGCCCTGTGAAACAGGTTCCGTTAGCATCATTATCACCCCCGCTTTCCACATGAGGGAACTGAGGCACAGAGAAAGCCAGTCATCACGCTGTGCCACCTCCCACGACAATTTCAATCGCCGAGGAGCTGGCCCCATGGAACTCTGCGTCCAGGTGAGCATGATAACCTTTGGGGTGAGGTGAAGGGACATTTGTGATGTTCCTTGTCTTTTCCAAGTCCCAAGCTCTCAATACGTCCCTCTTGGAAGCTGAGCCCCTACTACTCATCCTCCTGCTCCCAGACTCGCTGTTTGCCTGCCTCGTCGCCCACTCCCCTGTTTGCACCTGTTAATACGAAGGTGTCCCTCGTCCCATTCTGCACCTGGGACCTCATCCTCCCCCATCTCTGCCCTTCCAAGCCGTGAGACTTTCACCTCCCTGAGCCTCAGTTTCCTCTTCTGTAGAGGCGCGTGATTCGTAGAATTGGTGGTGGGTTTCGGGAGACTGCGGGGGCCAGCACAGTGCCAGCATCGGGTGTTCTCTGTCACTGCAGCTGCGGCCGCCCGGTCCTCGTGCCTTCAGTCCCTCACCTGCTCCCTGTGCCCCAGCACAGCCAGTGCCCTCCTGCGCTTCCCCCAGCAATCCCGTCCCTGCCCCTCACATCCCGGCTCCCCAAAGAGAAGTCTACATGCTCTGCTCACTTTCCCGCTCCACTCCCGGCGGCGCACTCTAGGTCGGCCCTCCGCCCGCACCCCCTCGGCCAGACTGCTCATCCGGGCCTCGGGCCACAGGCGTGTCTTAGTCTTCACCTCCCTGCCCCGCACGGGGACCACGCCCTCATTCTGGAAACTTCTCCTGGTTCCCCTCCTACTTCTCTGGCTTCTCCATCTACAGGTCTCCCATCTCCCTTGTGCCCTGGAAGTGTCGGGGTGCCTCAAGGCACCGCTTATGCCCCTTCTCAGCCTACATGCTCCCAAACCTCTTCCAAGTCCGGACCCCTCTCCTGAGCTCCAGGCGCCCCCGCAGCTGTCTCCCCTCCTTGGCATCCCCGGATGTCACATGGCATCTCAGCCTCAGCACGCACCCACCTCCGTCCAGCACCTTCTCTGAACCTGCCCTTCCACTTACCCCACCTCGGTTGCGCGAGCCTGGGCGAGCCCTCGCTCTCTGTGCTGGAAGTGCCCCGCCTCGCACACCCCTCCCCAGATCCCCAGATCCCCTCCGCCCTTCCCCTTCCTGCTCTGCACCCCCCCCCCGTCCCCACCCCGCCCCCAGACTGACCTGGGTGCCCCAGCACCTACTGCCTCTCGACCTCTGGCTTCGGGTTGGGTTCGGCCAGTGGGAGGCGGCAGCAGGAGACTGGCGGGTGGGAGGGGACGAGGGTGGGGCGCGGGGCGGCGATGCTCTTCCACACTGTAGCCGCCACTGCGGGTGTCTCGGGCCTCGGGCACCTCTGCGCACCCCTTCAAGCCCAGGTGCGGTAACTGCTCCCCCTGCTGCTAGGCCTGGGGAGCTGCACCTTCCCTCGTTGTCTCCCCTAACCCAGCCCGCTGCTCAGTAGCCCCGGCTGCTCCATTCGAATGAATGCGCCACCTCTTTCCTGCCAGCACGCTCTCCCCGAACCCCCTCTCCAGCCCCGGCCATTCCCCTATAATTGGTCCTCTTAAGTTCTCTCTGCGCCCCACACCCTATACTGTCCTCACGCCAGCCACTTGCAGGCCTCTGAGAAAACCGTTATCTCACAAGTCTGCACACCTTTCCGTAGACTGTGCCTTTTATCTGGAGCAACACACACATTCACACACACACATACACACCCCTCCTATTTCAGGATCTGAGCAAGTGACTTGCTTTATTCGGGAAACCCCATCAGCCCTAGCTCTCCGGCTCAGGCAAATTAGGGTCCTTCTCTTTTGTGTTCCCAGGATTCCCTACGAAGAGGACTAGATTGTGGCAGATAAGTTGGGATGTGGCTAGTGGAATCCCCAGGTTGGTGGTGGGCGCGTGGCTAGTGGAATCCCAGTGCTGATGGTGGGGGCGTGGCTAGTGGAATCCCAGTGCTGATGGTGGGGGCGTGGCTAGTGGAATCCCACCGTGGACCTTTTGTGCAGTTGGTAGATGTGGGTGTGTCCCGTAAAACACTAGGGGCCCCGCAAAAACCCAGGTTACTTGGTTTCACAGTTGACCAAATCTGCCAGAGACCTTAGCCCTGAATCCCAACTTCCCACTGGATGACTGTTTTCAGGCAGAATTTCAAAGTTTTATGGCAACTTTTACATAAATCACAGAAGAGCGACAGCGACTGATGCTGATGAGCTGGAGAAGAAAAGGGAAGTGGGTCTGGAATGTTGGGGCTGATGCGATCCACGACAGGATGTTAGAATGCTAAAAACCTTTGGGAAGCAGGTGGTATGAGGGTAGCAGGGTCATCCTGGGGGCCCAAGGAGTGAGTGGCACTCCCCACACCCCAGGTGTGTCCTTTGGGCAGGAAACATCAACAATAAGAAAATGCAGATGGCCTACCAACAGATGGTTGGCCTCCAAAGTTAAAAATGCCCACCCAGATCCCTTAGCCCAATCCCACCCTCCCACCCCCACCCCACCCCCCATCAGGCAGAGATGTGGCAGCATTTGCTGGCTTGTAGCATTGGTCCTCTGGGACCCTCGGTCTCCTCTTTGAGGGTCCTGCCCGGATTGGCTGGCACTGAGGGCAAAATGAACCTTCTAGATTGTCAGGGGAGATCAGCTGGACTTCCTTTGATTTCAGGCCTCCTCCCCAAGCCGGTTCTCATGGCTGAGGGAGTCCGCTGCCCTCTCAAAAGTTAAGTCTGTCACCCCCTTCCCCAGACATGCACCCTCCCACGTCCCCCCTCCCCCAAACACACTATATACACACACAGGCCCCTCCCTCCATGGCGTGGCTGGGCTCTCAGAGGTAGTGGAGGGTGAGTGGGGGCGCTGGAATGTGAGAAGTTGCAGGTTCCAAATGTGCCTCCTCCAGTTAAGCTTTGGGACTTTAACCCCAAACTTCTCCCCTCCTTTCTCCAAAGCCTCCGGAATGAGCGTCCTCCCAAGAGCCTGGGCGGAGAAAGCAGGAAAGGTGCGCGCCCTCGTCACGCGCACCAGTTCCTCGCCGCTGGGGCTGAGCGCGACTCCCGAGGGCTGCGCGCAAGGGCCGAGATCTAGGACGTCCTCGGCTAGATCAGCCTCCTTCCGAGGGTCCCCAGGGAGGGCGAGTGCTGAGGCCCTGGGGCACGGGGAAGGGAAACAGAGCCAGGCTGGGTGTCTGGGGAGAAAGACCTTAAATTCCCTAGAAGAACGGTCACTGGGGCGGTCCGGCCTGGCGGTGGGTAGATGGTGACTAACAGGGGCAACCACGGGGTTGTTCCCCAGAGGAGGAGCTGGGGAGGCTCCTAGCGCGGGGAGACGGGGGGGGGGAGGCTGAGCTACTGGGGACAAAGGACCGGGGAGATCGGACCCCAGGAGAGACAGGCTGAGTCCCAGGACAGGAGGCTGAGTCGGGAGGGCAAAGGAGCCGAGGGTCCAAGAGCAGGAGCAGCCCAGTCCCCGCCACCCCTCCCCGGGGGCGGGGGCGGCCGAGTCCTTTCGAGGCCCTAGAAGCCCCGGATGTGGCAGTACGCCTCGAGGCTGGCGAAGAGGATGTAGAGGAGCCAGAGGCCCAGGAAGAGCGCGGTGGTGGCGAGCTTGGGTCCGCGCGGGCCGCCCAGCTCGCCGCCGATGTGCGGCCGGCGCCGGTACAGCAGCACGGCGATGCCCACGAAGGCGAAGACGGTGAAGAGCGTGACGGAGAAGGCCAGCGTCCCGGTGCGCACCTCGAAGGGGCGGCCCTGCACCGCCCAGTACACGGCGGCCACCGACCAGGCCACGCCCAGGCCCAGGAACACGTTCACCGCGTTGGAGCCGGTCACGTTGCCGATGGACGCGTCCGCGCACTGGTCCTGCAGCGCCGCCACCTTGCTGGCAAACGTGTCTGTTGGGGACAGAGACGTGCGCGTCGGACGGGTCCGCGCGCCACCTACGCGGATGGCATCTCTTGGCGCCCGTCGCCTGCTGTCCCTGGGACCCCAGTTTCTGCGGGTCGCCTCCCACTCCCGGAGCTCCGTGCGGGCATTGTGGGCCGGAGGCCCCTGACCCCACGCAGGAGGCAGGGTCCGTCGCCACCTCTCGGCCTGCCCGCCCCGCCCCGCTGCTGGCTTTCCGAGGGACCTGCCTGCCCTGAGCGGGATCCGCCGCCTGTTTTCTAGGGGACCCACGGCCTCTTCCTTTGGAACCCGCAGCCTGCTTCCTTTGGGACCCATTGTCTACATTTTAGGGGGCCTGCTGTCTACTTTTTATGAGACTTGCTGCCTGCTTTCGATGTGACCCGCTGCCTGCCTTCTGTTGGACTCCGTGCCCGGTTTTTGTGGAACACGCCACCTGCATTCTGCGGTACCCGCTGCCTGCTTCTGATGGGAATCGCGGTCGGATTCCATGACCCCAGCCACCCGGCTGGACAAAAACAAGTGCCAGCCGCATCCACCCGCACCCCTTTCCTGTCGGTCCCCGCACTGGGTTCTAACAGACGCGCAGCCCGGCGTCTGTGGCCTCTTCAAATCCGGAACATCTTGCAAACTCAAGTCTCTGGTGTGGGGGGGCAGGCATCAGAAAGCCGCAGGTGAGACGCCCCACCCCACTGCCTGCTTTCTGGGCCTACAGCGCCACCACCTGACCGGTGAGCGCATCGACAGGGAAAACAAAGGGTTCACCCACACGCACACACCTGTTCTCTCCACTCCTGCAAGAATTTCAGTCGTGCCACCATTTTTCTAAGGGACCCTCCCTGGGCTTATGTGGGAAGAGGGAATCATAGCCGTTGTGTTTCGACGGGACACAACCTATCGTCTCGGAGGCCCCGCCAGCTTATTTCTGTGGCACCCCCTCGTCTAACATCTGGTTTGCACTTAATCAAGCCTTTGAGACTCGGGGCCCTGGCTCTGGTCCCGCCTGCCGCCACAGTTCTATGGAATCTTCTGTCTGGTTTCAACATCTTGTTTCTGTGGACTGTACTGAGTGGTTTCTATGATGTCCCCACCTTCTTTCTAGGGGACCCCTCTATCGACACCTGTCTCTTCAATGCCCAGCCACCTTCTTTCTGTGGAATCCATTGTCTGGTTTCTCCCTTTTCCCAACGCTTTAATTCTGTGGGACATTCCACCTGGTCACTTGTTGGGGGGGTTCAGGTCACACCTTGTATCTATGGGACCCACTGCCTCGCTTCTGTTTCTTGGGGACCCACTGACTGAGGCCTGCATGTCTCCACTGCCCTGTGTCTGCAGCATCTTTCCCTTGCACTGTCCCCGCCAGGCTTCTGCGAGACCCCCACCCCCAATAAGCAGCCTCCCAGGGTGTTACCGGGGATGGAGGTGCCCAGCGCCACAAAGACAACAGCGTTGACAGAGTCCTTGAGGCCGACGGTGCAGCCAAAGTGGGAAGCGAGGTCCCCAATGAGGGCAGTGAGCAGGCCGATGACCAGGATGCAGACACCGAAGCAGGCCCAGCCATGGCAGTACTCGGTGGGGGGCACGCAGGCAAACAGCACCTTCCAGAACACCGTCAGGAAGTGCATCACGTAGTCGAAGCACGACGGCAGCCGCTCCTCTCGGGACCCGTCCTCCTCCTCCTCCTCGTCCCCTGTGGGCACACGACCCAGCTGGGGCACACACCCGTACCTCCTTCTTCCTCGCCTACAGAGGCCCCATTTTGTTTAATTTCCAGACAGCAAGTCCCACAAAACCAATTACCTTCCCAGAATCCCTTGCGACTAGGTGTGGCCAAGTCAGCAGCCACACAGATACTTTCCCAGAATCCCTTGCAGCTAGGTGTGGCCATGTCAGCAGCCACACAGATACCTTCCCAGAATCCCTTGCAGCTAGGAGGATGAACGGGCTGAGGTAAAACAATATTTACTTTCCCAGAATCCCTTGAAGCTAGAGGAGGCCATGTGTGCCCAGCTAAAAATATTCAGCTTCCCAGGATCCTTTGCTGCTGGAGACAGCCATATTACTAGCTAAAAATATTCCTTTTCCCAGAAGCCTTTACAGCTACTGAAACCCATGTCCACAGCTAGAAATATTCACTTTGTCAGACTCACTGCAGCTGATTGTAGCCACGTGCTCCACTCATTTTCCCAGAATCCCTTGCAGCCAGAGAGCCATATACCCAGCTAAAATTAGTCACTTTCCCAGAGTCTCCTGGGGCTAGCAACAGCCATGTCCTCAGATAAAATTCCAAGAATTCCTTGCAGCTAGCAGCGGCCATGTCTTCAGCTAAATACTTGTTTTGCCAGACCCCCTGCAACAGTTGCCATCTGACCCAGTCTGGCAATGAGACATGTACACAGGGTTTCTGGAAAGTTCTAGCTTTCTTGATATGGGCATTGTGTTCTAGATGAGTTTGCTGAGCTTTGTAAAGGAAGCTTCCTGCTCAGAGTTGTACCACCTATTGTGACCTCATGTGACCTGCTCTTGACCTGCAGTGACTTCTGAAATGTGAGAGCACAAATGAAATGTTTTGTCTACCTCACCCAAGGCTGAAAAGCATAAGGCGACAGTGAGAAGCAGTGTGCCAAGCATTTCATCTGGAAGGATGCTGGTAAGAAATATTGTCGCCTGGACCACTCCCTCAGAGAGCCAGGGAGTAAAAGCAAGGACGGCCACGAATCACAGAGCCGCTTCCAAGGTTCAACCTGAAGGCTCCTCAACTTGCTCTCTCCAAGAAACATCTGAATGTCAGCAAGCAGAGGACGCCTGGTGGCAGTGGAGGCAGAGAGAGAGACAGACCAGTTCTGGGGATTCAGGTCACTTACTTTTCTAGGCTTGCTTAGCCACTCGGTTTGTTAAAGAAATAAATGCTTGGATTTATAAATGCTTAACCAAGCGGTTTGTGTGGTTTCTTTTTTCTTTTCTTTTTCTGAGACAGAGTCTCACTCTGTTGCCCGGGCTAGAGTGCCGTGGCGTCAGCCTAGCTCACAGCGGCCTCAAACTCCTGGGCTCACGCGATCCTCCTGCCTCAGCCTCCCGAGTAGCTGGGACTACAGGCATGCGCCACCATGCCCGGCTAATTTTTTCTATATATTTTTAGTTGGCCAATTAATTTCTTTCTATTTTTTTAGTATAGATGGGGTCTCGCTCTTGCTCAGACTGGTTTCAAACTCCTGACCTTGAGTGATCCTCCCGCCTCGGCCTCCCAGAGTGCTAGGATTACAGGCGTGAGCCACTGCGCCCGGCCGGTTTGTGTGGTTTCTTGGGTCTGCACGCTACATCTCAAGAATGAGGTTTTTGCTGTGACCCCAAATACAATGGAATTAGAAACTAAAACTGCAAACTGCCTCTCCCTTTCCTCTCCCTTCCTGTGTGCAATACAGGCGTGTTGTGCAGCAGCCCTCCTGCAACCACGAGGGCAAAAGCTGAGAGTGGGAAGGAGAAATAAAGGAGGAGATTTTGTGATTTCTTAATGACATGACTGAGCTGCTGCACCAACTCATCGCCCACGGCGGATTTTTTTTGCATCATGAGAAAAATAAACTCAAATGTGCTCAAGCCATTAGTGGTTGAGTTTTCTGCTGCTTGCTGCCGAATGCATCCCTAGCTGAACCAAGAGACATGTCTGAGGTCAGAGCAGGGAGGCCATGCTCTTCGGGAGCGAGAGGGCTGTATCACTGCATCACTTGGGGCTTTTTCTTGCCCTGCTCCAAATCCTGCCTTGGCTCCCTATTGCCCTCAAACCCAGGCCTCCACTCCTGGGCTTGGCCTCTGCTCACTTGGCCAGCCTCTGCATTTAAAGGGAGGCTTGTGGCCGGGCGCAGTGGCTCACGCCTGTAATCCTAGCACTCTGGGAGGCCGAGGTGGGAGGATCACTTGAGCTCAGGAGTTCGAGACCAGCCTGAGCAAGAGCAAGACCCCGTCTCTACTAAAAAGAGAAAGAAATTAATTGGCCAACTAAAATATATATAGAAAAAATTAGCCGGGCATGGTGGCTCATTCCTGTAGTCCCAGCTACTTGGGAGGCTGAGGCAGGAGGATCACTTGAGCCCAGGAGTTTGAGGTTGCTGTGAGCTAGGCTGACGACACAGCACTATAGCCCGGGCAACAAAGTGAGAGTGAGACTCTGTCTCAAAAATAAATAAATAAATAAATAAAATAAAGGGAGGCTTGTGGTTACACCTGTGATCCTAGAGCTCCCTCTCTGGTGTCAAACCCTGAATCTGCCCTCTGAGCCTCCAGGTGCCTATCTGAGAAATGGGAGTAACTGTCGGACCTGGCTCGTTAGAAGGTTGTGATGACTAAATGGGTCCGTTTGTGCAAAGTGCTCTCAACAGAGCCTTGCACGGCTCCAGTGTTACTATTATTGCTTTGGTCGTTATTACTGAAAGCCCTTTCAGTGCTTGGGGGGATTCAAAGATGCCCCAAACCGAGTCCAGTCTGCAAAGAGCTGGCAGTCTAGGATCAGGGGGAAAGGAAACACAACAGTGCCTGCACATGCGAGCTGGGACACAGTTCATCCCTGCGGGAGCGAGAAGAGCCCTTCTCCCCCTTCTCCCCCTTTTCCGTGGGCCCCTCCAGCAGCTCTGGGCTCACGAGCATCAAAAGGCCCAGGCTGGACAGAGTGCGGGCGATCAAGCACCAATCCAGATACTGGGGGAAGCGAATCAAGTGGGTTCACAGGGGAAACGCATTCTCAGCCGTACCGGGCTCTCAAGACATAACAGTGTCTCCGTCTTCATCATCAGCATGATCATTACTGTCCCTGGGATCCTTCTGGGTGTCATTGTCCCTCCACTCCAAGAGTGCTCTCATCTGCAACCTGACAGATGCTGGGCCTCCGCGGCCACCACCTCACGCCTTGTCCCCGTTTTGCCTCACTCGCCACCCCCCACCCCCACCCCCACCCTGCTCAGCTCAAAGAGCCCCTTTCCGGCTCTCCGTCGTTGCTGGAATGGAGGTCAAATGAGACGGCAGGGCCCAGCCCCTGCAGTCACCAAAGCCTCAACCGACACTCCCTCTCTCCCCACAAGCTCCCTCTCTCTCCAGGGCTCCTCCTATTCAGAACTCTCCATGGCTCCCTAGTGTGTTTGAAATGACACCCAAGCCCCCTACGGCCCCCAAGCCCGACCTGTATAGTAGGGACTCCTCATCTCGTACCTCTTCCCCACACCCCAAACTAGGTGCCTTCGCCAAATGTGCCATAATCTCGCGCACGTCTCCACTTCTGTGCTTGGCTGTCCTCCTGCCTGGAACGCCCTCCCTGTCTTCTTCCTGCTCCTGGCTGACAGCTATTCTGATCTGAAGACCCAGCTTGGGTGCCACCTCCTCCAGGAAGCCCTCCCTGGACTCCAGGCTGGCCCAGGCACCCCAGCTGGGCTCTCCATGGGGTTCCCCGCCCCAGCTCTGCCCACTCTAGGTTGTCATTCTCCCTGACACATCTGTGCCCCCTTCTGGACTGTAAGCTTCATGAGGACAGGGCCAGGGCTGTCTTGGCCACCTCTGTGTCCCTAGCATTGTCCCCTTCAGAATATGTTGGGAGAATGTGGCTTCTGAGGGAGATGCCGTTTTGTTTGCATTAGGCCTACAGTCTGGGCTCTCCGCCTGCCACCTGCCTTCTTCCGGCTCCGATGCCTGGTTTCTTCTGCTACTGCTCGACAGTTTCTCTCCAACCACGATTCCTTGTGTGCCTTCAGGCCTCCTCGAAGGAAACCCGATATTGTATAAGAGACGGAAACCCGGCCGGCGCGGTGGCTCACGCCTGTAATCCTAGCACTCTGGGAGACCGAGGCGGGTGGATCGCTCAAGGTCAGGAGTTCGAAACCAGCCTGAGCAAGAGCAAGACCCCGTCTCTACTAAAAAGAGAAAGAAATTAATTGGCCAACTAAAAGTATATAGAAATAACTAGCTGGGCATGGTGGCGCATGCCTGTAGTCCCAGCTACCCGGGAGGCTGAGGCAGGAGGATCGCTTGAGCCCAGGAGTTTGAGGTTGCTGTGAGCTAGGCTGACACCACGGCACTCTAGCCTGGGCAACAGACTGAGACTCTGTCTCAAAAAAAAAAAAAAAAGACGGAAACCCTGAGCTCTGACCCTTTCTGGACTCCCTGTGGGACTTCAGGTCAGTCCCTCTTCTCCTTGTGAGCCTCAGTTTCCCCAATCTGTATCACAAAGGCCCAATGTTGGCCTCCAAGACGGAGTCTGTGAATCCAAGTGGCACAGTGTCTCTGGCCACAAGGGGGCAGTGTGGGCCTGTCTGAGGCAAAGGAGGGTGGGGATCCGCGCAGGTGGGAGACAGCTGGGTGCCCTGGCGACTGTCTCCATGGCAACAGAGGAGCCAGGCTCTGTCTGGGGAGGGCCACACCATTTAACCTGTTCCCGCCTCCAACTGCCTAACACGGGTAGAAAACCCAGGCCAGGACCCCTCTTTTCTGGGTGTATGTCTTTTGAGTGTTGGTCTCTCCTGTTGGCATCTCTTCCTAGCTTTTCCTTTGTCTTCCTGTACCTCTCTGATTTTTATCTTTGTCTCTGTGCCTCTCAGTGTTTTTCCTGCCAACTTTCTTTTCTCTGTCGCCTTGTTCTTCTCCCGCAGTCCCTCTTTCCCACCCTCATCTCTCCATCCATTTCTCCCCTTTTCTCTGTGTCTCCTTCTCTCTCTCTCTCTTCTCTCCTCCCTCCCCACTTACCTGCGCTCACTGTAATTGCCTCTAAAAACTGCTCCCTCCACGAATGGGTCCCAATTACCAAGGCCAAGTTCGTTTTCTTGATGAGTTTATCCACCGTGTTCTGGGGACAAGAGGGCAGAGAGATCATTGTACCTGAGCAACCAAGGGCAGCTACACAAGGGGCACAGGGGCAGGGGACTCACACCCTATGCCCAGGGGTCCCCCACCTTCCACACCCCGTCCTCCCTGCAAGCAAGGAAGGGGCGGGGCACACACTGTCCGTGGTGCTGACGAGGGGACTTTCATCAGCCAGTCCTTGGGACCCTCAGGGCTCCTCTCTTTCCAGGCCCTCCCCGAGGAAATGACCCAGGCCAGATCCCAGGAAGGTGAGGCCCCAGCAAGTCACCTTAAAATCATACGACTCTTCAATGATGACCTCCAACCGGCAGTTTTCCCCAAGGACAGGCTTGCCCATCTCTGCTATCCTCCGAGCCTCTTCCTCCTCGGCCGTCAGTTTCCTGTCCCCATCTCCTGCAGCATGAGGGACTGGAGTTAGACTCCCAGGAGACCTACCAAACTGAGCCTGTGACACTTTCACTACCTGTTCCCATAGATGGAGAAAACCTATCTTATTCCTAGGAAGCCTCCTTGGTGACTCCTCCCAGCTCCCATCTGACCACCCTCTCCCCCAGCCTGTAGGCTGGTTCGTGAAGCTTAGTCGGTGGGCTCTGGGGTTCATGAGGTGAAGGCTGTGTGACCTTGGGGCAATGTCTTAGCTTCTCTGTGCCTCAGTTTTCAAATCTGTAAAATGGGCACAATAACAGTACCTACCTCATAAGGTGGTTGTGACAGTTTAAATGAGTTAATTCATGTGAAGTGGTTAGAACAGTGCCCGGCACATAACAAATATAAATATTATGTTTATTATTATCACCATCATCATCATCATCACCACCACCACTTTACCCTGGTGGGAGGAAGCCTGATCTCTACATCCAAGCTCTAGAAACATCCTAGAGGGTGTCTTAGGTGGTGAGGAAACAGGAAGATACGAATCTAGGACTCAGACCCACCTATAGCCTGGCCCTGAGCTCATTTATCTCCCCAGGTGTGCTGACCCTTCACTCCAAGCCCAGCACAGTGCAATCCTACCTCTGGTCCCAGCTCTGAGCTTCTCACTGTTACCCCAAATGTAAACCTGTCACCAACACTGACTCCAAACCCCAACCTTCAACCCTGGATCTGACCTAAACCCAACCCTAACCCTAAGCCCCAATCCCAACTCTAATACTTACCATAGTTTGGGCCACCAATAGCCCCAAGCTAAATCCCAAACTCCAACGTCACACCTGACACCAGTCCCACACCCGACCCCAAACCTCAGTCCCAACTCCCAACTCTGCACCGTCACTAACAGAGAACTTGGCCAAGTGGCAAAGACTGTTATGTGTTCGCCTGAACCTGTTTTTCCCCTTCCTGGGCAAGGTGCTGAACTACATTTCCCAGCCTGCCTTGCAGCTGGGTGTGGCCACGTGACTGAGTTACAGACAATGGAATGTGCGCAGAAGCCACAGACAGTCCCTCCAGGCTAAGCACCCCCAAATCTCCCATGTGATCCTCCAAACTCTCTCGCCCTCTTCACCAGCTGGAAGCACAGTCCAGGGACAATGCCAAAATCCTGTGGCACAGTGGAGCCACAAGATGGGATGGCCGCATGGCAGAAGAAAGCCACCCACCCACCATGAACACTCTTAAAAAACTTTGCCAGAGAAGGAACTAACTTTTTTTGCTCTTAGTTAAGCTACTGAGATTGGCAGGTCTATTTGTTTCAGCAGCTTACATTACTTATCCTAACTAACACAATTTTTAGTCTAACCCTAATCCTAACCCTAAGCCCCAATTCTGACCTTGACTCCCAAGCTACTGTCATGATCTACAAGCCACTGACCCTAGCCCCAACTCTCACCCCAATCTCTGCCCTGTCCCCAATTCAAACCAAAATCCCTCGAACTCCGTCACTCATCTCAAACTCCAACCTTGGCTTTGACCTAAATGTGACCCTAATTCTAAGCTGATCCTACCACAAGTGCAGAAAACCACCTCCACCTTAACTCTTTGACCCAGTCCTAACACTGGTTGGTCTTAAATCCCAACACCACCCCCCCAGTGCTAATCAACCCCAAACCTCATTCCCTCTGACTCCACCACAATCCCAAGTCCAACCTTATGACTTACTCTTCCCCCAATCTTGACCGCAGACATCATCTTGACCTCCAAACCTCTAGCTGTAACCTCAAACTCCCACCGGCCCCCACCAACTCTAAGGCCAGCTCCGACGCTCACCCAGCCCTGAATCTGACTTTATCTCACCTCCAACCTGCCTCAAACCTGACCTGGAAGTGTAAGTCTGGGGCTCTGACCCTCCCCAAGACCCTCCCTACTCAAAGCGCAGAGGTGTGACTCCACTCACCTTGATTCAGTAGCAGAGCTGGGGAGAGACAGAGACAGGGAGACAGTGAGATCACTTCTCTGGGTTCACGAGCTCGGAGGAGTACCTACAGTTAAGCCCTCCAGCCCTGGACCCGTTACCTCTCCCACAACCCATGGGTCACCCCTCACCTGAAATCCCTCGCTTAAGCCACTGGGGCTGGCCCAGCTCGATGAAGAAATTATCCTTTTTCTCATATTCCTCGTCATCCACTATCTTCACCTGAAGAGTTTTCCTGGGCAAGGGGTGGGGGCAGAACAGCCAGATAAGGCCCCTCCCCAGAACCGCCTGAGCACCCCTCTGCCCCAGGCTCCATGCCCTCATGTAATCCTCGCATCCACCCTAGAGGAAGCGCTATTATTATCCGCATGTGACACAGGCAAGCTCAGACACCAGCGAGCAGGCCGAGATTTATTAAAGTGAAGCAACATGAGCTCATGGATGAGACCGGATTTGAACTTCCATGGGTCAGAATCTGGAGTCATAACCACTCCGCTCCAGCCCAGCGACCATCCCCTCCCCCCTGGACGACTGCAGTCGCCTTCTAAAACAATCCTAGGCTTCGGCTCCACCTCCCACGGTCTGTTCTCCCAACAGCAGCCCTAGCGATCCCAATAAAACCAAAATCGGATCAGGTTCCTCCTCTGCGCGAGACATTGGCATGGCGCCCATCTCGCTCAGAATAAAAGCCAAAGAATGGCCCACAAGGCCCCATGCAATCTGGCCCTTGTTCCCTTTCTGGGCCCCCTTGCTATTCCAGGCCTGCTGGTGCCTCAGGGCCTTTGCACTGGCTGTTGCCTCTGCCTAGAACACTCTTCCCTGAGGCTCACTCCTTCAGTTCCTCCAGTGCTCTGTTCAAACTTGACCTTCTCGATGAGGCCCACCCCACCCCCTTATTTAACAGTGAAATCCATCCCTGCCCCCACCCCAGCACTCCTAGTCCCCTTACCCAGTTCTGTCTTCTTCGTTCCTTATCACTAACATACCATCCAATATATTTATTTGTATTGTTTATTGTTTGTCAATTGTCTCCCCACCTTAAAATTTAAGTTCTACCAGGTAAACTCATTTACATTCTTTGCTGTATCCCCAACACTTAGAACAGAGCATGACATTATAGTATGCCCTCCATAAATATTTTGTTAAATCCTTCAGCACAGAAAACCCTCAGCTTCCTGCCCTCTGTCCTGACCACATTTGGAGGCTGAACCGAGTGCCAAGCGATTTTCTCAGCATCTCCACTCCCATGGTAACCAGGGGGTGGCAAGGAACAGCCAGAAATGACCTGTCCCCTGCAGGCACACAACCCCCCCCACCCCGATCACAAAGACTCACAACCCCAGAATGCCCGCAGCTCTGCCACTAGCGGCTCTTTCAGCTGCAGGGACCATGTAGTCCCACAAGGCCTGGCCCCAGAACCCAGAAACACAAACACCCAGCCCACACAGTCACCCAATCGAGGAAGCACAGCGGATCACACCGCCCACTCCCACACGCCGTCACACCCCGCAGCCATTCCCCATGCAGTGGCAAAACCGCACGGACCAGATGCAGTCAGTTAGCAGGACACCCCCACCACAGCCTCGGCGACATCGCCGCCCTGCAGACCCCCGCTGTGGTCTCATGCAGACGCTTCTTCCTTCCATCTCGCTCCTTACGACTCTTGGTGTCCCTTCAGTGCCTCTCTGTCCCTACACTTCCCACGTTCCTTTTTCTCTCCACCTTTCTCTCCATCTCTCTGACTCTTTCTGGCTTTCTCTTTCTCCAACAGTCTCTCTCTGTCTCCAACCCCCTCTCTGCCTCAGTGTCCCCCCGTCTCTCTGCCCTTCTTTATTCTATTCTTCTCTCCCCATCTTTGTCTCTCAGGTCCAAAGCAGGGAATAACTAAATCCAACACAATCCAAACACAAGGGTTTCAATCAGGCAGTCACTCGACACACGCATCTCAGCACACAGACACGCACAGGACACAGTGACAGCTGTGCAATGACGGGCGTGCATAACACGGTCGTGCGAGGACATACGTCCACCTCCACCCTCCTGTTTTCAGGGTATTTTAAATTTTCTGTGGGTTGAAAGAAATAGCCGCCCTCAACCTGGGGAGTGGGCTTGGAGCTGTCCGTGGTGCTGAAGTCCCATGGCAAGGAGGGGGTCTCCTAGGACGCCCCCCAACACACAGACAACTGCCGACACAGTGATACACTGACAGAGTGACACACACACCTCCGCCACACATTCTCACAGACATGCGAGATCCGCTGACACACAGTGACTGACAGGCGGCGACACACATCAACTGGCACCCAGGCAGGAGTGCCCTCAGGGGACCCAGAAAAAGGAGAATCCCAACTGGCAGGGAACAGCAAGAGGGACTCAAGCTAGACAATGGCAGGACTTCCTGAGATCAAAAGATCTGGAGATCATGTCCAGACTGCCCCCCTTGTTTCCTGGAAGCTCCACTCGCCACTCACCCCACACCCAGCCCTCTGATCTCAGACCCTGTCTCCTTCTCATCCTGTCTCTGCTTGCTCCTGCTGACCCAAACCCTCTTTTCTCCCTGCAGCTTCATGAGGATCTCTCCTCCCCTGGGCCTCAGTTTCCCTCTTGCATGTCTGCTTGTATCTCCCCTGCATCTCTCTACCCTCCTGCCTTCCTTGATCTGCCTCCCGACCTCTCTCTCTCCCCCTCTCTTGATGTCTCTTTGTCTCTCACTTTCCTCCTCCCTTTGTCTCTAAGTTCCTGTCTTTCTGTGTGTGTCTCTCTTGTTCTCTGTTCTGTCTCTCTCTGACTCTGTTACTGTCTTCCACTCTACCTGTCTCTGTCCCTTTCTTTGGGTCTCTCTCTATCTCTCTATCTCTATCTCTATCTCTGTCTTTCTATCTCTCTACATCCCTGCCACCCCATCTCTGGGTGTCTCTCTCCATCTCTGTGTTGATCCTGCCCAGGCCTCCCCTCCAGACTGGCTGCTTCCAAACACCTCTAATTAGCGCCTGCCCGTCAGAGGAAGGATGTGTTTCCCTTAACGCTAATTAGCCTCCTGTTCTCTGTCTCCTGAAGCCACAGCTGGAAGCTTGGGCGGGGGCGGGGGCGAGGGCGGGGGATGGGGGGACAGAGGGAGTCCCAGCCTGGGGAAGCCGTGTGGGGGAGCAGAGGGCCTGTGGGGTTGCGGCAACAGGAGGGAATCGGGTTGGACTACAGGAAGGACCGGAACAAGCAGAAAGACCACTCTCCCCATTCCCCCTGCCTCTTGAGCGTGAGAAACGGGGCTGGGATGGTGTGCCCCCCCTCCCAGCCCCTAACCCAGCTCTCATCGACCCTAAGACAGAGACCAAGCCAGAGAGAGAGGTGGAAAGACATGGAGAGCTCAGCGACTGGAGTAGAACCTAGTCAGAGAACTGGATACTGGGGACAGAGGCCCAGAGAGAGGTCGCGCAGGGAGCACAAGGTGCAGAGATGCAAAGGGAGAGATGGAGGGGCAGGGAAAGCGACGAGAAGCTGGGGCTGCCCGAGGCGGAGGCGCAGAGGCCGGGAGGAGGCGGCAGAGGGAGCGCGGTGGGGGCTCCGCGTGAGTGGGAGGCGCGTGGGCGGCACGGAGGAGGGAGACAGACGGGCGTGCGGGGGCGGCAGGGAGCGGGCAAGGGCGGGGGAGGCGCGTTTGCGTTCTGGGCAGGCGG
>VBSM01003212.1:8123779-8179324 GCA_008086735.1 Cheirogaleus medius
GGCGGGCGGCGGGGAGAGGAGGTGGCCCCAGCTCCTGGCGGCCTCGGGTTCAGCACCAGAGGCGCCGGACAGCAGCGGAGGGCGCTCGCGTGTGCGTGTTTCCGAGGCTCCCCCGCCCCCCGACCACACACACACGCACACACACGAGTCTCCACTCCATACAAGGGCCAAAAGACGCAGAGGCAGCTACAAATAGTTACAGGCTCGCAGAACCGGGCGGAGGGCAAGAATGTTGAGCTGGAGTCGGCTCCAAATTCACATACTGTGCCTGCACACACAACCCCGCAGAGACACCCATTAACAATCACAGCGACAGCAGCCGCCACTCATATGGCACTTACCACCTGCCAGGCACCGTTATAACATTTTTTATAAGCGCCTGACACATGTTGACTTAACCAACCCTCACACCAACCCTTGGTGCTATTATGAGCCCCGTTTCACAGACAGGGAAACTAAGGCAAGAGGTAGCCAATGTAGCTTCAGACTCTACATCCTTAACTGCTACACCGGACGCTGCCCCAGGTTGAAGACTGCGCCAGAAGCCAGGAAGTGGACTGCAAAAGCCCAAGCAGGGGCCCAGGCTCACGCACACGAACCTCTCCAGGGTGCACACTCCGCAGACCACCACTAACCTCACCCCAAACCCCGCCCCAGGACGGGAGGCGAGGGGGCCCTGCTCGTGCCCCCTGCCAGTCCCGGCTGGACATCCTTGGGCCTGCTGCCAGGACAGGGAGGCGATCCAACTCTGCAACTTCCCACGCCTGGACCTGCCTTCTGGGAGAGGAGATGAAGGCAGCAGTGGATGGGAATTGGTGGCCTCCTCTCTCCCCAAAAGCCACCCTAGACAACTGGTGGGTGGGCCTTCATTGTCAGTGCTGGTGGTCAGACTAATGGGTGGACTGACATGGCAGGAGGCAGACAGATGGCCAGAATGACCGTGGTGCCTTGCCACTCCCCGACCCTGCCTTGCCCCTCAGGAAGCTGGTGTCCCACTCAACCCTGCCCTGGGGAGGAAGCAGCCCTGCCCCAACCCTGCTAACTTGGATGCTATTCCTGGCTTCTTTCGTCATTCCCACCCTGGCCTGGTGCCTGAGATGGAAGCCTCGGATTCCTTCTCCTGGTACTACAGAAAGGACCACGGCCACAGGCTGGGAAAATCAGCCAACTCCCTGGTCCCCCAGTCCCCTGGGCTTTTCAGATGAGGTCCAACGTTAGTCCTTCCCAGCAATGGTTTATCCCTGAGTCCTCTCTGCCTGGGTCTTGCCTGAGGACTCAGCGCTGCGATCTAAACTCAGTTACCTTCTGCTGGGGTCTAACCTTGGCCCTTTGCACACGGCCTAACCACAGTCATTTTTGTTGGAGTCCAGCCTCAGACCCTCTGCTACAGTCGGACCACAGCAGTTCTTCCAGCCACAGGCGTCACTCTGAGGCTCACCTCCTTTGCCTTTCCACTGGGATCTACCCTCAGATCTAGACCTTTCTACTGGGGTCTGACCCCAGTCCTCCCTGCAGGATCTAACCTCAGCTCTCTCCACTACAGTCTAACCTCAGTTCACTTGTTGTGGTCTAACTCAGACCTTCCCTGTACATTTTTTTTTTTTTTTGAGACAGAGTCTCACTCTGTCACCCAGGCTAGAGTGCCGTGGCGTCAGCCTAGCTCACAGCAACCTCAAACTCCTGGGCTCAAGCGATCCTCCTGCCTCAGCCTCCCGAGTAGCTGGGACTACAGGCATGCGCCACCATGCCCGGCTAATTTTTTCTATATATTTTTAGTTGGCCAATTAATTTCTTTCTATTTTTAGTAGAGACAAGGTCTCGCTCTTGCTCAGACTGATCTCGAACTCCTGACCTTGAGTGATCCGCCCACCTCAGCCTCCCAGAGTACTAGGGTTACAGGCGTGAGCCACTGCATCCGGCCTTCCCTGTACATTTTACATCGTGGTTTAACTTTAGCCTTTCTGCTAGGGACTCACCCCATTTCTTTCTCCTGAGGTCTACCCTGGGATCTAACCTCTGTCCTATTTCTGGGTCTAACCTTGGATTTCCTCTCCCCCAAAGCCCTCCCCCCCACAATTCTCCAATTGTTCTGGGTGAATCCAGCACCCAACACAGAGCATGGCACACAGTAGGTGCTCAACAGATGCTTGGCATACAAAAGAAGGAAGACGACTGTGAGAGCTTTGTTCCTCTGGACATATAAATAATCATCAGCTGATGAATTCTCATGGGGAGTGGAGAGGGTTGGGTGGGATCAACGCTGTTTTCAAAGAGGGACATCGAGGCACAGAGGGAGGAGGGGGTTGGGCAGGGTCACAGGGCACACTGGGGCAAAGCCAGGGCAGAGACTCGCAGCTCCACCGCACTTGGTGGGGGTGGTCTTGGGAGAGCATCGCCTCCTTCAGGATACCCCTGTCAGCAGCTAGAGGTGGGGACCCCATGAACTGTCCCGGGGTCAGGGAAGAGTGGGTGGGTGGGTGCTCAAGAGGCTGGGTTCTCAGCAGCCCCGGAACCGCCCCCAGCCCCCAGCCCTCGCGGCCGATGTCTCCTCTGCTCCACTCGCTGCCGAAGCCGGGTCAGGACCAGCTCCGAGGCGTGGATCAGGCTGTGCTGCGGGGACGACAGGAGGAGGGGACAGAGCTGAGAAAGAGCTGGGGGTGCAGGGCTGACAGGGGAGGGATGCTTCGGAGTTAGGCAACCAACCCCAAAGGCCAGGAGCTCAGCTGGGGCGGGAGGACGGAGGGCAGACCACAGCATGACACGATTGACACGAGTCTCGTGATGGGGCGAGGGCCAGACCCCAGGGCCACGGCCTTAAGTGAACTTCCAGCGGGAGAGACAAAGGCGAGACCCTAGCAGAAAAGGATAGGGCCACAGAGCAGAGGAGGAGCAAATCAAAGTGGAAAAGAAAGGACTGTATCACAGCGTAAGGGACAGAGTTAGAGTCTGTAGGGTCTGAGGCTAGGCCTTAACAGAAGGAACAAAGAGGAGTCGCAGCGGTCACGGAAAAATGGCTTGAAATAGAATAATGAGGGATGATGTGATGTTAGATCACGGTGAAAGGAAGTCCTTGCTCCCACAGCTGAACTAGTCTCTTCCTGCAGATCTAACCTACCTGCTTTCTTTTGAGGTCTAAACCTCTCCGCTAGGGTTTAGCCTATGTCCTTTGCATTAGGGTCTAACCTCAGACCTCTCCGTTGGTTTTAATCTCAGTCATTTCTGCCGGGGTCTAACCTCATTCCATGTTACTCCGGCCTAACCTTTGCCCTATCCACCGTGCTGCAACTTCAGACCTTTCCCCTGGAGTCCAACCTGTATCTTCTCTCCTGAGGTCTAACCTAGACCATTCTACTGAGGATCAGAACATAGGAACAGACCCGAGCAAAGACTACAGAGGAAGCTGCAACTATTAGACCCCAGTAGCCATGACTGAGGATCTAACCTGGAAGAACCCAGCCTAGACCACACCAAAAAAGGATCCTGGAGTCAGAGCAGAGGGAAGGAGAAGGCAAATGTAAGATTAGGAAACTAAGGCACACTGCAGCCTGCAGGGCGGGACACAGGCTATAGTGACAAGGGTCAGAGGTTAGATACAGCCGTTGGAGGTTAAACTGCAATGGAGGGTCCAAGTGACTGGCTGGTGTTAGACCATGACAAGGGACACGGCTGCAAGACTGCTGTGGCACGGTCAGAGGTCAAATTACAGAAGGTTGGACGTTGCACCACAGTTCAAGGGCTTGAGCTCAATGGAAAGTTCAGAGGCTAGACCAACGTGGGCCATGTTCAAGGTCAGACCACAGCAGAAGGTGGAAAGCTGGCTGGAGGAGGAGGATGGGAGGTTAGGGGAAGGGTAAGACGTGTGACTTGGAAGTTAGGAACTTGACAGCAAGTTGGAGGTTAGCCACAGCTGGCGTGAAGCCAGTCAAAGATGGAGAACAGGGTCAGCTGTGGGAAAGCAGGGTGAGCCACCACCTGAGCTAGAGGTCAAGGTCAGACTGCTCCATGCAAGGATCAAGGTCAGCCCATGGCAGGGCAGATCCAAGGCTGGGCCATAGGGAAGCGAGAATTCGACAAGGCATGAGGAACGAAGGAAAGAATGCAGGAAGGCTCAGGGCAGGCCAGGGGGCCGGGGTGACAGATGCTCCATCTAAACCCCTGCACCAGGCTGGTGCCCCGCCCCCAGCTGCCCCCTCCGAACAGCCTCCCAGAAATGGGTTCCTCGCCTGGGAGGTGGCCTGAAGGTGGGGCTCCCAAGGGATCAGGCTGAGACTCCCCTGGGGCCCCTCCTTGCCTGGCCTCTCCCGCTCCCTGTCCCACCTCCCTGACTCGCAGTAAAGTAAGCGAGCAACCCGTCCCCAACTACAGGCTCTGCTTCTAGGGGACCTGGCCCGAGAGCCCGGGTTACCTGCAGGATGTGCACGCCCTTCAGGGAGACCACGGCGAGCTCCCGCAGCCCGTCCCCGGTCAGGTCCACGTGTGCCATGGCCAGCAGGGGACTCGAGAAGCTCCGTCGCCACAGCAGGCGGAACCCGCACTTGGCCTCCAGGGGCCCAGACTCCGGGCCCCAGTACTTGTAACAGAGCAGTTCCTGCAGGGGGGAGGGGCCGAGGGCACATGGGTTGATGGGTGGCGGGGGAGGGAGACAGGCAGGCAGTGGCTCCATCGCCCAGTTCCCACCTGTCCGTAGGTGGCCACCAGGACTTCGGGCCGCCCATCCAAATCCACATCAGTGACCAGGCCACAGAGCACGCTGTCAAACTGGTCACTGCCAGGCAGGAGAAGCTGGTCCTCAAGGCCCCGGCGCAGCAGGTCCCTGAGGGTCCCAAACGCAGCAGAAAGACGGAGGTCAGAATGCAGCGCCCGCCGCCCTTAGCGGCAGACCCTGAGCCGGGCACCACGCTGCTTCCCCGCACAGGTCTAGACGCATCGTTCCTCCCGAAGCCTGGACACCCTCGTCTCCAGTTTGGACACTGTCACAGACCCAGCAATGGGTCACTCTGTTCTAACTGTTCCTCTCAGGGACCATCTCACCCCCAAATGGGAGCCCACATTGTTCCATCTGGGGATTTAGACACACTTGTCCCCAGTATGGACACCCACGCTGCCCCCATGGAGCCTGAAGAGTCTGGCCCCAGCGTGGACATCTTCACTGTCCACCCGTGGTGTGCCAGGGTTGGTTCCAACCGGCTCACAAGAGCTGATGGGGACATTTTCAGAAATGTTGGCATCTTGTTGGTGGCTTGAAACCCACCACAGTGGGAGTATTTACACCAGAGAAATTGGCAAACCTGCCAAATCTGGGCTTCTCCCATGCACAGCCAGTGATGAACACTTGTCAGCACACCTAGTCCACCCACTCCAGGGGGTGTGGACATCTCTGTTCCCATGCCAAGGCCACCACATATTCCCTACAACAGTGGTCCCCAACCTTTCTGGCACAAGGGACCGGTTTCACGGAACACAATCTTTCCATGGGCTGGGGAGCAGCTGTGAATACAGATGAAGCTTCGCTCACTTGCCCGCCACTTACTTCCTACTGTGCGGCCTGGTTCCTAAGAGGCCACGGACCGGTACTGGTCCACAGCCCTACAAGATCTAGACTGAAATACTAACAGTCCCCTCCCTGGGTCACAAATATCTTTACTGGCCCAGCCCCGACTAACCAACCCAAAGGGCTTGCTGCTGGCCGGGGAAGGTGGCTCACACCTGTAATCCTAGCACTCTGGGAGGCCGAGGCGGGCCGATCGCTCGAGGTCAGGAGTTCGAAACCAGCCTGAGCAAGAGCGAGACCTCGTCTCTACTAAAAATAGAAAGAAATTAATTGGCCAACTAAAAATACATAGAAAAAATTAGCCGGGCATGGTGGCACATGTCTGTAGTCCCAGCTACTCGGGAGGCTGAGTCAGGAGGATCGCCTAAGCCCAGGAGTTTGAGGTTGCTGTGAGCTAGGCTGACACCACGACACTCTAGCCTGGGCAACAGAGTAAGACTCTGTCTCAAAAAAAACAAAACAAAACAAACAAACAAAAAAAACCCAAAGGGCTTGCTGCTGAGAATGCCAAGGTTAAGGCCACGGTGCAAAGATACAAGGTTAGACCTCACCGATACACCACTGCCGGCTCCAACATGCTGGCCACGAGCACGCTGTACTCTTCCCGCGGGGGCCTGTCCTTGGTCTCTGGAGAAGAAACATGAATGGGGAGGGGAGTTCTGTGGGGACAAGTTCCAGGGGGCTCCTCCTCATACCCCTGCCCCCTTTCAGGGAAAGGAATGCAGATTAGATCTCAGGAAAAAGACTTGAGTTTGTGCTACAGAGGGAGGGTTAGAGGTTGGACCACAAAAGAAATGACTGAAGTCAGACACCAGAAAGAGAAACAGGGGTTAGAGGACAGTTTAAAAAGTCTGAGATTAAGGCCGGGCGCGGTGGCTCACACCTGTAATCCTAGCACTCTGGGAGGCCGAGGTGGGTGGATAGCTCAAGGTCAGGAGTTCGAAACCAGCCTGAGCAAGAGCGAGACCCCGTCTCTACTAAAAATAGAAAGCAATTAATTGGCCAACTAAAAATATATAGAAAAAAATTAGCCGGGCATGGTGGCGCATGCCTGTAGTCCTAGCTACTCAGGAGGCTGAGGCAGAAGGATTGCTTGAGCCCAGGAGCTTGAGGTTGCTGTGAGCTGGGCTGACGCCACGGCACTCACTCTAGCCTGGGCAACAAAGTAAGACTCTGTCTCAATAAAAAAAAAAAGAAAAAAAAAAAGTCTGAGGTTAGACCACATTCAAGAGAAAAAGGTTACACAATAACAAAGTCTAATGTTAGACCGTGGTGGGAGGGTCAGGGAATAAACCATAGCAGGGAAGTAAGAGCAAAGACCAACCTACGGGACAGAAGATAGATTGTGGGTGGAGGGACAGAGGTCAGGTCAAGGAAATGCCAGCAAAGGACAGACCACAGTAAAGGAACAGGAGCAGATCAGCACCGGGGGGGACAGGTCGGACTCTGAGCGATGAGACACAGTGAGTCTGCGAGGAGAGCCGGGGTCAGACTGCAGCAAGAGACACAGGAAGAAGGCCAGAGCGGGGAGCAAGTCAAGTGAGGAGTGAAGGTTGATTACAAATGACAGAGTGGAGACTCAACCTTAGGGTACAGGTCTAAGGTTAGACCCAAGTGAGGAGATCAAATGTGGACCCTAATAGAAAACATCTGGGTTAGACCACATGGGCAAGGAGCTGGAAGTTAAATTCAAAGAGGGTGCGAAGAGACACACTTCAAGGCTGGAGTAGAGGAGGATGCAGGAAGGAGGGATGGGGGAGCCGGACACTTCGGGGAGAGGGTGTAAATTTGGGTGCGGGGAGCCAAGCCTGCACAGTTGCTTTCCCCCACCCGGACGCCTCCCCACCCCTGAGCCTAGAGCTCACCCTCGGGGGCTGAGAGGCTGAACACGATCACTCGGGAGATGGGGCCGTCCTGCAGGACCGTCCACGTCTGCAAAACCTCTGCATGGAGAGCAAAGACTCAGGGCTCTGCTCCCCACTCAGTCCCAAATCAGCCCCAGCCCGGGGCCAGCCCCGTCCCCCAGCCCTCACCTTGACTCTGCTGGTCCACGTGGGCAACACGGACATAACCACTCTGACAGCCCAGGGCTGAGAGGCGCCGGGATGTGCCAGGGAGGTTGTGGACGTCGAGCCAGAGGACACTGGTGAGGGGGTGGACAGACAAGACGGAGGGCCGTCCCTGGGCCCCAGCCCCACACCTCTGCCTCCCCAGGAGCACCCACCCCCTCCCTGCAGGCCTGGGACCCCACTGCCTGATTCCTCAGAGGTAACCCCCACCGCCCCATTTCTCTGGGGACAATTTCCACCACCTGATTACTCAGTCCGCCTCCTGTTTCTTCTGGGGTCGCCCCATTGATCAATTTCTCTGAAGTCCTGCCATGGCCTGATTTTTCTGAGCTCATCACCATTGCCCAATTTCTCTAAGCTCATCTCCCCCCACTGCTGTCCCTGAGGTCACTCCCACCACTTGATTTCTCTGAGGTTGCTGCCCTGGTCCCCGCTGGTCTTTTTCAGGGTCTCTCCTACCTACTGGTCAGGTTCGTGAGCTCCGGGAAGAGGTTTTCCACGGGCTGCTCCTCAAACTGATGCAGCCCCTCGTTCTGGTGGAACCAAGACCCACCACACCCCACTTAAAGTCAGCAGCCAGCCTCATGCACAGGCCCCAACACCAGCCTGTGGTGACATCCCCCACCCCCCAGGGCTCTCCCCAGCATGTCCCCCCACCCTACCTCACCTCCTTGTAGAGATGAATGGCCGGGTCATTCCCACTCAAGAGAAACACGGTCTCCAGTTGATCCCCGACCTGAACCCTGAAAGCAGAGAAATCTAGAATCCCAATATGGTAGAACCTGAGTGTGGTAGAATCCATGTTTTAGAGCCATCCTCTTGTAAGAACCCTTGCCTGTGAAAACCCTAACATTCTGGGATCCAGACACGGGACCCGGGGCTAGAATCTCAGGGCTCCAGCTCTTAAGTACTCTAGCTCCTTGAAATGAAGAAATCTGGAACCCCAGTATTCTAGAAGCTCTAGTAAATACTAGAACTTTTAGAATTTGCCACCATGATGATATTCAGACTTATAGAACGGAAGAACATCCAAATCCTAGCATCCAGAACATTAGTGCATTAGAATCTTCAGTTTCTGGAAGAACTCTCATCTACTAGAACAGAGGTGGGCCAACTATGACCTGCAGATCAAATCCAACCCCAACCCCTGAACACAGCCACGCCCATTCACTTACAGACTATCAATGGCTGCTTTATTGCTACAATGGCAGAGTTGGGTAGTTGTGACAGAGACCGGCTCTCAAACCCTAATATTTACTGAGCCTTTACAAAAAATAGCTTCCCAATCCCTGTGCTAGACCATCAGTGTTCTCAAATGGAACGTGGAGCTCTAGAATGGAATCCATGTACTTTGGGATCCTTGGACCTTGGTATTCTAGATGATCTCTATTCTATCTCCTTGATTTATGGGAACGTTAGGACTTTATCATTACAGAATCTCAGAACATCCTGGCTTCTATCCAACTGTAAAATGTTCAAGTCTTAGAATCTTAGAGCTTCCAACTCCAGAAAACTTAGCCTCCCTGATCTTGGAATGCCAGAATCTGGAAGATTAGAATCTGGGAATTCTAGACGTCTGGAACACAAGTGCTCAATGAACTCAGACTGTCTAGTTCAGGAATGGCAAAGTCTGGTCCACGGCCACCTTAAGGCATGATGCTCTAAAAGACAAAAGTAGATTGTCTATGGGCAGGACTGCAGTCTCCAGCTGGCTACAGCTCCCCAGCCTCACACACACAGTCCCCCCAGTATTACACTTGTGCCTGCCCACTGGCACGTTACCTCTTCGGCCCCTAAAGGCATTTTAGTTTTCAATCCCTAATCCAGTACAAGCCCTTTATTTTCCAGATGGAGAAACAGACTCTGTAGATTAATCCGTAAGTAAGAAAAGGGTCTGAGAACCCAGGGCTCCTGTGCCTAGAGGGGGTGGGCATGGGTGCCCAGGGGACACTCACTCTGCGTGGCACAGCTGGAAAGGAGTGAACTGGAGCTCCAGGTTCAGGCAGCTCTCTGTAGGGGGGACACAGGCAGATGGGCGCAGGGGACCTGCTGGGCCCCCCTCCCACGGTCCTTCCCTCCAGGCCAACACTCACGGGCAATGGAGTCAAGGTTGTATTCAGAGCCAGGCTCGTAGTCGCAGTAAATGTTAAGGAAGGGGCTGCCCTTGTCCCCTGAATCCTGGTGGGGGAAACTGGCCTCAGGAAGGGGTGGGGGCCGCAGGAGGGATCTGGGCGGGCTCAGTGGGAGCCACAGGGTAGATGGAGGGAGCTCTGGGTACCTTGATGAACGTGATCCCCACAACCAGGCCCCGCTTTGGGGGCGACTTGTTGAAGGTGTCGATGGAGACGATCTCTGCGTCCACTGGGAGGGGAGAGTTCAAAGTTCAGGTTTCAGGTAGACTTGTGACCCCAGTATGTCCAATAACGGTGAGCTCTGACCACTGCAATTATCCGACCTCTGGGTCCTAGTGAGTCCTCATCACCATCGCTGTGACCTCTGAACCTTGTGTACCAGGGATCCTGACCTCTAGGTCTGAGGAATCCTAAAACCCTAACCACTTCCTGACCCGCTACTCCCGCCTCCTGACCCCAATGACTATCAGCTTTGACTCCCTTCAGTCACCCTGCTCCCACTCTCCCATCATGGTGACCCCGCGTTCCAGGTCCCCCGGCCCCACGGCGCCACGCACCGGGGATATAGTTGAACTGCAGCTCTTTGGCCACCGGCCGGATTTTCTGTCGGAGGTCTTGGTAGCGGAAGCCGAGTACCTTGCCTTTAAGGGTGGCGGCCAGCAGCTCCCCGCGCCCGCCGGCACCACCTGTCAGCCCGTACACATTGCTCTGCGACGAGAAGCGCGTGAAGCTGTCCTCGCGCAGCGGGCAAGGCTCCGCGGCCACAGCCGCATCCCCCATCACGCCCCTCAGCCACTCACCCTCTCCGCTGGCCTGCGCTGCAACCCGCCTTACCCCACCCACGGCTCTCGAAGCGACCAGAACCGCAGGGTACCCGCCCGCCGCGCAGACTGATGACGTAGAGAAGCTGGCGTCGCTGCCCTTTACAAAGATGGCGGCCAGCCCGCCTGCCCGGGCCTCCTACGTGACTTCGCTCCACCGCGCCTGCGTGCTCGTCCCCTTTCCCCAAGGCCTAGGAAGGGGCTGCCCTGAGGAGACTGTGACCAGAGATGTGAGGTGGTGGCCCACAGCCCCTCGCGGTATGCTGTGTGGAAGGTAGACTCATCATCAGAAAACTTAATATTGCCCTTACGTACAGGAACTACTCTAATCGTGTTCCATCTAACGATTTATTCAAAACTCACAAGGACTGTAATCCTAGCACTCTGGGAGGAAGAGGTGGGAGGACTGCTCGAGGTCAGGAGTTCAAAACCAGCCTGAGCAAGAGCGAGACCTCGTCTCTACTAAAAATATAAAGAAATTAATTGGCCAACTAAAAATACATAGAAAAAATTAGCCGGGCATGGTGGCACGTGCCTGTAGTCCCAGCTACTCGGGAGGCTGAGGCAGGAGGATCGCTTGAGCCCAGGAGTTTGAGGTTGCTGTGAGCTAGGTTAATGCCACAGCACTCTAGCCTGGGCAACAGAGTGAGACTCTGTCTCAAAAAAAAAAAAAGAAAGAAAAAGAAAAAATAACAAAAAACTCACAAGGAGGTTGAAATAAGTAATCTTAAAATCATTTTACAGATGAGGGAAATGAGGCACAGAGAGGGAAAGTAAGTTGCCTAAGAGCACACAGCTAGTAAGAAGCAGTCAGTATTGGAACTCAAACAAGGTAACTCCATAGCTCATTATTTTAACATCACCTTGAAAATGGTGAGATGCATTCTTCTCACCCCAAGTAAAAAAAATCCAGCTGTCTATCCTGACATATAACCACCTCCTTTATGGAACACCTACTTGGTGACAGTCATGCTGGCCCTGATTATCTTATTGTTCCCTGACAATCATTCTGCAGGGCCTATTGTTACCTGCCTCCCATTCATTTATTCAGTATTTACTGAGCTTTTCCAATGTGCCAGGACATCCTTTACAAATTTATCTCACTAGATCTTTGCAAAAACCCTACAAAGAAGTTCATCATCCCAGTTTACGGAGGGTGGAATTGAGGCTCAGGGGAGTAGGTCCTTTGACCGATGGAAGGTGGTGGGGACAGGATGTAAACCCGGTGTTTCTGGGCCTTCCGAGGTTCCTGAGTATGCTTTTTTGTCCCTAGAAAGACATAAAGGTTTGGGGATTCTGTGCACATCTGTGCATAATTTCCAGAAGACATGGGTTGGCTACCTGACCAAGCCACCTTGAGTAATCTTCCACGCAGAAAGAAAACACAAAACACACACACACACACACACACACACACACACACACACATCCTGACTGCAAGCTCCATGAAGGTGGCGACTGATCTCCCTTGGCCACAGCCAGGTCCTCAGCCGCTTGGCAAGGCCTGACACAAAGCATTCAGTAAATGTGCGTCAAAAATCACAACTATAATATTCGCCAGGCCCTTTGCTAAGCACCTGGGACGCTGGTACATAAGAGGAAGCAAATGGAAAGTTCTCAAGGCAGATTGGATCTGGAAGGTGGTAAAAAGGAAGGTGATGATTCCAGATGTCTGGATTTGGTGAAGAAAAGCTCCTGAGAGCAGCTCGTGGTCTATATTCCCAGGGCCTGGCACACAGTAAGTGCTTAGCAAACATTAGCTGACGCAATGGAATGTGGGTCTAGTTCTGCCACTTCTGAGGTATGTTTTCCTCAGGCTTCTTCTATCCTTCATGGTAACATATAAACCATGTTCACCTAGTATCTGTTGAGTGAATAAGCAAATGAACGTATGGGTTGAGAAGGAAAGAATCATCCTGTTCAGAGGTTTCCAACTGTAACTGCACAACTGACCCACCTATAGAGCTTTAAAAAAAATAAACGAAAAGGGTTGGGAATCTCAATCAAACCACAATTAATCAGAGCACAGCCCAAGCTTGATATCACTGATATCAGTGATTTGAAAGCATAGCCAGGGCTGAGAACGGCTGGTTTCGGTCACTAATGGCAGAAACAGGTTCTGACGCTACTCTTTAGCCAGCACCCCCGGCAGACACTGGCAATCAATCTAGCTCTTGGGAGTCTTCACTGCGGGAGGAGCTGAAGGGGACAGAGGACCAGATAGGGTGTCAGGGACAGGCTGCCTTCTGTCGAACCTGGGAGGGAAACCTGACCTTGCCCACACCTCCTCCAGGCAGCCCCCCAGGCTGCAGCACCTCTTCAGTAGCCGGCCCTGGTTTCCCCGGCACCCCCTCTTCTGCGTGATGCTACCCTGTCATGCTGTGACACGCTGCCTGGCTCGGGCACTGAGCCTCATCCAGCCCATCTCCCCCACAGTTGAGGGGCCCAGCCCAGGGCTGGGGTACAGCACACACGTCCCAGGCCAGTCTGCTGACACACAGGAAGACCTACATAGTGGCGTGTGGCAGAAGTGGCTGGTTCTTACCCGTCTTCCTCCTGCATCTCCCCTCCCACTCCCCTGACCCACTCATGCTCTGCCCACCAAAGTCACCTCCTCCCTGATCCCGCGACAGATGGAACAACTGTCACCAGGGCGTTCAGCCTTCCTTCCAGGGACACGTGGATGTGGGGTGAGGACAGGGGATCGGCGAGGCTCTTCCACTCCGTCTCGACCAGAGCAGTCACGATGACTATTGCATTCAGTCCTCCTGGCAGCTCCGAGGGGTGTGATCACCACCCCTCATCCAAGTTGAGGAAACCAAGGCCCCCAGACTCCAAGGGCCCAGAGGAAGCTAGATCCAGACTGGTGTTCTGGCCCTCCAAGCCCACTAGCCCTGGGTTCCCCCCCCCCAGAACCCTAGAACCTGAGCCAGCCTGGGGACAAAACTGCCTAGAGGACACATGCCCTCCACTTCCCCCCACAGAGCACACCCAGAGCCCAAGGGGGGACCAGGAGGGGCAGGAAGACGGGTGACCAGCACCGAGGGACGAGGTGGGTGGCAGAGGTGAGGAGGAAGAGAGACTCATGCAAAAGTGTTGTTTTTTATTTTCTTTCTTGGGCCAGCTGCAGCTTCCGACTGACAAAACCTCAAAGCGTTAGGGAAGGAGCAGGCGCGGGGGTCGGGGTGGGGGGCCCACACCCTGAGCTCCAGGGCCCAGGGTCTCACCTGGGAGGCCAGGGCTGCAGGAGGCCGGGGGCGAGAAGGGGCCCACCCCCAGCGGTGAGAGCAAGTCTCAGCGGCTACATGTGCTCAGAGCTCGGCTGGGGGACAGGAGTGGGAGAGAGAGAAACCAGCCTCACGACTCAGCTGGTCAGGAGATGGGGGCCCGGATGCCACCCCAAACCCCGCAGCACCCACAGCAAATAGGTCTGTACCAAAGATCCTGTACAGCTGGTTTCTTGGGGTGAAGGGTACCTTTGGGGACTTAAATAAATGGGGAGGGGGCGAGGGGTAGAGCGAGAACAGAGGGTGACTGTCCGGCCAGCAGGCCCTGGCCTCTGGTGCCCTGCGGCGGTGCCGAGCCCTGCCGTCGCCACCCGCCCGCTGTGGCCCTCCTGGGCTGGGGAAAGGGAGGGAAGAGCTCGCAGCCAGTCCCAGGCCCCACCTCTCTCTGAGCAGACGCGACAGGAAGACAGGCACCAGGGGCGGGGGCTTAGCGCAGGTCCTCCTCGTCACCCTGGATCGTCTTCTTGATACGCAGCAGCATGGTGGTGAGCCACTGGTCCAGCCGGGAGATGGAGTCGTACTCTTTCACCTGCGCGCACACCGAGGTGGTGGGGCTGCTGCCGCCACCCCCTCCTGTCCCCAACCCTGGAGCCCAAGGTCTGTAGTGCCAAGATTGTCAAGATGCATCTCTGGCATCCTTGGTCTCTGTCATCATTTAGGGGCTTAAATTCCTGAGGGTAACCCAGGGAGGGACAGGCTTGACACGTGCGACCTACAGGACTGAATGAGGACCTGAGCAGACACAAATGAGCTCACCACATTCAGACCAGAGTAAGGAAAGAAAGAGACGTCCACGTGGGGCGTCCGTCAGGGAGGGGGGAGTCAGCCTCTCCCTGTCCCCTCAGCTCCACCTTCCTCCTCACCCCTCCCTCCCTATCTGCTCCTCCTGGGTCACCCAAGGCACCCGATGTGAGACAGCCTCAACCAACTCTGAGTGGCGCAAAGACGTGTTCTTCAGGGGCAGACCCCAGCTCCGCCCCCATGGGGCCAGGGCCGAGTCTCCTCCTTGGCCTTCATGCCATCCTCTATAAAGTGGGAAGAACACTCCCTGCACCTCTTGGGGCTACTTGTGAGGATTCCGGGGTGACTGACGAAAGGAATTCATAGCCAGGAGCCAGAGGCCACAGATAAAAAAGGGTGAATTTCATGGGAGACTATGTCTGAGAAAAGACAGCCTACCCTAGGGGACCCAGGCCCTTGGAGAGACCTGGCCACCCACGCCACCCACTCACCGACTCAGTGTAGCTGTCTACATTCTGCTCCTCATGGGCTTCTAGCAACTTCTGCAAGCAAACAGCAGGAAGGGGTCAGGGGCCCAGGCTGGCCTGGATTAGATTCAAACACATGCGATCTAGGTGGGTTAAACAGGGGATTGGGGTGGGGAGGAACCCCATACTGAGAGGAAAAAAGGGGTGTGTTCCAGTCCTGCCACCTACTCATCAGGAAGGGCTCACCCTCAGGGCAACCTCACTGACACAGAGCATCACCAGTGGGGGGGGTGTCCCGCCCCCAGCCCTGTCCCCAGCTCCATCACTGCCTGAGTCGTACTTTTCTCATCTAGAAAATGGAGACCCAAGTGGCAGAAGAAAGAAAACAAAACAAAAACAGAAACCCCTGGAGAACCACTGGTCAAATCTCGATGATTCTCACACCTGGAGCCTAAGCGTCCAGACTGCCCATCCCTGGCGCCCCAGCCACCCCACTCTGGGGTCAGGGAAGCGGGAGGCCTGAGCACCCGGCACTCACTTTCATCAGCTTGCATTCCCGGGAATCAGAGAAGGCTGGAAACAGCTCCTCGTACTTCTGGACGGCCAGCTGAGCAGCAGGGAGAGGGAGGGACGGAAGAGGGGGACAAGTTAATAAAGAGAGGGCCGTTGGAGCCGCTGGCCTAGCAGCCGAGGGGACCTGGGGATGGCTGGCAGTCCTGAGTCAGCTCTCTGCGCCCCTCCCCCAGACTCAGGTGTCACCTGGCTCTATGCCTGTCGGTGACTCCAGGGAGCTGAGCTTAGCGCCAGCCTGGCTGCAGACAGCTGCGGGGAGAGGTGGGCAGTGGGGAGGTCGGGGGGAGGGTTTCCCAGGCAGTCACTCAGCGCTGCCTTCTGCCCAGCTCAGCCAGGACAGGGGACATAAGCATGTCCCACATGCCAGACCTGGGGCTGGGTGCTTCACGAGGACCCTGAGAGGATCAAATGATGGTGAACCCCATTTCAAAAGTGGAGAAACAGACCCAGAGACAGGTGGTGACTTGCCCAGGGCACAGGGTGAGATGTGGGGCCAGGATGTGAACCTGGTGACAAAGTCCCACTCTCCTGTTGCTCACAAGGGATGGCTATGAGGCAGGGGGCAGGGCAGCCAGAGATACCAGGAAATCCTGGACACCGCGGAGCCCTGCCTGGCTGGGGAACGCCAGACAATCAAACTCTAGTGCCAGCTAACTCTCCAGCTCCTTCTCGCTGCCCCCCATCCCCCCACCCCCGCCTTCTCTGGCCAAGAAGCCCTGGAACTAGGTGGGTGGGCATGCCGGCTATGGTTAGAGTCATGATGTGGGAGTCGCAGAGATCTGGAATGCTGGGGCTGCAGGTCACTAGCTATGTGGCCTTGGACAAGGGACTCTTGTCTCAGCCTCAGTGTCTTCACCTATAAAATGGATGACAATGGTCCTGATTTCATGGGATTCAAATAGTGTACCCACGAAAGAAAGAGCCCAGCATTGAGTGAGCCAGGAGTCGGAAACTCAAAAGCCTACAGAGCCAGACAGGTGACATCAGGACCAAAATGCATCATTTGCATTTGGGCATAAGAGGCAATGTGGCCTGGTGACAGACATGGTGGCCCAGGGAAGATGATCTGGCTGGTGTAGGCAAAGCTCGGGCAGGGCCCCCAGGCTGGGCACACCTTGGCATTGAGCATGTCGATGCAGAAGTGGCAGAGGGCGGCCTTGAAGAAGTAGTCCTTGGCGCTGTACTTGAGGAGGGGGCTGTCCATAGCATTGGTCCCCACCTGTAGCCATGTGGGAGCAGCACTGTGAGAGATCAGGGCAGGCAGCCCGGCACTGGGGAGCCATCTGGGAACTGAGTCCATGTCCCAGGGCAAGGCCTTGTTAACCTGGGACCCCAAGGGCAAGGAGCCAGGGACAGCCCAGGGAGGTCAGCAACTGGTGCCGGAGTGACCAGGACATGATGGGGCTGGGGGTAGGGGAGTGGAGGCTGAAGCCAGGTGTCCGTGGGCCTCCGAGGCACCCAACATGGTGGGGAGCAGGCGGCCCCGCCGTCAGGACCAACGGGAGGCTGGCACGGTGGTGGGCAGAGGGGTGGCAGGCTGTGGGAACATGAGAGGCGATGCCCACCCCACTCTCCCCCGGGTCCAGCTGCCTGCCTTTCTTTCAGCCACCACCCGGCCCTCCCCGCACCGCAAAGGGACGCCCACGTGACACTCCCGCCCTCCCTCTGTGCACGAGGGACCCATGGCCGCTTCAGGCCTCCCCGACTCAGGTTCTTCAGAGCCTGCCTCACTCTTGGGCCTTCTGGGAAGCTGTGTGAGGGCTGTGGGAAGGGTGGTGACACGGCATGGGGTCGTGGGTGGACAAGGCGTTTAGCCAAGCTGAGAACGAGGTGAGGGCGGGGGGAATGGCACGACAAGAGAAGTGGAGACAGAGAGGGAGGGAGAGATGGGGGGCGAGACGAGGGTGGGGAATGGCTCCAGCACGCAGCACTGGCGCCGAGGCGGGCACGATGCCCCCAGCAGAGCATGGGACGAGAGCCCACCGCGGCCCACCTGTTCATAGATGTCAATGGCCTTCTGATACTGCTCCAGCTGCGCGGCGTAGCCAGCCACCTTCAGCAGACACTTGTTGGCTGAGCTGTGTAGGGAAGAGGAGTGAGGGTAGGTGGTGGCAGGTCCTGCAGGTCACTGAGGGGCCTAGGGGCAGGCAGGAGGAGGGACTACCTGTTGGACTCCTCGCCTTTGTAGTAGTCTGCAGACTGCTCGTAGTGTGCGATGGCCTGGGGAGACATGGGGAGGGGTGAGCTCGAGGGGTGGGCGGGAGAGGGGGAGGCCTCGGCGCAGCTTGTATCTCCCTCCGCCCTGCCCTGCCTGGGACACAGCCCGACCCCTCCCCAAGCTCGGCTGGTACCCCCGTCCCCCTTTTCCTGGTGCTCAGACACCAGAGGGTTCCCCAGGGTAGAAGAGGGAGAGAGAAGCCCCGGTCCTGGGCAGTGGCCCAGACAAGGCCCTGACCCGCCACTTACCTTCTCGATGTCCACCAGCTCCGTCTCGTAGATCTCCGCGATGGAGATGTGGTGCTTGGCTGCGATGGTGAATCGGCCCTGGGGGGACAGGGGAAGGGGCCGCCTGTGACCAGTGATATAGTCCATGCCCCACCCCACCCCCCAGCTCAAACATGATCATCGGGGTCCTGCCCCTCAGCCCCAGCTGTGAGAAGGAGGAAGGGAAGGCTCCGGCACTGGAGACCTGGCTGTGAGTGTGGGCTGCCCAGGGGACCACGGGCAAATCGTCCCAGGGTCTCTGCCTGGTTCCTTCCCACCCACCAGGGCACAGACCGACAGTGTGAACACCAGAGAGAATGTGTAGAAATGCTCAGCAGAGGCCCCGGCTCTCAGGGAGCATTTGATGGAGGGTTGAGAGAGGCAGAAGCATCAGCCCCTTTATTCAGAGCACCCTGGTGAAAGGCCTTGGAGAAACCAGGACAGAGGACTTGAGGGTCCCCTGCTCAAGGGCTCCACCCTGGGTAGCCATGGAGCTGACCCTTCTCACAGGCCAGCACCTGACCTTCAGCCTCCCCTGTGCACGCCCAGAGCTCCCCAAGGAGGCTCCGAGCACCCTTCTACCTGCCTCCGCCCTACCCAGGGCCTGGGTACCTGCCCTGTCGCTCTGCACAGAGGCCGGTCCAAGGCCACCCGCCCTTGCCAAGGGCAGGAGGAAAGGGCAAGGCCCTGGGCTCAGCCAGACCTAGATTTGGGTCTCCGCAACTCCTGTTTCTAGTCCTGTGTCCCTGGGCAAGTCCTGTCACTTGCCTAAGCCCCCTTTCCCCAACTGCCAATGAGGATAACAATAGTGCTGGCTTCACAGGGTTGTTGTCAAAGGAGGTAAAACCACTGGGCAGAGTGTCTGGCTCCAAAATTGGAAGCTGCTGTGATTGTTATAATTAAAATTATTACTGCAGCGTGGCTCTGAATACAGTAATAGTGTGGGGCCTACGTACCTACCTGGGGGAGGGGTCTGATGAGACGAGGGGTGGTGGTAAGAGGAGGCAAAGAGTAAAGAGCCAACACAGGAGCCCAGGCCGAGTCTGGGTCCAGCATCCCACTCCCTGGCCTCAGCCTGGTCGCTGCCCCTCTGGGCTGCGTATGTCAACAGAGATGCTCCCTGGGGCAGGGCAGAGGCTGAGAGCTGGACGTACACACACACTCTCCGATAACCATCAATTGCTACAAATGAAAACCTCGACGGCCCGTGGAGGGACCAGGATGGAGGCAGGATGTACAGAGAGAGGGGCCGTCAGGCTCCTATGTTGTGCCGGGAGCTGGTGAGGACCCCCCCAGCCCCCACCCCCAGCTCCCACTTGCCCCTTGCTGCCTGCTTTTGGCAGCAGAACAAGGAACACTGCTGGGGGTGCTGAGGGAGGGGAGGCGAGGCGGGGACAATATGGCAGGACACTGAGGCGGGGACAGGACGAGCAAGTGAGGCTTACCATGTCTGTGTAGATCTCAATTGCTCTCATCAAACAGTTAATGGCCTCTGGGGAGAGAAAAAGGGAGGTGGGGAGGAGAAATGAGAAAGTGGGCATCTCAGCGGGGCCTGGGAGAAGAGGCAGACGCGGACGCAGGCGCTTCCAGGATCAGCAGGCGCGGAGTGGCCAGGGCCACACTCACGCTCTCCAGGGGCTGGGGGGAACGGTGAAGGGATCCCTGAGCCCCAGGAAACTAGGGCAGATTGATTTACTCTGCAGACTGTGGCTTGCTGGGCACGTGCTTCAGGGGAGCTCTTCGTCCTTGGGCTGCCGTGAGGCCACCAGCTTCCCAGCAACCCCAGGGACAGGTCACAGCTGGTGCTGGGCCAGGCTGATGGCTAGACTCCCATGGGTGTTTGGAGCCAGACCTGCCAGGACCCTGCTCTCAAAGAACAGAGCTGCTGGCAAGGGGCAAGGAGGGGTCAGAGACAGCTAAGCCTGACATCTGAGGCATCTTTGGAGGTGGCAGGGATGCCCAGGTTCTACCTGGGCTCTGCCACTGACGCTGTAGGACTCTGAACAGGTTCTGTCCCCCACACCAGTTTGGCCTGGATTTCTGGCACAAGGAGGCTGGATGCTGTGAGCCCCGAGGCCGCTCCATGTGGCTCTCCCCCGCCCTCTCTGTCCCACACTGCCCTCTGCTCTCAGCCCCGATTAACCTGGCCCTGCCACCCACTGGCTCCTTAAACCGCAGGTTTCGCCAAAAAACCCTAACACACCAGGATGGCACTGAAAGGAGGAACTGGGCTACCTTTGTTGTACTATCTCTTGCAAGATTTTAAATTTGGGAAAGGCTTTTTTTTGACAAGTTATTTGGAGAGAGAAAAGTGTGAGTGGGAGGCATTTTCTAGCAGATAAAAATGAGCTCCAGAGCAGGTATTTCTTTTTAAACTCCATTTTCGTGCATTTCGGGAGGAGAGGGGTATTGGGGGGAGGGAGGAAGGAGGAGGGGGAAGGGCGCAGTGCCTGGACAGACCACAGGGTGTGGGCTGAGAGGGGGTACAAGGCATTCGAAGGCTCCTGGTCACCGCCTGCTGGGCTGAGACACGGCCTGTGCTCACCTGGGGAGGGGATGCCAGCGAGAAGCGCAAAGCCCGGTGCCTGCTCTCAAGGGGCTTACGGTCTGGATGGGACACCAAGCTCACTCCCTCGGGAGCTGAACAGAAGCTCTTAGCCTCAGGCCTGTGGTCGGGGACTCTACAACCCACCCTCGAAATTTACATGCAAAAAGTGGATGTCTGTGAGTGCTACTATGGGGTAGGGGAGTCTGTAGATTTTGTCCCAATTCAGAAAGGCCTCTGGGGACCCAAAAGAGAGTCAGGGGATGTACATCATTCAGCCAAGGTCTAGAGGTTGACAGATGGAAGCCTGAGGCAGTAGGACAAGGGAGAGAAGGCAGAAAAGGGGCAGAGGAGGAGGAAGGGGAGAGAACACAACCAAAAACCAGTAGCGGGAAACAGTAAGTATTAATGTAACACACATGCATATTTTGTAACAGAGCAGATCCAGAAGCCACAGAGCTGGCCAAGATGCAGTAGGCTGCAGTGAGCCCACCCCACCCGGCTCCAGCGTCCACCAGGAGGCCCGAGGCTGCTCACAGGCTCCCTCTACTGGCTGGAGCGCCCAGGATGCTCAACTCGGCACCCTGCAGACCTGCTCCCAGGTGAGATTAGCAGCTGCCACCCGGGGCCTGCTGGCACTGGCTCTGGAGTGTTGCAAGGTGCAGTCCTTGCAGTCGCCACAGGGGAGACAGGCTTACCCCTAGGCAGCGACACGGACTCATGGGGCTAAGTGGCCTTCATGCCCAGAAAGCAGCAGGCTGCCACCTGCCAACGCAGCCAGCTGGCTCCCGGGTGAGTTTCTAACACACTCATGACCACCGGGCTGATCTCAGCTCACCTGGCCCTCGGAAGATGGCTTGTGATCACACCCTGGACAAGCAGAGCAAAACCCAGCTCCTTATTCTGGCTCTCTGGGAGGCAGCTCACCTGGTCCCCTTCCCCTCTGTCCACCCAATGAGAGCTGGAAAGGGATTTGGGAATGATCCAGCTGCAACCCCAACCCACTGCAGTCGCGCCCACCAGCACTGCCACCGACTCAGCTTCTGCCTCTCACCAAAGACTTCCTCGATCACATCTAGGACTCAGCTGTCTCTTCCTTGGTAAAATAGAGGCAAATCACAGAATCACACAAAGAAGTCGCATGGGTTAAAAGATGCTAGGCGTCTGGTACGCAACAGGGATACAGTCACGGGAGTGGGGGGTGGGGGAACTAGTGGGGACGAGGCCACTCCCCTGCCCCAGGGGCACACATAACCTGTGCTCCTGGCCCCAGCTATCAGGCCGGCTGGGGAAGAGGCCTCCCTGGCCCAAGTCCAGCCAGAGCAGCCAGAAGTGGAGGAAATTCTGAGGAACCAATGACAGATATGGGCACCAACCCCCCGCACCACACCACCCAGTGCCACCAATGGGCAGCAGGCCATCCTCTGCACAGGGAGAGGACAGTGATGGGAGCCAAGGCAGGCCTCAGGCACACACTAGCTCCCCCTCGAGGGGAGGACGCTCCAGGGGAGACTCCTGTAGGAAGTGCTGACCTAGGGCAGAGGCCTTCCAGCGTGCTGACAAGACCAGAGATGAAGAACACCCCACGGGGCTGGCCACCTGCTTGGGGAAACGTGGCAGGGTTCCAAATCGGGCCTCCAGCTCTGTCTCATAAGGCACCTGGTCAAGGGGTGGAGGCTGTGGGGAGCCCAGGCCAGGCAGGGACACCTGGGCTGATGGAAGTCAAGGGCTGCCCTTAACAGATGTTTCTCAAGTGCCAGGTGCTGGGCTGGATGTGAGCATTATCTCAAAGTACGATTTCTGTTTTAACAGACGAGGAATAGAGTCACACAGTCCTCCCAGACTTCTGAGACCATGAATCTCCTGCCTGGCTGAGCCACACAGAGCTGCCTCCACCGCCTTCTCTGTGAGGCCTGAGGGCCCCAGACACAAAGCAGGTATTGCCCCCTGGCTGAGCTGTGACTGGGTAAGCACCTAGAGGTTGTGGCACAGAACGCTGTGCTAACAGCCCTCCCTGATCAGCACCAAGTCCCGAGGGCCCTGTCCAGATGAGCCTCTTCTCACGACTGCCCCCCTCCTTCCCCTCAAAGTCTCCCCCAGCCAAATCTACCCGACTCCCTGCCTCAGCTCCTAGGCGGCCAACTGAAGCCGGCCCTGAGCCAAGTTGTCGCTTATGGTGATGCGGCAGCATCACTGCATTTCCCATCAGCCTACAACTCCTCAGCTACCCTCTGGGGTTCCTAAGGCCAGGGATGGGCCACACCTGGACCCCAGGCCCACACCCTGCAGAGTCTTGCTGTAGAAGAGCTAGAAAAGCTCAGATCAAAACCCAGGGGAAAGACATCACAGTGCCAGGGAGGGCCTGTCTGCGGGAAGCGCATGAGGCTACTGAAAGAGCAAATGGCACTGTGCACATGTCCCCACCCTGGCACTCAGTGGTGCCCCAGAAACAAGCCCTTCCAGTCATTCCGGATGGAGCAGCAGCTGAACATCACAGATGCTAAGGCGGCGTCTCCAGGCCACCGGTTACCCCAGGGAGCAGCAGGCAAAGGCTTGGGCGGGGCGGGGGAAGGGCTCTGAGGAGGGTGCAGAGACTACCCAGGATGATTCAAGCTTAAAACAAACCCAGGGTTGACCTGGGTCATCGTCACATCACCCACATGGCCTCCTGTGGCCCAGTGCTACCTGCCAGGCTTGCTCAACGACCCGCCCTCTGGTTCTTGCCAGGCCTGAGCCCCAGCACATGACCACCGAGGCCAACAGCTGAGGTGGCCAGCTGGAGGGGAACGACTGGTCAGTCTGGGGAAAAGCTACTGGTCTACACAGAGATCAAAACCGTAACTGGCAACTGTCCACCACCGTGATGACAGGGTACGCCAGCAATTCCCAAATGCACTGACCCTTGGAGAGACATCCTAGCAGCACTGCAAACTGTCCTCTCTGGTGGAGGACAGGCCTTTATTCCAAGATTCCACATCTCCTTTTTAAAAAAAATATTCATGTATTTTCCATTCCCTTGAGGAGAGTGACAGGTCATTTTTTAAAGAATGTCTTTCTTTGGTAAAATTGAAAGTTAGCAACCTGTGTCTGGCACCAAGATTCAAAAACTAAATTAAAATTCCCGCCCCATGAAATCCCAAAGTATGATCCTCGTGGGGCTGTGCTTCCACTTCGGGATGAGCCCAGTGGGACAGAAACTGTTTTCTCACCGTGAGTCAGTCCCAAACTGGGCTTCTGTCCCTAACACGCTCTCATTTTAAGTAACTTGTTCTCTGGCAACTATATCTCAGGCTCTGTTCTCTCTAATTTTTCCCCAGGGTATAGGGAAGCCAGGTTAGGATAATTTCCGCTCCTTTTTCGGCAACGACTCCTACCTGGCTGGTCTTAGAACTCCCCTACTCCCTTCTGCGTGTTAATTCTGACAACAGAACAGATTTTCCTCTCTCCTTGGCAGGCAGTGGGTCTGAAATGCAACTCCCACTCCCAAATGCTCCCAGGCTCCGGGAGGGGAGTGATCAGCTGCACAGACACAGCGCAGGGGGGAGGTGGAGACTCTGAGCGGGGTGCGAACGCCAACCGGAAGGAAGGGAGCCAATTCTGAAGTCACCACTTGCTTTGCCGCAGGCATTTCCCTCCCGGCCTATCACATGTCGGCCACTGGAAAGATCCAGAGCTGCGGGGGAAACCTGAGGACTCCTGGGTAAAGGGCTCAGATGGTGCTCTGGGCAGCCAGCTGTGTGGCCCACGGAGGCCCACGGAGCCGTGAGGCCCTCACCTTGGGGGTCGGCTTTCTTGAACGCGTTGCCAGCGTCCACGAAGGAGGTGGCCGCGTCGTGCTTGTTCTGGAGCTGCAGGTGCAGCTGGGCTGCCTGGCAGAAGGCGTTTCCAGCAGCTGGAACAGAAAACAAGAGTGATCTTGGCCTCAGTGGGGCTCCACACTTCATAACGCCACACCGACACTTCCCTGGGTGGTGGGTTGGGCTCTCAAGAACACAGAAAAGGCCACAAGAGAGGACGAGAGTAGCCTGAGCGAGCCCAGGTTGAGGCCTGGCGAGGCCTGGACCTCAGGTTTCCTGACCCCAGGGCTGAGGCTGCTGGTGGTCCACCTGGAGGCCTCTGAGGGAGGCAGGAAGCTGACTCAGGGGCAAGATCTTGAGTTCCAGGTGTATGGAAAGAGAGCCAGGGTGAGCCCGGCTAAAATCTCATGTTCCTAACCCCAGCCTGTGCCAGTATCTCCAGGGCCACCACTTCTAAAGATCCAAGAAGGCAGACAGAGCTGAGAGCTGCAAAGGATATAAACACAAGGTGAGGAGGCACCTCCTGGCCTCAGCAGTCCTCTCTCTGGGACCCTCGAACCACAGGGTTCAGAGCCATCACTAGAAGGCAGAGTGGAGGCTGCATCATGGGGTAGGCGCAGGACGGGGTGTTTGGGAAGAAAGGGGCAATCGAGATTAAATCACATAACACCTTCCCATTTACTCCCCCTTTCCAAGTCCTATTTCTTTCCCTCACAACTCCCAAAAGCTCTTCTTGTCTAATTCCGACTCCTCTGTCTCTAGCCACACTCTGTGCCCTCGTGCAGAGTCACGGCAGGCTCTGTGCTGATTGTGAGGCACATGGGAGTGGGGGGCACAACACAGGGTCTGCCCCTGCCAGGAGCTTCATGTTCAGAAAAGGAAATAGGATGTGGACACCAAGAACCAGTACCTGGGGACAAATGCCCATGGACACAGGGCCGTGGAGATCCCGCCTTGAAGCCCAGTCTGTCCTGTGCTCTCATCTGCCCACGGTCACCTTCCATAGGTCCCACACCATTCTGTCCACACGCCTTCTAACCTGACTTGTGAGAGGCAATAGTGTCTCTCCTTCTCATGTGGAGCTCCAACCACCACCTCTAGCTCAGTTCTGAGGCTCCCTTCCCTTCATCCTCCTCTGCTATTCAATCACAGAATTCCTAAGTGGGAAAGAGGACCTCAAGGCCTGGCCCCCATCCTCTTAACTTCTGAGTAGCAGGACAAAGCCCTCCAGGATCTCACTATATGACTTATTATTTTTTAGAGACAGGGGCTCGCTCTGTCACCCAGGCTGGAGTGCAGTGTCACAATCACAGCTCACAGCAACCTCAAACTCCTGGGCTCAAGTGATCCTCCTGCCTCAGCCTCCCGAGTAGCTGGGACTACAGGCAGGCACCACCATGCCCGGCTAATTTTTAAATTTTTTGTAGAGACAGGGTCTTGTTATGTTGCCCCAGCTGGTCTCAAATTCCCGGCCTCAAGCGATCCTCCTGCCTCAGCATCCCAAAGTGCTAGGATTATAGGCGTGATCCCCCACACCTGGCTTCTTCATTATTATTTTAAAGAGGACCAAATTTGAGTGTAAAATTTCAAGAAAATGGGAAGATATTAGGGGAAAGGCCTTATATCAGGCTTAAGACTTTTATTTGAATAGTTGGTGGGGAGGTTAACAAATTTTAGGGAAAAAGCAACATCTATGTGACTAAAAAATAAGCATTTATTTTCTAAAGGAATTTTCTTAGTTTGGGAGCATAAAAATACACATAGCATTTGGCTTTATGCATGGCGTATTTTGTAAAAGTTCAGGAAAAATTTTTCCAATTTTTGGGAAACTGACATTATCAGAAAATGATGATAACTGACTTTATCTTGCACTTCTGTACCCCGCCTCTGTGGTCCCAGTCCTATCCCCGGGTTTCAACTCTGCATGGGTCAGAAAGTTCTTCCCTGGATCCAATACTGTGTCTCTTGCCTGATTTCCTTGATCCAATCCTGTTGACACCAAAGCCATATTATAAAATCAGCCCCAAATGGGCTTAATGCAACGGCTTTTTGACCTCTCCCTGGGCCTGTAGGCCGCCCCTAACAGATCCCCTGCCTCCCTGGCCTCAAGTAGCCCCTCCCACGTTCTCTCCTTGGTTAAGCGCTCTTGCCTTGTCAGGGCAGGTTAAACGCTCAGGCTCCGCAGTCAGAGCCCTGCTCTTTGAATCCTGGTTTTGTCACTCACTAGTAGTGGCACCTTGGGCAAGGAGCTGAACCAAGTCTCAGTTTCTGAGTCTGTAAAACAGGGATAGTAAGGGACTGATCCTCATAGGGTTGCTATGATGATTCAATAAATGATGCATGCATGGCACTTCGTACTCAATAAATGGTAGCTATGATTAATATCACTGGAACCACTCAAACATCCCCCAGCCCAGAATTCAGACTGTGAAGGAAGCACTAGGGAACAGTTTCCAGGAAATCCAAAATTCTGAATTTATAGAGAAATATCTCTCACTCACCACTCCAGTTTTTGGCCATTTTGAACATGTTTGCTGCTCTGGCGTAGATTTCACATGCTTCCTCAATTTTGGATGAGCCTCTGGGGGAAAAAAGGAAAGGGACAAAAATAAGGAGACCATCTAGTTTGTTATCAAAGAGAAAGCACGAACTCTGGCCCAGTGCCAGCAGGGCTGTGCCCCCACCCTCACCCTCCACTCGCCCCTGCCGATATCCCGGTGAAGCCGGCTTCCTCCCAGGCCTCTGAGTCTGTAGCCCCCACCTCCCATACTTAGGCATGTTCAATTTGGGCAGACTAGATTGCCCTGGGTACTCCCTTGGCAGAGGAGGCAGGACTTCCTGATCTCCCCACTAGCCCTGCCTCTGACAGCCTCTTCTATTTCCTGTGACCACTGGGTCCCAGGCACCCTCAACATCCCATTCCCTCCGGAGACCACAAAGCACTCCGGGGGATCAGCCTAGTTTTAGACATCTTGTTCCTTCCCCAATGCCTTAATCCTGTGCTTTGCACATGGCAATCAATAAAGACCTCAAAACCTTAAGAGTACGTCATTACAAATCCAGGACTAGACAGATATACCATGACACAGCCATATAAAGAAACAGTATTTAAAGATGTATATATAAAATGTTCCCATTTGTGTTTAAAAAAAGAGTGAGAAGAATAGCAACATACGTGTTTATATAAACAGAGAATATTTCTAGGCAAATACATAAAAACCTAGTACAGCAGTTTCCTCTAAGGTATAATCTATAGAAAAAGAACGAGGGCCAGGTGTGGGAGGCAGACTTATTCACTGTTCATCCCTCATTTGTACAGTCTGAATGTTTTTACCACCTGCACATTCTATCTATTCAAGAATATATATATATATATATATATAAATATTAGGACTTATATTTGGCCCCATGGTCTAGCAATGAGCTACATTTCTAGCAATTTATCCTAAGAAACTGATCAGAAAAGTGACAAGGATATTCAGCACAGATTTATTGATGTATTTATTTTTTAGAGATAGGGGCTCGCTATGTTGCCTGGGCAGGACTCAAACTCCTGGGCTAATGCAATCCTCCTGTCTCAGCCTCCCAGGCAGCAGGGACTACAGGTGCACCCCACCAGGCCCGGGAGCACAGCATTATTTAAAACAGCAAAACTACCCTCAAAAAACTTACTGTGCAATAAACAGTAAGGGCCTGGGAGATATAGAGAAGTTAAAAAAAGTAAAGAGCACCCTGTTTGGGCAGCTTTATTCTGGCTTCTCAACCTCCACTCGGTACATAATAAACCTCCTCCTGACTCGGGGAACCCTTCATTAGTCCCTCAAACCCGTATGTCCCTACTGCATCCTTTTGTCCTTCCACAGCCCGTAAGGTCTGTGGTTTCTGTATTGTTCAAACTCCTATCACCCATAACCGGTAGAATAAAGTCTACATTCTCAGGAGTTCCACCAGGTAGACTTCAGATTCTCTCTTCACTGAAATGACCAGTGTTTAGTTTGTTTATTTTTTGTTTTTTAAGAATATCAAACCAGAGTCCCACAGCCACTCTTCTGGAGATTACACTCAGCAGATCTGAGTAGCACCTGGAATTAACATTTTTAACACTTAGGGACCCAGGTGACTCAGATGATCAGGTGAGTTTGGGAAGGAAAAACTGACTGAGACTGACACATGGAAAGCAGCCCCCAGTGACCTGTCCCAGGTCTGGCAATGTCAGCAGGCGAATACCCCAGGGAGGGCAGGCTGGCTGGGACTGGAGTCCCGGCCTCCTGAATCCCAAATTGCACCAGGTGAGGTTCTTCTTTAGGTGAACAGTCTACCTCTGCTACCTGGGGCCGGGCGGATGCTACCCCTACCCTCTGCTGTCCCCAGGAAATGGCCCTGGGCAGTGTGCTCTTTCCATACTCACCCCACTGCCCCCACTGCCTCCCCCACCAAACTCACCCCGGCTGGCTCAACGCACATTGGGCCTGGGGCCCAGTTTGGAGTGAATTCTTTAGAATCGACCCCTGGCCATGAGAAGGAGGAACTTTCACAAGCTTTTGGCAGAGGAGAATTCAGAAGGGTCCCTTGGGGCCTGGCTGCAAAAACACCTCAGGAGGACCTTCTCTGGAATGTTCTCTTAAAGGGACATGTTCAGAGACCTTAATCACAAGTGTGCTCACCCCACACATGCCCTAGCTCATCCTTCTCTTCTTGTGAGTACAACGAAGTCCTACCCAGGTCCAGACGTCCTCTGAGAAAGCCCACCTTCCTGGATGACCAGAAACAGCCCTTCTTGCTGAGAGGCTCAAAGTGGGTGATCAACAATGAGCGAAGTCAGCCCCAGCTGGGTTTGTTTCGGCTCAATGGGACAGAGCGTGGACACAGAACACAGAGACTATTAGCTGCCCAGGCTGAAATTCTGATCCCAGACTAAGCTGGGCCAACCCTGCACTGGGTCAGTGATTCTAACTGTGGGGTGGAAATGCCAGAGGGATTAACGCCGGCTCAGGCCCTGGGCCTGCCTCCTCCTTCCCCTGCGCACTCTGGTCCTGGCCACTGCCATGGCTGGGGGATGACAGAGGATCTCCGGATGCCCATCCTCTTCTAGAAATGGGAGTGAAGTCCCCAAAGGGGGAAAGTGACTTGTCTAAGTTTCACTGGCAGATCCTGAAGAAGCCATTCACATAGACATTTATTTACCTGGGGAACAAATACCTGCGCATTGATTTATTATATGCCAGACACCGGAGATAATAGCAGTAAACAAAGTAGAGGGCTTGGCCCTCTGTCAACAGGGCATCAACAAGACAATTTCAAAGTGATTAAGCAGTACTGGGGTGGGAGGACTTCTTGGGGCAGGTCAGGGAAAGCTGCTTTTGAGGATGGGAAAGTTGTGCTTAGTCCTCAATGATGACTGAGGAGAAAAGAAGGAAGAACATTCTAGGCGGCAGTCACAGCATGTGCGAAGGCCCCGAGACAGAAACAAGCTTGGCGAATGCAAGGAGAAGTGGGCCAGGAGAGCTACAGAGCAGGCAGCGCCAGGAAACAAGCCTGGAGACGCAGGCAGAGGACACCCCTCGCCGGAGGCCAGGACGAGGCTATTCCAGCACACTAGGAGGGTTCCTGGCAGGGAAAGAGTGACTGGAAGGAAGAAGTCCCCAGCTCCCTGCGCTACCAAGCTGTCCCTCCACATGGTAAACCCGCATGGTTCACTGCAGGATTTCTCTTCCAGGTCAGGGGGGCATATGACACCCATCCAGGACGGCCTCCTCTCTAAAACTGCATACTCCCCACCGGGAGGAAACCAGGCCTTCTCCCGCTGCCACCTGCACAAGATCTAGAAGGTCCCTTCTCCTGAAAGGCCTGGGTGGCAGCGTATGTGACAGCTGACTTTCCCTCCCCCACTGACCTCCCCCAAGCTGCTCCACTCTTCCCATCCCACAGCTCTGAGCCACGCAGGGAATAGAGGGAACTGGTTTCGGCCAGCCTGGCGCAGGGCTGTCTATAATTACCCACTCGGCTTTGCTCTCTCCCCCTCCCAAGGCGGAGGAAGCAGTCTCAGGTCTCCCAAGCACAGCCACCAACCTCCAGCAACTGCCATATGGAGGGGTATGCACTGCCAGGAATGCACAGACGCCGGTGGGACCCAGGCCAGGGGGTTCTGCAGGGCAGAGTCTCAGCCTTCCTCCCTTCTTCCTCCATCCCCTGGGTGCTTCCTGGTGGCCAGCAACATGCCAGCCCTCTACTGGCCACCTGCAGTTCCCTAAGGACATGAAAAGGCAGGGTGGATGGAGTAACTCCCCCATTTTAAGTCCCGGACTCACTCTATCCCTCCTGTCCCTCTGCAGGAGCCACTGCCAGTGGCCCATGGTCCCCTCCTCAGACTTAAGGCCACTGGCCTGAGCCTCTAGTCAGTATCCTCAGCAGGGATTAAGGGACCCAAAGGCCTGTCAAATGCCACTGCCTTCTCTACGTCTTCTTCATGGCCAACACTAAGTGCTTACTGCCCACCAGGCAACTCTACCTGAAAGTTCCTTGAAAGCACCCTTTGGGTGGTTCCCCTGCTTTACAGAGGAGGAGGGTGGGGTTCAGGATGAGGAACCTGCCCAAGCTTACACTGCCCGGAAGCAACAAGGCCAGGGAAAGAGGGCTGGGGCCCTGGGGATCCGGTCCCGCCCTAGCCTCTCACCTAGTGATAAGGAAGGCTTCCTTCCCCGTGCCAGGAGTCCTCTGGAAAGCACGGAGGGCAGACAAGGTACCCCCTGCCTGCTCTTGCCCCTCCTCCAGATTAAACGAGCCCATGCTGCTCCGGTTTCCCTCTTCTTAAACAAGTAGACTCTGCTCTCTACTGGCGCTGCGCAGAGCTTCCTTCAGGCAAGGGGGGATTCATTAAGCCAGCCCCCTACTGAGCCAACCCCACATGCAAAAAGAAAGTTGGAAAAAGTAAAGGCTGCTGGGGGCATTGGTGGCATGAGGTCCACCCCAGCACAGGGAGCAGGTGGCCACCAGCCTTACTACTCCACTCACTGCACCGGAGCTGTCAGAGCCTCAGGATCCCGCAGGCATCTCCACCCGCAAGTGCCTCCCTCCGCTGCAGCGTGCCTCGCCTGGCCTGATGGGGCGGGGCCAGGTGCTGCTCTGGCTCTGACTTAGCGTCTCCACACAGTGCTCGCACAGACCCTGATAACGACGACGAAAGAATAAAGCATCGCACGCTAACCGCCTCACTCTTGAGATCATCACAGAACACTCTCGTGACACACCTGTCCGGGCAAGAGGTAGAAAGAATGACTTTGGAATGGAGGGACCTGGGCTGAAATATGTTTCGGGCACTTTGCCAAGTGTGCAACCTCGGGCTACTAATCCCTGAGCTCATTTCTGTATCTGTAAAATAGAGACAGTGACCCTGACCCGGGAGGAGTCTTCATGAGGGCGGGAGATGACATACGCTCGATGCTTTGCACAGAGCACAGCACGGAATGGGTGCTCCAATGGCTGTTATTATACAAAGGAGGAGAAATATACGCAAAGGGGTGCCAGCCCCACCTAGGAATGGGAATTCCAGAGTCACTCGTCGTGGTAAAAAAAAAAGTCGCTGACAGTAGTCAGACAGGCCCGGTTCGGATGCCAGCTCATCGCTTGACAGCCTTGGTTTCCTCATCTGTCACCAGGGATAAGGCTCCGCGCCTTCCTCGCAGGGTTGCTGGAAGCATGAGCCATCTCTCAGGCAGTGCCCAGCAGAGTGCCTGGCAGAGTGCCTGTCATGTCACAGGTGCTCAGTGAACGGGAATGTCACTGTCGCCAAGCCCCGCGGAGAAAGCAGATTCCAGAAATGCTTGCCTACTTCATCGTAGCATGGGTCTCATCTCCTCCCCCTCCAGATTAGCTACTGCCTCCTTCGGTCTCAGAGGCCTGGGTCTCTCACCACCCTAACCCTTACCCCGTGACGCTGATAGTACTTTGGGGCCCATCGCCCTTCTAGAAGATACGCTCAGAGGCAGGGACCTCGTGGGCCACACAGCCTGGCAGGTACTCCATTGTTTCTTACACTGATGTCCCCCTGCATCCCAAAAGATTACACTTCATCACAGCCCAAGGGTGAATGTGTTTCCTTTTCTTAAAAGATGTTCTGAAAGACCCCGGTCTCTCAGTAGCTAAGACCCCGGGCAGGCCGTGCCTAGGGACGCCCTCCCTGATCTCGGCAGCAATTCTTCTCTTACAAAAGCTTGCCCTTCAGGGCTCCTGGGGCTGCTGGTGCCTATAGGCAGTTCAAATAGGAACTGATTTGATCTTAGAAACACGCTGTTTGTATACAGAACACCCTGCCACCTCTACTTCTTCAGCGACTCCAGCTCCACTTCCAATGACAAAACCTAGTAATAATGATGACAGTGAGCACTTAATAAGCATTACCAGGACCAGGCACTGTGCTCTCACCGCTTGCCACGCATCATGTCATTTACTCCTTAGAATCACCCTAGGAAGCAGGGATTACTGTGATTTTCATTTCACAGATGAAGAAACTCCCTATACACATCGGTATTCAAGAGGAAAGAAGCTTTTATTTTGGATTTTGGGGGAAGAGGAAGTGGCGGAGAGATATTAGGGATGAGGAAAAGCCCCAGGGAACAAAACCACCACTCAGAGCAGGTACAATCCCAAAGGGGCACAGCAGGAAGTCTGTGGACCCGTCAGGAGGCAGAGGAGGAGGAGGGAGGAACAAGTGTCCCTCTCTTTTTTCTGCTGGCTCATGGTGCTTTACTTAGGAAACCTCTATCTTTTTGCTTGCAGAGCAGAAGTTTGTGCTGCTCCCCACCCCCCACCACCGAGGCAAGGTACAGAAATGGCTCTGAGTTTCTACTAACTGGCTGGCGCTGCCACCCTCGCTGGTTGCTGGTATGCAAAGCCCCCTAGCGTCTGGCAGCTCGGAACTAACGAAGCGCAAAGGCAGCAGTATGAGCACCGAAGCAGGCACCGAGGCAGGCCGGGTGACACAAACATCCACATCCTAGGTGAGGGCCATCCTACTGGACCCTTGGACAGGCACAGACACCCCTCAATTTTGGAAAAGTTATCAACACTGAGGTTCCCAAAGGGGGAGATAGAAGCACCAGGGCAAGCTGAGCCCCATCACTCCCTTCTCCAGTCCCCGGAAGCCACGGAAGGCCCTGAGTAAAGGGAGGTTATGAAATGTTGAACACAAGCAAATCCAGATCCGGAGGGGAGGAGGTGCCGGGAGTGGTTCCGCCCATAAAGCAGGTCCTCCTGCCCGCTTCCCATCGTCCCTGCCCTCTGCCCTCTGCCCTCTGCCCCCGCCTTCCTCACTCCCGTTACACCACCTCAGCTCCTCTTGGAGTTGAAAAGAAGTGGGATCAACACTGGCTCTTTCTCTCAAATACATGAAGAAAACTGCTACGGGGAGGAAGGAGCATTTAGAGGGTGGCAGCTCCCCCAGCATATCTCCTTGGCTAACATCCTTCTTAAATGCAGCACCCAGAAATGGGCATTAGCCTCAGGGTGAAACTGGTAGCACAGCACAGTGGTCAAGTGAGAGAGCTTTGGAATCAGACAGGCCTGGTTTGAATGCCGCCTCCCCGACTTACTGCGGGACTGGGCAAACAAGCCAACTTCTCCAAACCCGCATTTATCTACCTTCACAGGGATATGGTGAGGACTAAATGGGAGAACAGAGGTTACCTGCCTGGCCCAGGCCTGACTCAGAGTCAGAGTGAGGACTTAATAAACATCTGCTAGTACCATTGTCACCGCAACAGCCTCCTGCTGTCCTCGCTCTCCCCCACATCAGCTGCTGCAGTCCTTTCTAAAAGGCCAGTGGGAAGGCTCTAGGACTGGTCCCTCCTCCCCCTCTCCCCCGGAAAATCCTCAGTGCTCTCTAGCCCCTCCTCAAGCCCCACCCCTGCTCACATGGCCTCATTCTTGTCCAGCCTTACTTCCCCCTTCTGACCCTTCTAACTTTACAATCTAACATAGAACTCCCCGTGTTACACCATAAAGCATGTTTCACTCTCTGGGTCTTTGCTCAGGTTGTCCTCTCTGCCTAGAGTGCTGCTCCCCACCAGACAGCACCCCCAGAACTCCTGTTCATCCCACCAAATAAAGGCCTCTCCCCCAGGAAGCCATCCTTGGTCCCTCTGGATCTCGGTTCTCCTGTCATTCAGGCAGAACTTCCCCCCATGCTAGACATTTGTTCACACTATCCCTGTAGCCGAAAACACCCTGCAGGCCCTGGCTCCCTTAGCAAGTCCTGGGGTTCCTTGGGGCCCAGCTCATTCCTCACCAAGAGCCCCCGCTCCAGCTCACACCACTTCCACCCAGCTCAGGAACTTCACATGAATGACATAACCTAGTCCTTCCTTACATTTGACAATTTTACTCTTATAGTGTTTGGCAACTGTCAACCTTGCCTTTTCAACCAGGTAGCAAGCATCTCAGGGCTGACCTGGCTGCTCCCTCCAAGCACAGCACTAGTATACTAATCCCTGGGCCAAAGGGACAAGACACCAAGGGCCACCCAGGATAACTATTACCAAAATCTAAGCTTTGGTGCCACCCTCAAAACACTGCACTTGAACTTCTCCCCTTGTGACGGAAGAAGAAACACACACCTCCTCTCCACTCTTAGCCTCTAAAACAAAACATTCCTCATCTAATCAATACAATCTATCAGCCCGGGTTGTTTTTCCTCATCAGACGATTCTTAGTCATGTTCTGAAAGTTCTTTTGCTAAACATCATCCAACCTCAAACAAGGGGCGGCTCTGTCCACCCAGTGACTCTTCTCCTGAAAAGATCCCTCCCCCCCTTCATTTCTTACCAACCTCTGCCAGGCTCCTAACACAGTCCCTTCCAATCCCAGGCTCTCCTTCCAAATCCCCTTCCCTGGCCTTCTGGCAGACTCTACATACCACTACCTTCCCCAGTCTCTGCCTCTCTCTGGTTCCCAGACTGTGCCCCTCCCCCACAGTTCTTCCTCCCTACAAACCCACCAGTCCTTTACTGGTCCTCTCCATCTTGACAGCCACCCCTTCACCTTTCAGGTCCCTCCCCCAGCATCCCTCTCCTCCCCTGCTCCCTTCTACTTCCTCTGCTCAGAGCAAGTCCTTTCCCCCAACCCTACTAAGTCCCCATGGCCCAGAGCCCTGTCCCCATTTCCTTCCAGCTCATGCTCCCACCTTGATCCCCATCAGCCCCCTACAAGCACCCACAGCCAACACTTTTGGAGCTTTGACCACATGACAGGCTCAATTCTACGCACTTCATGTGCATTCTTATTCGATACTCCTAGCAAACTTCTGAAATAGACTTTACTGGCGATCTCCTTTAACAAGGAAGCTAAACAACTCACTGAAGGTCATAAAGTGGCAGAGCCTCATTTCGAACCTGGGCTTTTGAGCCTCCTAAACCACTAAGATTCCTCAAAAGATGGTCAGCTTTTATGCGCTGACGTGGATTTTATGTGAAATGTCTGGTGCATCGCAGGTGTTAGTTGTAGCTCCCAACCCCCTTCAGGCGCTCTTCTCAGCATGACAGTCATCCCCTTCAGACACCCAGTCATTACTGGAGGATCACACAGCAGGCCTTTGACCCTCTTTTTGGTCCCCTCATCTCTCCCTTTCATCCCTCCATCTCCTTGGCCAGGCCAACGCCGTCCTTCCCCCAAGTGTTAGTCTCCAGCCTCTCAGCCCAGGCCTCCTCTGGTTTAATGCCATCTCCCAGATCCTCCGTTTAGGGCGCTACTAACCAGTCACTCACCCTAGGCACCCTCACACACCTCTGACGTGGGCTCATCACTTCCAGGATCACTGGAGCCCTAAGCCCCTGGGCCTCGTGTCAGACTCCTTCAGCCTCACCCCCACTACCCAGGGCCCCCGCAAATCCACTGTCCTTGGTCTTGAAAAAGTCAGTCCCTCGGGTAGATGTCCTTAGCCCCAGGCCCCACCACGCCATCCAAGAGCCTTCAAATAGATTCCCCTATAGCTCCAAATGGCTTCTAAATGCTCTCCCACGTTCCCTCAGGCCAGTCCCCTTCAAGGCTGCAGACCATATGCCTTCGGGCCAGGTTCTCCTTTAGCCTGCTGGCCCGTCTTCAGCCTGGCTTCCCTTCCTCGCCTCAAGATGGTGTCGCCTCGCCTCGGCCCGTGTGTTCTCAGCCCAAGTCCCTCCCGCCGTCCCAGACTGTCTCTCCTCAAACTTTGTTGCCACGGCCCAGGCTCCTTGGCCCCTCGGCCTATCCCTTTCTTTAGATGCCTTAGACCATGTCATCTCGTTCTGGAATCCTGTCCCGTCTCCTCGGCCCAGGCCCTGCGTGCCTAACCCAACACCCCGGGCCATGACTCCTTCGTCCTCTCAGCCTAGGTCCCGGCCGTCCCCTAGGCCCTGTTCCTACCCAAAGAGGCCGGAGAAGAAGGACTGTGAGTTCTTCACTTTGCGCTCCGCCTCGGCCAACAGCGCCATCGCCTCCGCCTCCTTCCCGGAATTGTCCATGGCGGCCGCAAAGGTACTCAGCAACCCGCCCGACCCGGGCCCTGGAAGGACTCAGCCGCGGCCGGGCCGCGTTACACAGGTCGGGAGAGCTCAGCGGGATGTGTTGACGTCGCACCGGCGCCCGCCGCCTGCTGCCCGGCAACAAGTGACTCGTACTGGCCAACCACGGCCTCGTAGCGCGGCGCGCGCCCCGCCGGCCTCGCCCCCACCGGCCGTCGCACGCTGCCGCGTGACTCACGACGCCCAATCGGCTTCCCGAAATCTCAACGCATGCGCACACGCTCGCGAACGGCACCCCGCTCCCTTCCTAGTGCTTGGTACGACACTTCCCACGTGACTGCATAAGGCACTAGTAGTTCGCGTCGCCAAGGACCCGCCCCCAGATGCTGTCGCTAGATCCTCCTCCGCCAATCAGCAGCAGCCCTCGGCTGGGGTCCGCGCCCCTCTGCGGAACTCGGGCACTAGTCAGCTGACAGGTGACCCACACATGACAGCTCGGGGTCCCCGCCCGCGTTTGACAGTTCTCTGAGCCCCGCCTCCGCGCCCGATCTCGCGTCGCCCTGCACTGGGAAAGGTCTGTGTGGCGAAAGGGAAACCGGTCCGCTTTCTCTTGCGCCCTCTGCCGACCAAAGCTGGAACTGGTTTGGGGAGACCATTGAAGTACTTCAAAGACTGGAAACAAAATTTAGAGGTTCTCTAACTCTGGTTTCGTGAAAAATAGCTGGAGAGAGCGTGTTAAAGATTCACATTAGAATACATCTAGGGCCCAGATATTGGTTTCTAATGCCATTCTACAATAAAAGGAATCGGGATTCCTTGGAGAAATGTCTGGTTCTAGGACTGGGCGGGACGTTATACAAGACGAGCCTTCAGCATCTTTGTAGTGCCAGAAAGGAAGGATTAGACACACACACACGTGCACGCACACGCAAAACGATGGGGATATGTATGTCAAAGGGACACGGGAGCCAGCTGAAGGAGCTCCCAATGGCCAAAGCTGGAACGATTTCAGTAATAAAATAGTATTGAATTATAACCCAAAATAAAAAATATCGAGCTTATGAGCATATAAATGAACAAATATATATTTAGAAAATAAATAAGTGAGGGAAGATAGACAAACAATTTGTGCAGAAGAATTCCAAATAATTAATGTAGATACTCTGCCCTCAAGAAGGTGGAAGATAACTCTCCACTCCTTAAGTGTGGACTGTGCGTCGTCACTTCCTTCCAAAGAGTACAGTATGGGAAAGGGAGGAAAAGACTAAGTTTACAGAGGAGAAACCTGACCCCATTGTCAGCCGGGTGACTGAGGTTAATATCAACAATGATAAGCCATGTGATTAATAACATGTGATTAAAATGGCTCTTGACCTCTGTGGTCTTCCTCTCAGTCTAATAATGAAAAAAACATTAGACAAGGTCCGTTTGAGGCACAAAATACCTCCTCAAAACCGTTAAATCATCAAAACAAGGAAAGTCTGAGAAATTGTCACAGCCAACAGGAGCTTAAGGAGACATGACTACTAAATATAACGTGTCCTGGGTGGGATCCTGGAACAGAAAGACATTAGGTTAAAAAATAAGGAACCCTAAATAATATATGGACTTCAGTTATTAATTTTGTATCATATTGGTTCATTAATTGTAACCATACTAATATAAAATGTTAATAAGGGAGACTGGGTATGGGGTGTATGGGAATTTTTTGTACTATCTTTGCAATTTTTCTGTAAATCTAAAACTATCCTAAAAGGCTAAAAGACTTCTTTAAATAAAATTGGGTTCCAAGGCCTTATCCCCAATGATTACAATTCTGAAAAAGTCTATGGGCAGGCACAGGAATCTGCATTTTTTAACAGAACCCTATATGATGAGGGAGCAGATAATCCATGGGCTACCATTAGAGAAAATGCTATTATTTAGGGTGAGGGGTTGGCAGACTGGGGTAAGGTATAAGAAAACTTCAACCAACTCTTTTCTTACATGAAATAGACTTTCCTGGACCACCCACTTGTGGTTGCCACTGTGTCCTGACCATAGATTGGGTGGGGGCGAGTCTGGATTACCACAGGCAGTTTCGGTTCTGTCTAAGTGCTTCCGTTTAAACTGTTACATTTTAGGGTAATTTGTTATGCAGCGATAGATAACTAGTATACCCCTCAATCCTTTGAGCCACAGTCTTTCATTTCCAAAGTCATCAGATTTATTTAGTGTGGGACCCAAACAATGTTAGCAATAGCATGAGTGCTCATTAATTAGTAGCTGTTCGGTTCTTATGGTGCACACCCTGCCAAGTACTTAATTTATATTGTCTCATTTAACAGATACATGGCAGGGAGTGGGGAGAGGCATTTTTCATCCCATTCTACAGACTGAGAAAACTGAGGCTCAAACAAGGAAAATAACTTGCCAAAGGTCACAATGACGGAAGAGGAGCCAGGATGGAAGTTCAGGTTCACCTGATGCCTGAGCCCTTTCCCTTAACCAGTTCCCAAACTGCTCTAAACTCAACGTCACCTCTGCTCCTCCTCCCTCCCAAGTTTTCAGACTTTGCTGATAGGTGATCTCTCTGTGAAATCTTCTGATGCTACCATCTGCCATGCTCCCCCTTCCTGTCCCTCAAAACGCACTACAGGAATCATAGACTCGATCACACCACGATGCACCTGACCCTCTAAGTCCCTCTTCCCCACATGAGTTAATGGCATCAACTCAGCTGCTCAGGCCCCACACCTGCCAGGCCAGCCTTGAGCTGCCCTTTCCCTCACCACCTCCCGCAGTGACCCGTCAACAAGTCTGTGGAGTCTACTCTAAAATGCATCCCGGATCCCAGTGTTCTTGTCCGTCTCCACTGCTACCCCAACCTCGGCCACCATCGTCTCACCTTGGAGCCTTCTATCCACTGCCCAGCTTCCAATCTTGCCCCCTACAATCTCCACATGGCAGGGAGTTTCTTCAAGAGGCACACAGATTGTCACTTCCCTCCTTAACGCCCTCTGATAGTTTCCCGAGGCCAAGTTTGTGCTTTTGCCATGTAACCGTCTGGGATCCAGATCTTGGCCTCCCCTGGCTGTCCACTAACACCGTCTGCCACAGCCTGGTCACTCACTAGGACTTGGCCCCATTTTATTCTCATCATGTCACTTTGCAGTGGACATAACAGTCTGCCTACTCAGTAGCCATTTGTGCTTCCTCATCTTTCCTGGCTAATAGAATTCCAGCTTTTTCTGGGTGACAACAAACTTAAGGGAACACATTGGTTTTCCCCAGTCCTGGAGACAAATCTTGTGCAGTCCAGGGTAACTGTTGCCAGGGATCAGTTTAAAAACAAGCACAGGCTACCATCCTGGCTGATGAGACCTAAGCCATGGTCTGCTGGAAGCTGTAACATTGTCCTCTTAAAAGAGACACAAGGAAGGGAGGGCCATGTTCTCTTCCCTACTCTGTCTGCAGATTTGGATATTGGAGTGAGAAGTTATTTTTGCCTCTGCTGCAGCCTGATGCTGGCTGACACCAGGAGCCCTTGATTTCAAGGCTGAGCCACTGGAACCATGAAACACCCTGTTAAACCGACCCTGACCCTGACCCTGACTGTGCTTAATGGACATTTGCTAAATGCATGTACACATTACCATGTCCACCTTCTCCACGAGGACCCAGCTCCTCCAGGGTGGGGACCCGGCTTGCTCACCGCCTGGCCCTAGCAAGTGGCTGGGGCTCAAACGCCTTTACTGGATCAAGAAGCAGGGAAGTCAGAAGACAGCTACTCAAGAATCCAATTTAATAAGATTTACAAGTAGACACGTACAAAAAACACACCTAACAATGTACAAGTCATTGCACGATGAGGGACTGAATCCAGAATGCAGAAAGACCAACCCCTGTACCGGGGAGGGGGCCCCAACATGTTGGAGATCTCGAGGTGTTTTCCCACTGATTCTCTACATCTTGGCCTTATCTAACAAATGTAACCAAACCCCACAACCGAGGCTAAGATTTAAGAGCTACCCAGACCTAACTGTTTCCCTCCCGAGCCTCCCTGCTCTAGAAGTGGAATTGAAAGACAGGGAGAGACTATTAACCTAACAAAATGGAACCTCGGGCACCACCCGACAGGGGTTTCAGACTTGTCTGACGACTCTGCCTCTCCTGCCCATTTGTGGCCAAATTCCCGCCAAGTTTGCTAGCCAGGCTGGCCAGTGGGGGACAGGGAGGGCGGGGGGAGGCAGAGTGGTGCCCCAAACACCCTGGAGAGGCCGAGGGAGGTGTGACAGGGCTGGAGGCCCCATCCAGATTTGCTGCCTCCTGGAGTCACCACTGCAGGGGTCCGATGTCGGCCCCTAGCTCTTCCTCCTCCTCCTCCTCCTCCTTCAGCTGGAAGGGCTTCGCCGGCCACTTCACCCTGACAATGGGCTCCACGTGGTCCTGCAGGCGGTGCCGCTTCATGTGGGCATTTCGACTCTTGATCTTGTCGAACACCCTGAGGAGTCGCCGGAAGACATGGGGTCAAGAGCAGGGAGGGAGGGGGGTCGCCCCGAGGAAGAGATCCTGGGGCTGAGGCTGGGTCGAGGAAAAAGCTGAGTACCTCTCACACTCTCTGCATGGAAAAACGCCCTGACTCTCCACACTGCCTGGCGGCTCGGGGGTCCGCTTGGGACCTGCATTTGGGCTGGAGTTGAGGATGGACTCCCTCCTGTAATTCTTGGTCTTTATCTTTAACTCGGAAGTTGGACGGTGGCTGGGTCTCTCCCGAGGGCTGTAAGTGACCTGCAGACAATGCAAAAACAATATAAGGGTGTTAACTTTCCCCCTTCTCAGGGAGACAGAGATCTAGGGACACTGTGTCTTCTATAGGGAAACCTTCCCCGCAGGAGCCCCCCACCCCCTGACCCAGCTCTCCAACGCAGATGGGCAGTGGGTGTCCAGATCAGATAGAAACCCCAGACACACCCGCCCCGATCCTCTACCTTCTCTTCTGTCCTTTCCACCTCATCTGGCTCTCTCTTGACCCTCTTTTCTAGCCCTGGGGCTCGGCTGCAGTCAAACTTGATCATCTTTTTCCAGATGTAATAATACTCAACACACTGGGCTACCGTCTTTGTCTGGATCTAGTGCAAGAGAACAGACGCAGGCTGTGGGCAGGGCGCAGGCCGGGTGAGTGTAACCCTCTCACTGGGCCAGCTGCCACTTTTGGAAAGCCTTTCCCAAATGTCTCTTCCTTTGGCTGGGCATGCCCCTTCACCACGAAGTCCTTCCAGGGATGAGGGGTTCAAAGTGAAGCCACACAGTAGCCCCCAGCATCTAAGTCTGGTGCATGCTGAGCAGCACTCCCAGCCCAGGAATTCTGCCCTATAGGAAGACGCGCTGGAAAACACACACACACACACACACACACACACACACGAGGATGCTCCCTGCGACATCAGCTAATAGCCGTGTGTTTACCAGCTGGGACTAATTAAACCCGAATGCCCTCATGCGGCGGATACCACCCAGCCCTACCACCACTCAGAGCCTCTAGAGTCCTGACGGGAAAAGTGGCCCACTCCAGACAAGAGGGAGGTTTGGAGTACACAGTCTGAACCTGAGGCATCATTCGCTCTTTGCCCCACTAAGAAGGGATCTCATTTAAAAACAACTTCCGTAAAAACAAAATGGAAAAGTTTAATTACTCTAGAAAGAAAATTTCCCAGGAAATTAAGTTGGCTATGGATCTCTCTCCAGAAAATATGTTCTTTGCACAAAGTTTTCTCAGCTTTGTGTGTATTCACAAACTAGGAGTCAAAACAGCACAGCCTCTGGGAGGCTGAGGTGGGCGGATCATTTGAGCTCAGGAGTTCAAAACCAGCCTGAGCAAGAGTGAGACGCCATCTCTACTAAAAATAGAAATAAATTAATTGGCCAACTAAAATATATAGAAAAAATTAGCCGGGCATGGTGGCGCGTGCCTGTAGTCCCAGCTACTTGGGAGGCTGAGGTAGAAGGATCGCTTGAGCCCGGGAGTTGGAGATTGCTGTGAGCTAGGCTGATGACATGGCACTCTAGCCCAGGCAACAGAGTGAGACTCTGCCTCAAAAAACAAAACAAAACAAAACAAAACAAATACAGCACAGCCTAGGAGGGGCCTGGTGGCTCACACCTGTAATCCTAGCACTTTGGGAGGCCGAGGTGGGAGGATCACTTAAGGCCAGGAGTTCAAGAGCAGCCTAAGCAAGAGTGACACCTTGTCTCTACTAAAAATAGAAAAATTAGCTGGGCATGGTGGTGCGCACCTGTAGTCTTAGCTACTTGGGAGGCTGAGGCAGGAGCATTACTTGAGCCCAGAAGTGGGAGGTTGCAGTGAGCTATGATGACACCACTGCACTCTAGCCCTGGCAACAGAGCGAGATGCTATCTCAAGAAAAACCCAAAACTTGTACAGACAGACAAATGCCTGTAAGTGCTTGGCCAAACAGTTAACAGAGGTCACCAATCAGAAGTAGGACAGTGGGCAAGGGTGCTGAGGACTTTGTTCCGAGCAGGGAGCACATTTCTGCACTGTTTGTAGCTGCTCACAAGGACGGCCTTTTGACATTATAAACTGTTTGCAGCGTGAGTGTCACCACAGGCAGGCGAGGGGTGAGGCCCTTGCACCCCCAGTGGCCCTTCCGGTCTAGCTTGTCTCAGCTTTGTGAGGGGAGGTCACTGTCACCAGGCCTCGTTCACCTTACCGTCTTGTGTATCAAGAAAAAGTCCTTCTTGTGGGCACAGAACGCCTTCTTAAAGAGCCTCTTCTCCATGGGAGTCCAGATGTCTGAACCTGTTGAAGAACAAGCCAATAGGGGAAAGGACATTTCTCCTTCTGGGACCACAGCCACGGCTGAATTGCAGACCACCCTCCCTTTTAAAGTTGCCATTACTGAGCACCAATTACGATGTATCAATCTCATACAACCCTCGAAAAACCCTGGAAGGGAGGGACCATTATCCCCACTTTACAGATATGACAACTGAGGCTTCAATCGCTTGCTAAAGGCAGGTGGGGGCCCCAGGCAGCCTGAGCCTAGGGCTGGTTGGCTCAACACTGAAGCTCAGCCCACCTTCCCCTCTCCCTGGCCAGGAGTATCCTCTCTTGGCTGGGCCGAGCCCATAAGGAAACCACTGGAAAAGGGTGAAGGTAGGATCCAACTAGCAGCAAGTAGTGCCTACTAAGTCACCGCAGAGAAGAAAGGCCTTTCTAGAAAGGCAGGCAAAGGCTCTGACTGGTTCACGGGGTCTCAAGCCAAAACCATCCCGGCAGCCTTTCTCCCATCACCTGTGTAGCGATAGTCGGCGAGCGGGTGAGTCTGCGGCTTCTGGGGTCCTTTGAGTAAGAGAGTCTCCAGGGCAACCTGGAACAGGAAGAGGTGCGGGCTACTCAAGGAGGCTGGGATGGTGAGGGTGGAGGGCCACCTTGCATCTTCCATTCATTTCAAAAATACTTACAGCTGTCCCTAAAGTCACTCCCTCTTCCAGGGCAGCTCAAAGTAGCCCTGGACCAGCCACCAGCCTGTGAACTGTCTGTAGGCACATCGGCTATGTCGCTAAGCAAACCACTGAGTGTGGCTGATGGCATTTTTTTCAGAGAAAGACCATCTCAATGAAGGAAGCTGCATGGATTTATTCCGGCACAAGCTCCTTAGTCTGCTGGGGACCAGCGTTCTGAGGAACGCTAGCCTTGCCTACCGCCCCAATTTATTTTCTTCATAGCAGTAATCATGAGCTGTGAATCCCCAAACAGAAGGCTCATCACGTACACTGGGGACCCCCCATGAGCAGGGAGGTTCTCACAGCCCGACCCCCAAGCCCCGGTCCATGCCCTGCCTCACCTGAACGTCGCCCCGGGCCTCGTGCAGGCAGTGCAGGGCGAGCTCCAGGTTGGTGCCCCCGCCCGGCATCACGCTGGAGCACGCCACGTTGCAGAGCTCAGTCACTGTGTTTATTAGGAAGAGACACAAGGGAGTCAGCAGGTGCCGAGGAGGAAACCTTCCGAGACAGCGCCGAGAGGGGCTCCTCCTCATTCACTCCTCCTCTGGACGGAGGGCAGGCTGGGGAAAGGGAAGGACGAGGAGGAAGAGCAGAAACCCGGCCCTGGCACCCGCTCTGGACAGCCTCACCAGCCACCGTGTGAAAGCAGGGGTGGGCTGGGAGATGCAGCAGGGGAGAAGCACCTCTCAGTGGCGGCCAGCTCCCCACCCCTGCCAGGGACAGGTGAGAACCAGGAGGAGAAACTGCTTGGAGATGGAGGGGGGAAAAGGGACCTTAGGAATTTGACTCCAAAGCCTCAGCCACCTCTATCCTGTGTCTCCGGGTTGGTCATCACATCTCCCCACGGCTTCCAGACCAGAGAAGCGACATGCTCGTCAATTCCAGCCAGCGATCTCTCCTGCAGCTGCGGGATCTCAGCCTGAAACCGGCTTCCTATATTGATGTGTCTGAAATAAGGCGGCACACACAGACGTGGGAGACACACGAATGCGACTGAGATGGGAAATGAGACAGAGATGCCCTGTGGGAATCCTCTGCCGTCTCCCGGGGGTGCTGGGTACCCGCCACCCCCAAGAGACACACACGGGCATTTCAGCAGCCTCTCCAGGGACGCCTCCTTCCTTCCTCTGATTTTCTTCATTGCCGCGTTTCTAGCCTTGGGTGCCTCTCTTGGGGTCAAGGCAGGGGAGGCGCATGCCAACGCCTGGCATGCTTCTGCGTCCACACCACGGCCAGCCAGCCCCGTCCCCCAGGTGCTCTCGAGTCCCACCCTGTGCCATCAGCAATTCTACCTGGAACCCCAAGTGCCTGGCTGTGTACATGTGAGCAGAGTGGATAGTCGGGGATCGTCCCACGTCTACCCAGAGAAATCCACTGATTCTCTCCTAAGGAGCCTCTGCAGCTAAACCCGACTCCCCATGAAGACGCGGCCCTTGGGGAAAACTGACACCGGAGCCCACAGGGGGAGAAACAGCATCCCGCTTTGTGAGGATTCAGGTTCTAAGTCTGCTCCAACTTACGGTTCAATGCTGATCTTGGTGTCGTCTTTCACCACACAGATGCCAAAAGAGCCATCCACTTGATCTAGAAAACACGCAGGGCAAAGCATCAAGAAAACAGACTGGAAGTGACCCACAGGGCCCCCTCTGCTTGCCTTTGTGGACACAGTTGAACACAGGCTCTTTAAGGTCCCATGGAAGGAGAGAGGACTTCCCACAAGGTAAAGGAAGAAACTCAGCAAACAAGAAATTAACTGATGGAAAGTGTACGGATATATAAAAACAAGAAGTTCAAGCCTGTGGAAACTGTCCTATGGGCATACAGCATTTGGAGAAATATTCATTCAAGAAAATCAACTAAATAGCGATAACGACAGCAAAAGTCCGTGGCATCTGAGCCATAACCGGTGTCCTTACCCCGGCTCCCAGCTCTGGGCAATGGCAGCTCTTCCCCAAGGGCTCTCTCCCAGGTAGGTGTAGCTCAGATGGGGGCTGCCTCTCCCCTCACCTCCCATGCATAAAGAATTAAAGAAAGGTATAATAATAATTTCTCATCACAGACACAATGTCGTTAAGAGATAGAAATTATATATAAAAAAAGAAAATTCTGGGGTTAAAAAATAAAATAATAAAAATGGGGCTCAAAAGGTTTGAGTTGGCAGAAGAAAATACTCAGTAAACTTAAAGACAGATCAATAGAGATTATGGAATCCAAAGAACAGAAAAAGAATTAAGAAAAATGAAGAGAGCCTCGGAAATGTGGGACACCATTAAGTGTGACAACTACTTATAATGGGAGTGCCAGGAGAGGAGAAAGGGACAAAAAAAAAAAATTTAAAGAAATTACAGCCAAAAGCCTTCCCAATCTGATGACAATATATATATATATATATCCAAGAAGCTCTATGAACTCCAAGTAGGATACACATAAAAAGATCTACATCCAGGCAAAATATTGAAAGTCAAAGATAAAGATAAAATCTCAAAAGCAAAATGAGGAAAAAAAACTCATCACGTACAAGGGAACCCCAATGAGACTAATAGCTGACTTCTCATCAGAGACAATGATAGTCAAAAGGCAGTGAGATGACATATTCAAAGTGCTAAAAAATGTTTTCAAAAATTTCCAACCAAGAATCTTGTATCCAGCAAATTAATTTTTTTAAATGAAGGCAAAATAAATTTCCAGGCAACCCCTGGCCCTTCTATCCTATCTCTGCCAGCCTCTGACCTGGAGTAGTCAGCCAGTATTGGACTCTGGCCAAGCACTTTGGCATTCTCATCCACGTGGAAATGAGCCAGTCTCTTTGCTAGGCCAGTAGACCAAGAGCATATTTTTTCTCTGTTGCAAATAGTTCTTCTATGTTTTTATTTATAGGTGGGTGGAAGAATGGTGAGGAATTTTCGTTTGTCTTTATTTATTTATTTTTTTTTTGAGACAGCATCTCACTCTGTTGCCCAGACTAGAGATTACAGTGCAGTGGCATTACCATAGCTCACGGCAACCTCAAATTCCTGGGCTCAAAGCGATCCTCCTGCCTCAGCCTCCCTAGTAGCTGGGACTATAGGTATGCGCCACCATGCCCAGCTAATTTCGCTATTTTTGTAGAGAAGAGGTCCTGCTATTGCTCAGGCTGGTCTTGAACTCCTGGCCTCAAGCAGTCCTCCTGCCTCAGTCTCCCAGAGTACTAAGATTACAGGTGTGAGCCACCTCACCCAGCCAAGCATGTGTCCTTCTGAGTGACACAGCATTTTATTAAAAATAAGCACTTTGGACCGGGCGTGGTGGCTCACGCCTGTAATCCTAGCACTCTGGGAGGCCGAGGTGGGCGGATCATTTGAGCTCAGGAGTTCGAAACCAGCTTGAGCAAGAGAGAGACCCCATCTCTACTAAAAATAGAAAGAAATTAATTGGCCAACTAAAATATAGAAAAAATTAGCTGGGCATGGTGGCACGTGCCTGTAGTCCCAGCTACTTGGGAGGTTGAGGCAGAAGGATTGCTTGAGCCCAGGAGTTTGAGGTTGCTGTGAGCTAGGCTGACGCCATGGCACTCTAGCCCGGGCAACAGAGTGAGACTCTGTTTCAAAAAAAAAATAAAATAAAATAAGCACCTTGGTAACTAAATCCCTTTTACAGATACAAAAGCTTTACTTCTGTATTGATCAAGTTACTGTAAAGGCTTGGGTTTATTTCTGTAGAACTGAATGGCTAGAATTTAGAACATAGCAATGGGGCTACTCTGTTGGAGTAATGTAAATTATAATTGTAAATAAACATGCAAATTTTTTTAAAAATCCAGGTTAAAAAGATTGGCAAAATGTGTTGTTAGCAAACCTGCCTCATAAGAAATATTATCAATGGAATATTATTCACTCATAGAGAAAGAAATAAAACACTAATGCATACTGTAAAATGGATGAGACTTGAAAACATAACAGAGTGAAAGAAGCCTAACATAAAGAACCATATTTCATATGATTCCATCTATGAAATGTCCAGAATAGCCAAATCTATAGAGATGAAAATTAGATTAGTGGTTGCTTAGCGCTGGGCAGGGAGGGCAGGAAAGAATGCTCATAAGAATGGCAGTTCTTTACAGGATAATGACAATGTTCAAAAACTAATTGTGATGATGCCTTGCACAGTTCTCTGCATAAACTGAAACCCACTAAAGAATATACTTTAAGGGGACTAATTGTATGGTATGTGAATTATATCTCATTAAATCTATTATTTTAAAAAATATTAAAGACAGTTCTTCAGGCTGAAAACAAGTGACATCAGAGAGTAATCTGAATCCACACAAAAAAATAAAGAGTCCTGGCAAAGGTAATTATATAGGCAATTACAAAATAGAGTATAATTGTACATTTCTTCTCTTTTCATAATTAACTTAAACAGCAACTGCGTAAAACAATATGTATTGTGGGTCTATAACATATAGAAATGTGATCACGTGACAGTGACAACACACGTGAGCAAAGCTGTATTGGAGTAAAGAAGGAACACCTGAGGGTAACTCAGATCCACAGGAATAAATGAAGAGATCTAGAAACAGTAAATAAGAAGGTTAATATAACAAACTCTATATGTGATACTTGCTTTCCTTTATTCTTGGCTTTTTTACATGACATAAATTATATGAAGTAATAATTATGACAATGTATTATTGAGTTTCTAATATACATAAATATTTCCTGTGTATATACAAAACAATAGTAGCACCAAATATGGATTAGATGGAATGGCCTTAGATTAGAAGCAATGTTTCTATATCTCACTGTAATTAAGTCAGTACATATCTGAATTCTGATAAGTTAAGATGGATACTGTTTTAGAGCAACAACTAAGAAATGACTAAGAAAAAGTAAAAAAGAAATGAAAGAAATTAAAATGTTATACTAGAAAATATTCACTTAATGCAAAAGAAAATAGGAAAGGAGGAACAGAAGAAAAAAGATGCTAAAAAACTATAAAAGATTATTGAAAAGAAATTAAACAAGGTCTAAATAAATGGAAAGCTGTCCCAAGTTCATGGATGGAATGGCTTACAGTTGTTAGAATGGCAACACTTCCTTAATTGATCTACAGATTCAATACAATAGCTATCAAAATCCTTAGTGATCATAAAATTGTACAGAAATGCAAGGGACTCAGAACAGCTAAAATAATCTTGAAAAAGAAGAACAAAGGTGGAGAACTCACACGTCCCTATTTCAAAACGTACCACAAAGCTACAGTAATGGAAACAGTATGATACTGGCATAAGGGTAAACACACAGATCAGTGGAATAGAATTGAAAGTCCAGAAATACACCCATATGTTTAGGGTCAACTGATTTTCAACAAAGGCGGTGAGACAATTCAACAGGAATAGCGTTTTCAAAATATGGTGCTGAAACAACTGGATATCCACATGCAAAAGAATGAATTTGGACCCTACCTCACTCAATATACCAAAGTTATCTTAAAATGGATTAAAGACCTAAATATAAGAGTCAAAATTATAAAACTCTTACAAGAGAACACAGGAGTAACTCTTAATGATCTTGGGTCAGGCAAACCCTTACATATAACACCAAAAGCACAAGTGAAAAGAGAAAAACTAATTGGACTTCATCAAAATTAAAATTTTTGTCTTTCAAACAATTCCATAAAGAAAATGAAATGCAAGACCATCTATTTGAAATCGTGTATCTGACAAGGGCCTTGCAACCAGAATATATAAGGAATTCCTGAAACTCAACAAGAAAAAGAGAGTAACTCAATTAAAAAATGGGCAAAGGATCTGAATAGACATTTCTCCTCTGAAGAAATACAAATGGCTAAGAAACACATAGAAAATGCTCAACATCATTAGCCATCAGGGAAACTGAGAGGAAAAAAACTCAAACTTTTTTCCTCTGCTTTCACACCATAATCAACACAGAACACTTCCATGACCAAATATGTGGGTTTCCCCCCAGCACATCAAGCAAGCAATCAATTCTGCAGCAGACACCGGCTACGTATCCTCTAATTCAGTTCTGACACCATTTACCCGGAGGTGGGTCAGATCCCACAGCTGGGGCGCTCAGTCCCCAAGCCTGCGTCCCCACCTCCCATGCTGCTCACAAGCCCCAAGTTATGTTGCCTGTGCTTCTGACTATAAATGAGGGTTCCCACCCGTCTTCATGTTCGATTAATTTGCTAGAGCAGCTCACAGAACTTAAGGAAACAACTACTTACGTTTATGGATTTATTATAAAGGATGTCATAAAGAAAGAAGAGGTACCTAGGGCAAGGCACGTGGCCCTCCCCTGGCATGCCATGCTCCAGGAACCTCCGCGTACTCAACTATCTGGAAGCTCTCCTAGCCCTGCCCTTCTGGGTTTTTAATGAAGGCTCATTATGTAGGTATGATTGACTAGATCATTGGCCATTGGTGAAGAACTTACCGTTCATCCCTCTCCCCTCCCCAGAGGTTGTGGGGTGGAGCTGAAAGTCTCAACCCTCTCATCCTGCCTGGGTCTTTGCAGTAACTAGTCCCCAGCCTGAAGCTACCTAGGGGATCAACCATCAGTCAATCATTAGCATACAAAAGACATCACTTTGGCCATTCTAAGCATTTTAGGAGTTGTAAGCCAGGAAATGAGTCAAAGACCAAATATTTATTTTACTGTATCACAGAGATGCAAATCAAAACTGCAATCACATACCACTTTATATCTACCAGGATTGTTATAACAAAAAGACAACAATAAGTGTTGACAAGGATGTAGAGAAATTAGAATCTCATATACTGCTGGTGGGGATTGAAAATGACACAGCCATTCTGGAAAACAGTCTGGCAGTTCCTAAAACAGTTAAATATAGAGTTACCGTATGACTGAGCATTTCGCTCTTAGGTATCTACCCAAGAGAAATGAGAATATACCTCCACACAAACACTTGAACATGAATCTTCACAGCAGCATTATTCATGACAGCCAAAAGTGGGAACAACCACAGTGTCCGTCAGCTGATGAACAGATAAACAAAATGTGATCTATCCGTACAGTGGACTCTCATTCAGCCCTCGGAAGGAACACAGCACTGATACATGCCACAACGTGGATGAACCCTGAAAACATTATACTAAGTGAAATAAACTAGACACAAAAGGTCACATATTGTATGATCCCACTTACATGCAAAGTGCAGAACAGGCAAATCCATAGAGACAGAAAGCAGATGAGTGGGTGCCTGGGGTTGAGGGGGGACAAGGGCCTGTGGCACTATGAGAAGGGTGTCACTGCCAATGAGTACAGGCCACTTCTGGGGAGGATGAAAATGCTCTAAAAGCAGATTGTGTGATGGGTGCAAAACCTTGCGAATATCCTAAAAAATACTGCGTACTCTAAATGGGTGATCTGTACAGTACCTGAATTATAGCTCAACAAAGCTGTAAGAAAATGACACAAACAGGCAGGCAATAGAGTGGTCAGGCTAGATGGCCTCCATGTTTTCTTTCTGGCTGTAAAATCCTAAGCACTTAGAAGGCTGCTGGTCTCAGATTGGTCCCGGGTGCTTCTGAACAGCAAGGGGACCCTCGGACCAGCCACACCCAGAGGCAGGAGACAGTTGCTGGGCCAAATGCTATAAGGGAGGGTGGTTGTATCCACGGCCTCACTCACCAAGCATGGAGCTGATGAGCTGGTCGGGACTGGCCTGAGCCGAGGTGGCACAGAGAGTGTTGAAGTACAGCCCCGAGCCCTCACGGATGGGGCTGAGCATGGGAGGCGGCGTGTAGGGGGAGCACTGGAATAGCCCCTTCAGGAGGCAGTCCACCAGGAACACTGGAGACCGCAGGCAGCTCTGGTGGCGTCGTCCAGGGCCCTGCTCCCCACAGGTGGACGGTGGAGGGGGCATGAACAGCGCCTTGGGCTGGGGGCGCTTCTTGCGCTTTCTGTGTTGGCTGCTCTCCTTGCTGTCTCTCTCGTCCCCGTCTCTCTCCTGTCCCTGGGGAAGAGAGTTCAGAGCCGCAGATGTTCACTGGAGGCCACCTGCTGCACCCCTCCGTCTTCAGGATGACAGGAGAGTGGGAAAGGGACTGGCCGTGGAGACAGAGGGAAACGTGACATACATGCCCTGCGCGGCCACACCCACGGCCCTCAGGGCCCGGCCTGTTCTGAGGCTGCAGCCTTCTCATGCACCCCTCCCCCCAGGAGAGCTCAGAGGATTCTGGAAACGTGTGAGGACAGCTTCAATTGTTAAGAAGAGTGGGAGCTCGCAGAGATAGAGGATGACTGTGACAAAACAAAAACTTATTCCACTCAGATGAAAACAGCTCCCATGAGACCAAAAATGGGATCCAGTCACTGACTCAGGGGATCTCGTGGTCCACACACCCTGTCCCTGAGTCCAGCATGGGCTTCTCCAGGTGGGGTGTCCAGTACAGGCTGAACAGACAAGCTTCTCCCTTCCTCTCTTCCAGCCTCACCCTCTAGCCCCCAGCTCCCACACCCCCTCCTCCAGGAAGCCCTCCCTGACCTCTTCAGGCTGGGTCAGGAGCCCCCTCAGAACTTCCTAGCTCCCTCTCCTCCCCTCAGCCCTGTCCATCCAAGTCATCACTGTCTGGGGACAGGTCTGTCTCCTCCAAGGGACCGGGAGCCCTGGGAGGCAGGGCTTGACTGTCAGAGTCACTGCTGTGTGCCCAGCACCACCCAGCACAGGCCTGGCACAGACGGGCTCAGCAAACGCGGAATGACTGCATGAACGTGCAAACCATGTTCTGGAGCCAGGATTTCCTGTGTTGTTGGCTTTGGGCTTTCTAGTGGCAGTGAGAAGGCAGAAAGACAAGCACCCACCCTGGCCGTGCTCCCCGCGTGTCGGTTCGCTGGAGCCACAGGGACCGACACAGGGATCACCAAAGGGGCTGCAGCCGTGATGTCCATGGGCTTCTTGGCTCCTGGGGGACTCTGTCCATCCCCTTCTGTCCTCAGCCCCTGTCTCGGTGGCTTGCAAAACTCCGTGCCAAACCCCTAAACACGGAGAACAGATGGCTCTTTAAGAGAAATGGTAGGTAGGGGAAAGAAAAGGTGCTCCAGAAGACAGTGATGACCGCGAGGACAGCTGTCGCAAGCTTCCTGGTAGTGAGGCTGGGGGTGAGGACAGAGCTGAAAAGCCACGGCTGCCCCTGGAGAGCAGCAGAGCCCTGGCTCTGGGCCCCTGTCCAGGATGACGTCTCCATCCTGAGATAAGCGACACCCAGTTGTCTACTCCCCGCAGGCCTGTCAGAGACCCCATAACCTCCGAAGCTACTGCTCACGCCCCTTCACCTGCGGCTCCTGCTTCCCTCGAGGCGACGGCCACTGGTCGCTGTGAAAACACATGTGGCTGCTCAGCCCTTTCTCGGTATAAAACATCTGGCTGCAATTCTTGCAGACATAAGTGCTCCTTGGCTCTGTCCGGTCTGTGGGGCCCCCGTTTTGCTGGTTACTGCAGGTAGACATGGCAGGAGGGAAGAAAGGGAGATTGGGACTCTGTCCCTGGTCACTGATTTTTTTTGTTTTTATTTTTTTCTTTTTTGTTTTCAACTCCAATCCACTGGCAACCCTTGATAAACCCTAAAAAATGGAGGCTATACTCAAATTCTTCATGGGCTGAAGCATCCCCCTCAGATGAGGACTCCCAGCTCACTCACCTAGGGCCAGCTCGTGAAAGCCACAGAGGACCCCCAGGCAGGGCAGAAGGGGCTTCTTAACTTACCATCCACCTGCCGTGTTCTCTTCCTTCATCGGATGGGGGAGCCTGTAGATGTTTCCGCCCTGAAGATGAAAATACATCTGAGCCAACACATTAGAAATGAGGAGGGATGGGAGAGCTAAAGTTATAAGACTCTCAGAAGAAAACACCAGAGTAAATCTTCAAGATCTTGGATTAGGCAATGGTTTCTCAGATGTGACACCAAAGCAAAAGACAAAACAAACAAATTGGACTTCATTAAAATTAAAAACGTTTGCCCTGCAAGCAACACAATAAAAGGAAAGACAGCCCACAATATAGGACAGAATATTTGCAAATCGTGTATCTGAAAAGGTGCTTGTATCCAGAATATATAAGCAAACCCTGAAACTCAATAATGAGAAGATGGTAACTCAATTTTTAAAATGGGCAAAGGATCTGAATAGACATTTCTTCTAAGAAGATATACAAATGGCCAGAAAGCACATGGAAAGACCATCATTAGCCATCACGGAAACACACATCAAAACCACAATGGGATATCACTTCACAACCCCTAGGATGGTTATAATAATAATAAAAAGTGAGCCACGTGCGCCTATAGTCCCCGCTACTTGGGAGGCTGAGGCAGGAGGATCGCTTGAGGCCAGGAGTTGAAGTCCAGCCCAGGCAACATAGTGAGACATCATCTCTAGAAAAAAAAAATGGACAAAAGCAAGTGTTGGTGACGATGTGGAGAAATCGAAGCCCTTGTCAACTGTGGTGGGAATGTACAACAGTGCAGCTGCTTCATAGAACAGTCTGGAAGTTCCTCAAATGTTAAACGTAAGAGTTGCCACATGACCTGGTAATTCCACTCGAGGTACCTACCCAAGGCCACACAGCCACACAAAAATTAGTACATGGGTAAAGGGTCATGATAGCACTATGCACAATAGCCCAAAAGTGGAAACAACCTAAATGTTTATCAGCTGGTGAACAAATGAAATCTAGTACGTCCATCCAGTGGAATGTTCCTCAGCCGTAAGAAGGAACGAAGCACTGACACATGCCACAACATGAGTGGACCCTGAAAACACCACGCTAAGTGAAAGAAGTCAGACACAAAAGGCCACCTATTGTATGATTCCACTATATGAAATGTCCAGAAGAGGCAAATACGTAGACAGAAAGTGGAGTCACAGTTGCCTGGGGCAGGGGGATGGAGAGATTGGCGGTGACAACGAAGGGATGTGAGGTTCCTTTCTGGGGTGATGAATCTGTTCTGGCAAATACTGCTGATGGGCACACAATCTTGTGAATATACTAAAAAAAACTACTGAATTGTACACCTTAAAGTGGTGAAGTACATGGCATGTGAATGATAAAGCTGTTTT
>VBSM01003212.1:8179424-8195199 GCA_008086735.1 Cheirogaleus medius
AAAAAAAAAAAAGCCACTGAAGCCAGATCAGACTTCCCCAAAGTGGGTTCCGAGGAACAGCAGTCCTCCAGAGTTGCTCCCGCAGGACTTGGGGTTTTGAAAAAAACACTATTCACTTCTTGGAGATTCACAAGGCACAGGAGCAAATTTAAAAGCCACACAAAGAGAGACCTGTTTAATTTTCAGTGTCTCTCAAACTTATTTGCCCAAAGAACTGTTCTTTTTTTCCAAATAGCTCCTACCAGCATTCCTGAGAAGCAGGGTTCTGCAGAACAGACTTGGGGAGATGCTAACTTGGGGATTACCCTCCCTCTAGCAAGGAGCCCATGCCTTGCAGGAGGCTTCCTCTGAGGACAGCTATTTGGAACTCCCACAGCAAAGAAACCCATTTACAGCTGCCCAACTCCCTAGAGCCAAACGTGCCTACAATTTCTGCAAACACACATGCAAATACATATGTATTATATTTATATCACACCTACACCTACACTAACACATTATAAACATAAACAAATGAGCAAATCAGCTCTGGATTCCCAATGGGCCTGCTCTGGACAGTGCTAGTAAATGTGGCCCGTGGGATAAATCCAATGAATATTAAAGGTTCCCCCAAAGGTTCACAGCTGGCCTCCAGCTGAGAGAAGCAACAGGGAAGGAATCGGTAGACCTAAGCTCTAGCCCCAGCTGTTACCAACTTGTGACAGGAGCGAATCACTTCCTTTCCCTGGGCCCTGAGGTAGGGGTGGGACAGTAAGAATAGGGGGTATTTTGCAGGCGCTATGGTATGTGGCTACTGTAGTCCCAGCTACTTGGGAGGTGAGGTGGGAAGATCGCTTGAGCCACGAGTTGGAGTCTAGCCTGGGCAACACTGTGAGATCCCTGTCTCCAAACAAACAAACAAAAAAAAAGGGACAAGGGAAATTCTGCAATTTTGCTCCTAACTCTTAAACTGGGCTTTCATCTTAAAACCAAGAATTTTTTAAAAAAAAATCAGGAGTTAAAAAACAAAAGGAGTTAAAAAAGAAAAACAAGGGTTAAAGCTCCATTGCCATGTTCTAGAAACAGGCATGCCCCCGTGTCAGCCCAACATATATTCCCCACGGAACGCAGATCCGTTCTCCCCAGTCAACTCCCAGGGACTCAAGACATTGCTCTGCACAGTCAGCCCAACCTCCTCCGTGACTCAAGTGCCTTGGGAGTGAACCATTGAGGGTTTTAAATCCCAAGGGCTCGGTCTGCAAACCGAAGCAGCTACTTCCCGACTGGGGTGAATTTGGGGCTCCCAGCACGCTGGCAGCGTGAGAAGAACGGACTCTGCGTCTGAGCACAGGGGACACACAGCCAGGGAACAGGACGGTGGAGACACTGAACAGAGGACGAGACAGGTGGGGCCAGGAGAGCAGGACGGAGACCCGGGAACACGCCCACACCCACCGGCCCCTGAACAGACATTTTCCTGACCAGACTCCTACATACAGGTGGTCCTGACGCTTAAAGGCCTTGCTGCAGATTTTGCAGACGTGTTTCCTTTCCTGGCTGTGCGTCAGGTAGTGCTTGCTAAGAGAACTGGCGCTGCTGAACACCTTCCCACACAGGCTGCAGTCCAGAAGTGGGTTTTGAGGGGAGCTGTGCTGCCGCTTTCCTTTCCTGGCACTCCCAGAGGTGGCCCTGCCTCCTTCCTCCACCTCTTTAGGCACCTTAAGTGCACCTAGCCCCAGGTCTAAACAGAGGGAGAAAGCACAGGTTACAAACGGCTGGGGAAATCAAAGAGCACAGCTAAAGCACTCTAAAGCTCTTAGAACCATGGTGGCCTTGTGAGAGGGGCCCAAATACTCTTACTCCAACGTCAGCAGCTTTACGTGCAGAGAAAACATGGTTTGGGAGCAGGGGCCCTGGTCAGACCACACCCTGGAGACAGCACCCAGACTCAGTGCCACATGCACAGGGATGGCGGCAGACTGAAGCACTTCTAAGACGGTGTGACAGAGACAGGCAGGGCTTACGACTCCATCACCACCCAGTACTCTTGGAAGGACAACCTGGAAATAAATTATCCAAAACCTTGGAAAAGTATAAACCCTTGCGCACACCCAACCAATGACACTTGGATTTTTAACATAAGGAAATAAATGTAGCTTTGTACAAAGATCTGGCTGCAAGAGCGTTAACTGTCATGTTGCTTTTCCTTGTAAAATGTTAAAAACAACCTAATATTTGATAAGAGGGCATGTAGGGGCCAGGCGCGGTGGCTCACGCCTGTAATCCTAGCACTCTGGGAGGCCGAGGCAGGCGGATGGCTCGAGGTCAGGACTTCAAAACCAGCCTGAGCAAGAGCAAGACCCCGTCTCTACTGAAAATAGAAAGAAATTAATTGGCCAACTAAAAATATATAGAAAAAATTGGCCGGGCATGGTGGTGCATGCCTGTAGTCCCAGCTACTCGGGAGGCTGAGGCAGGAGGATCGCGTGAGCCCAGGAGTTTGAGGTTGCTGTGAGCTAGGCTGATACCACAGCACTCTAGCCCGGGCAACAGAGTGAGATTCTGTCTCAAAAAAAAAAAGAGGGCATGTAGGTGATTGCATCATGGTTCAAATGGTCTATGACGTAAGCATTTCAAATAAAACTGTAGAAAAATATCTAATGACATGAAAGGATGTTCATGCCATACTACTAAGTGACAAAAAGCAGCCTTTTGCAAAACGGAGTTATCCTAGTTGTTAAAAGAGAAAAATAAGTTTCGACAGAAAACAGACCGAGGGAATCGGGTTGACTGGTAGGATTATGGGTTGGTTTTCTTTTCCTCGTTTTCTGTGTCTGAATTTTCTACATTTTCTGTATCCCTTGGGTAAAATGATAGAAAGTATTTTTATAAATCATATCTCAGCTGAAGGAACTGAGAATATTCACTTGGGAGAGGGAGGGTGTCTTTAAATATCTGAAGGGCCACCATGTGGAGGAGGGGTCGGATCACTTCTGTCGTGCCCCAAGGGACAGAGCTAGGTTTGGTGAACCAAGAGTAAAGGGAAGCTGATTTTAAACCACTAGAGCAAGGGCCACGTATGCAAGGACTCTGCTTGTTCACGGCTGTCTTCCCGGCTCAGGAGCCCCACTCTGGCACCAGTCGGGACTCAGTGACTGTATGTTAGATGAGGTGGAGGACCTGCGGCCTTCTGATTTCAAGATCATTCTTTTTTAAGCACCAAAGGGGGAAAGACAAGCTTCATTCTTCTCTGCTGCACCCCTTATAATAAAAGGATTTCGTCTGTAAAATCTGGATTCAGTCAAAAGGCGGCACTGAAGGACCTAGAAGGCCACATCTCGTCTTAAGGCCGCAGGTTCCCCAGCCCTAACGAATTCTCTGTGGCTCGTGGGATGCACGTGACAGACACAGCAGAAAGGAAACTGGACTGGGAGCCTTGGGCCATCTGTCACTTAACTTACTTGGCCTTCATCTTCTTCCTACGAGAAATTACTATAATGACCAATCAAATTATTCCAACAGGTTTAAACAAGAAAAAATTGGATTCCCTCAGGGGAAGGTCCTTAGCCTTGCTAAGTTACTTTAAAATGCTTATTAAAGTAACTATTACACTAGAAAACAATTTTTTTTTAATAATTGGCAAGGACACTGGAAAACATGCACACAGAGTCACCAGCCTGGGAAGCTGCTTGATGCAGACAGCAGTGTTATAAGGCTCTGAAGTTGTTCACATGCTCCGTCTGGGTAAACATACCTTGATGAAAATGTTCAAAAACTAACCCAAAAGAAAATCCTATATGTAAAAAGCATTCACAGAAACACTTTAACAGTCTAACAAGCAAGAATATGGTCTTGGAACCTTAAACACTTTAAGCAGAAGGAAAAAAAGATAAAAAAAGAATATGGTCTTGGGAGGAGTGGTGGCATTTGCCTGTAGTCCCAGCTACTTGGGAGGCCGAGATGTGGAGGATCGCTTGAGCCCAGGAGTTCAAGGCTGCAGTGAGACTAGTAACTGCACTCCAGACTGGGCAACATAGTGAGATCCCGTGTCTTAAAAAAAAAAAAAGAATATGGAATCCAGTGGAATAATACGACAATGACCTTCAATATGAAGGCCTACCTTCATATATGAAAGCAAATACACTGTCTTAAAACCTTCACATAGAATTATATACTTACTATTATCTCTGTAAGGCTATCTATGCCTGAGCAACTTCAACCATGTTTAAAAATTTACATGTGGGAGCCAAGGCAGAGATTTTTCTTTCTTATTACTTTTCTTTATTTTCTAAATTTTCTTTAATAAACATATATTACTTTATTAATTTAAAAACTTAATATAAGCATATGCATTTATATTATACATTATATAGACATGAATTTAAGTTAGAGAAGGGTGAAGAGTTGAAATTTAACGTTGAGTGGATTCCTTTTTTCCTATAAGGTGAAAAAAAATTTAAAGTTTAAAACAAACTAGGAAAAGTTTAAGTAGATTAATGATTTATAATATTTTGGGGACAGACCTCTATGTAAATCTATGAAAGCTACAGCTTCTCTGCCCAGCAAAATGCACACATATTAACATTACCAGCATTTTTCAGGTAATTTCTGTGGCCCAAGTTGACAATCCTAATTACAATATCCCCAGGCCTGACCCAGTGCCTGCAACGCTGCAGATGTCCTGTAATGATGTCTGATGTTTCTAGGATTTCATACCTAGCTGTCCTTCCAACACGATGACAAGGCTTATGTCTTGTCTACTACATCTTCTGTGGAGTAGGGGGCCCTCAGAAGTTTTTCATTCTAGCAAGTTCTTCACAATGCTTCTTGAGCTGCTTATTCCAATTAACACTAATGTCTATGTCGTAGGGCCATGTTAGATGTGGCCTTCCATGCATGCAGTGAGATAAAAAAATCCTAGTTCAGTCAACCCATCTAAGCAACTTATTCTAGAACCCATGAAAGAGGGTTAAAAACAAAAACCAAATTTATCTTCCAGGGGAAGTCTAAAGGCAAACCAAAAGGAGATTTAACCAAGTTATTTAAAGTTATTTAATTATTTCAGAACAATTAAATAAAGTTCTCCCTTCTCTCATCCACTGCTGAAGAGAAAGACTTAGAATTGAATCAAGGGCCTATCTAAAATAAAATATAATGATATTAATTTTTTTTAAAAAAACCCAACTAATATCTGTCCAGGGCTTTATGCTCTAAGTGCTTTTATGATTGTTTTTTCTTTTGCTTCTTACTACTGTTACTCTGGGGAGACGCAGAGGTGATATTATTGTCCCTCTACTTTACAGATAAAAACACTGAGGCCTAGGAAGGTTAGACAAGCAAGGATCAGAATGGACAGGACCCAGCTCGTTCTGGTAAAGTACGAAGAGTCTCTGAGATGTGGCAATGGGCAGTAAAGTCTCCCACAAACACTAAGCTCTGCCCACACACCACAGAAGATTAGGATATCCCAAAACATCTAAGTTTCTCAACATCGTTCCCTAAAATTAGTGTTCTATTTCTTTTATTAGGAAGTAGGGAACAATTCCCAGGTAGGAAAAAAAGTGGCCGTTCCCTAAGTTACCTGTAGAAGAGAAAAATTTTCTTAACCAACCCGCGCAGAATCAATCCCTGGCTGGCCACAGGAGCTGTCAAACATCCTGCCAGGCCCTTCTACCCCAGTGGACTGCCTCACCTTGCAAGGAAGTCTGAGATTCCGAATCTGCATACTCCTCCAGCAGTTTCATGGAATCACTGTCCTTCCCCGAGTACAGGGACAGGGTGTCTAAGTTGTCCTCTAGTGCCTCGCTGGGCATGTCAGGCGTCGGGAGGCTGGGGTCCAGGTCCAAACCACTCAGGCCAGCATAGAGCAGGTCTCGTGTGTTGGGACCCAGATCCCGGTTGAGGGTGTCGCCGCAGTTGAGCCCTTGGCTCTCCGAAAACGAAGGGAGGTGCATTTCTGATGGCAGGGCACCCTCATCCCCAAGGCTGTACTGGTCCATGGCTCTCCACTGCCAGGTCTTGGCCAAGAGCTACTCTCCGGACAAGCAAAGACGTGTAAGGAGACAGGGAGGAGAGTACCCTCGATGGCAGCTAATTCCTGAAAATGAAGAGGGAGGAATCAAAGTTATGAGGTGGCAATATGGCAAGGTGGGTAGAACATGGACTTCCAGTCCAAACAGACCTTTATCTGGGACTGTTCTCTGTCACTTAATAGCCATGTGACCTTGGGCAAGTCACCAAAGCTCCACAAGCTCCACTTTCCTTATCTATAAAGTGGGCATAAGAGCACCTCCATTATAAGGTTGCCGCAAAGAATAAATGAAAAGATTTCCAGCAACATGGTAGACTGAACTGACCTTTTTCTCAGCTATAAACACATAAGAACATGACAAAAGATCATTTTTAATGCATAGCCAAGCTCAAAAGACAGGTAAAACCCCAAATGCCAGCAACACTGAGAAAACTCAAAGCCAGAAGTTTAAGCTCAGGGCAGCCCAAGGGGAAAATCAGACTGGAACAGGGCCTAGAGATGTGCTATCCCACCTGGGCCACTAGTCCCACGTGGCTATGAAGCACTTGAAATGTGGCTGGCCCAGACTGAGACATGCTGTGAGTGTAAATACAACCTGGATTTAGAAGACTTAGAACCAAAAAAAAAAATTTAATACGTTTTTATATAGATTAAATGTTGGAATTATAATATTTTAGATATAGTGGGTTAAATATATGTTATTAAAATTAATTTCATCTGCTTATTTTTTAATGTGGCTTCCAGAAAATTTTAAATTATATATGGCTCATATTACATTTCTATTAAAGAACGCTACCCTGGAGGCTGGGACCTGGAGTCAGAATAGACACATGGGAAAAGGAAACAGGGCCTTGACCTCACAGGACATGGAGACCTGGGACTCTTGAAGAGCTGAACCACCCACAGGAAAGCTGAATAAATTACAAGAAAAACTCTGCACACAGCTTAGAAAATCACCCCAAGAACTAGAAAAAAAATAGGACAATGAGAGATGACAAAATTGAACGTAATAAAAAAAAAATAGGTCACTATGGGAAAAGTACATTTTCAAAAAGAAGCAAATGGAACTTCTAGAAATAAAAGACATTTCAATTAAAAACTCACTGGAAGGGTTAAACAGCAGATTAAACAATGCTGAAGAGAGAAACAGTGAATGGGTACGGCAATCTGAGGAAATCCCCACAGAATTTACCAGAGAGATAAAAACAGTGGAAAAATGAATGAGAAGTGAGAAAATACGAATGGAGAAGCAGATGCGAAAGTCTAACAAATATCCGATAGGGCTCCCAAAAGGAAATGAGAGAATACTGGAGAGATGGTATCTTAAAAAGACAAAGGTAGAGAAATTTCTAGAACTACTGAAACACATGAATCCAGACAAAAGGTATGATTCCTCAAGATATATGGTTAATAATGACCAAGGATTTCAAGGCCAGAGCAGGATAAATAAGAAAGAATTCACTCCTTGACACACAGTAGCAGAACCATAGAAGACTAAAGAAAAACAGCAAACCCTAAAACCTCCCCTAAAACCTGAAACTCTAAAGGACAGTCTACAGAGGAATGACAGTTAGCCTATAGCACACTTATCAACAGAAGCAAGGCTAGAAGAGAATGTATCATCAACAGACTAAGGAAAAGTGTAAGGCCGGGTGCGGTGGCTCACGCCTGTAATCCCAGCACTCTGGGAGGCCGAGGCAGGAGGATTGCTCAAGGTCAGGAGTTCAAAACCAGCCTGAGCAAGAGCGAGACCCCATCTCTAACTAAAAATAGAAAGAAATTAGCTGTACAACTAAATATATATATAGAAAAAATTAGCCGGGCATGGTGGCGCATGCCTGTAGTCCCAGCTACTCAGGAGGCTGAGGCAGTAGGATCGCTTTAGCCCAGGAGTTTGAGGTTGCTGTGAGCGAGGCTGACGCCACGGCACTCTAGCCTGGGCAACAGAGTGAGACTCTGTCTCAAAAAAAAAAAAAAAGGTGACTGAAACCCAGGAGAGCTTTGTGGCATTTTAACTTACCCTTGTCCCATCCCCACTGACGGGCTCGGCAGTGGTCATGAAGGTAGCAGCCCACCTTTCTGGCGTGGGTTCCAGGTGCTGGAGGGAACAGAGGATCTTGTTCTCAAAGAACGCTGGATGTCTGTCTGTCTGGCCTATGGTGGCTCCCTGAACCTAGCACAAAGGTCTTGCCTTTATTGTGCCTAACATGGAACTCTCCTGGGGTGGAGAATGGCTGTGGGGAGGACATTTATTGAAAACATTATAGACCCCTGCAGCCTGGGGCAAGGGATATTAATTGGGGCAAACAATTTAAATGCCAAAAGCCAGGGAGGAAAGGTGGGGAGTCCAATGATTTGGGAAGTAAGGTCTTTGAAAAACTTCCACACTGGCAGTTTCTTACAAAGCTAAATATAATTTCATGCGATTCAGCAATTGCACTCCTAGACATCTCTTCAACTGAGCTGAAAACTCAGGCCCACACACATGTTTATGGCAGCTTTATTCATAACTGCCCCCAATTGGAAGTAACCAAGATGTCCCTCCATAGGTGAATGGATAAACAAACTGGACATTCAGGCAATGGAATGTTACTCAGCAATAAAAAGTAATACGCTATCAAGCCACAAAAAGACACGGAGGAACTTTAAATGCACAGTACTAAGTGAAAGAAGCCAGTCTGAAAAGGCTTCATATTTTGTGACGTCAAGTATATGGCATTCTGGAAAAGTCAAAATGACAGAGACAGTAAGAAGATCAGCGGGGCAAGGAACAGGTGCAGCATAGGAGGGTGACACTACTCTGTGATACCCTCTTGGTGGATACATGACATTACACATGAGTCGACACCCACAGAACAACACAATACGAAGACTGAGCTCTAATATAAACTATGGACCTTAGTTACTTTAAAAAAAAAAAAAAAAAAGAGGCCGGGCGTGGTGGCTCACACCTGTAATCCTAGCACTCTGGGAGGCCGAGGCGGGAGGATCGCTCAAGGTCAGGAGTTCAAAACCAGCCTGATCAGAGTGAGACCCCGTCTCTACTAAAAATAGAAATAAATTAATTGGCCAACTAAAAATATATAGAAAAAATTAGCCAGGCATGGTGGCGCATGCCTGTAGTCCCAGCTACTCGGAAGGCTGAGGCAGAAGGATGGCTTGAGTCCAGGAGTTTGAGGTTGCTGTGAGCTAGGCTGATGCCATGGCTCTCAACTCCATGCAAAGAGTGAGACTCTGTCTCAGAAAAAAATAAAAAATAAAAAATAAAAAAAAAAGAGCTTCCATATACTGATGGGAATTTAAAAGACTACATACACACTTAGCGTGGGCTCATGCTCGGAAAAGACCTGAGAAGGCTCTAGGCTCTCACCTCTGGCTGACTCTGTGCAAGCAGAGAGCGAAGGCAAAGGCAGACCTGTACGCTGCTTGCTGAAGGCATGTCCAGCTGCAGAGACTGATAGTTGTTTATTTTTTGCTCCAGTTTAAGGAAACCTGAGTTAAGACACTAGATCACCACTAAACTAACAAAATAGACTTCCCTGACCAGACCCAACAGAGAACACAGTCTTTGCAAAAATAGTTCAGAAGAGCCACTAAACAAACAATCACAACCCACAATGAGCAGTACCAACTAACCCTGAGGGTGGGGATCGGGAGAAGAATCTGATTCCCAGAGTTACCATACTATAATATTCAAAATGTCCAGTTTTTGGCTGAGCACGGTGGCTCACGCCTGTAATCCTAGCACTCTGGGAGGCCGAGGTGGGAGGATCACTTGAGCTCAGGAGTTGGAGACCAGCCTGAGCCAGAGCGAGACCCCGTCTCTAATAAAAATAGAAAGAAATTAGCTGGACAACTATAAATATATATAGAAAAAATTGGCTGGGCATGGTGGCGCATGCCTGTAGTCCCAGCTACTTGGGAGGCTGAGGCAGGAGGATCGCTTGAGCCCAGGAGTTTGAGGTTGCTGTGAGCTAGGCTGACGCCACAGAACTCTAGCCTGGGCAACAGAGTGAGACTCTGTATCAAAAAAAAAAGGTCCAGTTTTTCAACAAAAAGTTATGGCCCATTCGGAGGGCCGTCCATTTCATACAAATGGAATCACATGATATGCAACATTTCTCTTTCACTAAGCATAGCGTTTTCAGGGTTCATCCACGTTGTAGCTTGTGTCAGTGCTTCATTTCTTTCTATGGCTGCATAACGTTCCACTGTCTGGATATACCACATTATACTTACCTATTCACCTGCTGATAAACACTTGGGTTGTTTCCATTTTGGGGCTATTATGAATAATCCTGCTCTCATCTAGAGGTTTAATAAATGCTTGATGACTCACTGATAACAAATCTAGTATATCCTAGAATAACTGGAGTTTGGGCCTAGGTTTCTAAGCCATTAGTTTCTATTTTTGGAAAACTTTTCATGTTGGTATACAATAGAAGAGCTGCACCCACAGTGTCTGTATTTCACATTATGTGTTTACCTGCATGTCTGTGTGTACGCAGCCTACTGAGGAAGCACAAATCAAAAGCTGAACACAGGCCGGGCGCGGTGGCTCACGCCTGTAATCCTAGCTCTCTGGGAGGCCGAGGCGGGTGGATCGCTGGAGCTCAGGAGTTCGAAACCAGCCTGAGCAAGAGCGAGACCCCGTCTCTACTATAAATAGAAAGCAATTAATTGGCCAACTAAAAATACATAGAAAAAATTAGCCGGGCATGGTGGCGCATGCCTGTAGTCCCAGCTACTCGGGAGGCTGGGGCAGGAGGATTGCTCGAGCCCAGGAGATTGAGGTTGCTGTGAGCGAGGCTGACGCCACGGCACTCACTCTAGCCCGGGCAACAGAGTGAGACTCTGTCTCAAAAAAAAAAAAAAAAAGCTGAACACAGGTCCACAATGCTGGGACCCAACTGAGTTCCAGAATTCAGAATTTTGGGGGCTTTAGAAAGGCAGATCAGTGCATACACTGTATTTTATAATAACTAACCCCCAGTGGGGTCCGGGGCACTACCTGATAACCCAATCATTATTTCTGTATCAACACCTATGACTACTCAGAGTAAATGAAATAAAGATTGTAAAGGGCAACACACGAGTTCAGGTTTGGCCACCAAATGAGACTTGAGATGCCTCAGGATTCTTGAGGCTTTGGGGGTTTCCAAAAAGCAGAGAAGGCAGTGTGGATCTGCAAAATGAATTTCTCCACCAATTCCAAAGTTTCTTCTAGAGTGCTGCTACAAACTGTTTTCAGTACTCCTCGGAGGAAAGAACCCATATCCTCCTTCAACTCCCAATAATAAAAACAAGCTAATAAAAAAAATATTTATTAAGCACTTTCTCCATGTCAGGTATCATACCAAGGGCTTTGTTATGCATCAACTTACTCCTCACAACAACCTGAAGGTAGGTTCTGTTATTATTTCCATTTTACAGATAAGGAAACAGAGACTGATTTGTCCAAAGTCACATACCTAACAGGTAGCTGAACCAGATCTTAAACTCCGATATTTTTTTCTTTTAGACAGAGTCTCAACTCTGTTTCCCGGGCTAGAGTGCCGTGGCGTCAGCCTAGCTCACAGCAACCTCAAATTCCTGGGCTCAAGTGATCCTCCTGCCTCAGCCTCCCGAGTAGCTGGGACTACAGGCATGCGCCACCATGCCCAGCTAATTTTTTTCTATATATTTTTAGTTGGCCAATTAATTTGTTTCTATTTTTAGTAGAGACGAGGTCTCACTCTTGCTCAGGCTGGTCTTGAACTCCTGACCTTGAGCGATCCTCCCACCTTGGCCTCCCAGAGTGCTAGGATTACAGGTGTGAGCCACTGCGCCCGGCAAAACCCCGATATTTTAACTTTAGCACTAGGGGTCTTACCCACGACACAGTACTGATTCCCTATTAACGAAACTGTATACTGCACTGGTCCAGTTAAACCTGAAAACACATCAGGTGCTGGAGTGGGGGGAGGAGAGAATGTCTCTAGATTCCCTGAAGGCCAAATCACCTGCTTTCCAACATGCTCCCATAGTCCACAGAACAAATTGGTCTGGTTACCTCAGACAGGAAAGCCAAAAGTCCAAAGGCCATGCTTTGATGTTTACATCCTTTTCCAGATAGTAAAGCAAAAACTCTCTCAGATGATATTGAACTTGCTCTTGTTCTGTCGACAAATCAATTCAATTCAGTAAGAGTTTTAGCACCTTCTATGTACAAAGCTCCCTGCTAGTCCCTAGGAGGCAGGATTTGTGGCCCTCTGCAACATGGTAGACATTCCCAAGGGTCCAAATACTCTTTCCAGGCTGGGCATGCTGGCTCATGCCTATAACCCCAGCGCTTTGGGAGGGTAAGGTAGCAGGATAACTTCAGGCCAGGAGTTCAAGACTAGCCTGGACAACATAGTAAGACCCTGTCTCTAATAAACATTTTTTAATTAGCCAGGTGTGGTGGTATGGGCCTTTAGTTCCAGTTACTCAGGAGGCTAAAGTGGGAGGATTGCTTGAACCCAGGAGCTCGAGGCTGCAGTAAGCTGTGATCATAGATTGGGCCACTGCACTCCAGCCTGGGTGGCAGAGAGAAGAGAGAGAGGGAGAGAGAGAGAGAGAGACTGTCTCTAAAATAAATAAATAAAATACTCTTTCCAAGAGTTTTATGATTCTGTATTTACACTTTGAGAATAACCTAAAAGAAGAAAAGCAGCATATCTGGATCGTTAGATGGCCACCTTATAAACTGAGCACTACCACGCGGTTTCAATGCCTGGGTGTGCTTAGGATTGTACTCGCACCAAAAAGGACTATTTCAATTGCCAAAGGCTCATGAGAAGAGGATAGAGGTGGATTTGGCTCATAATGTCTTTGGGCTCAACTAGAGGCCAACTGACTTCATGGTACAAATGGAGGTTTTGCTGCAGTTCAAACTGAGAAAAGGGCTGGGAGAATCGAGGCATCACAAGGCCTGCTAAACCCAAAACGGCCCAATGTGGCAGTCAGCAAAGTAATTGTTTCAAGGAACAGTTAAGTTTCAGGAAATAGCATCCCTCTCATTAAATTAATGTTTGTAAGCTGAATTACATTGGTTTGGGTGCTTTGTTTGTATTTAATTTGCAAATTGATTTTGGCTTTATAGCTGCACAAGAGTTGTAAGTTTTAGGAACTTATGTTGTGTTATCATCATTTATGCCTTGTTTAATAGTTTAAAAAACAATTTAAGTTATTAATACTGGGTATCTGAAGCAGTTTTAATTTTTTTCTTTTAAAAAAGGCCCACCAGCCAGGCACAGTGGCGTGTGCCTATAGTCCCAGCTACTCAGGAGGCTGAGGTGGGAGGACTGCTTAAGCCCAGGAGTTCAAGGCTGCAGCGCATGATGATTGTGCCTGTGAATAACCACTAGACTCCAGCCTGGACAACAGGGTGAGACTCTGTCCCTGAAAAATAAAATAAAACCAAGAAAAGGCCCATCATTCCATGACTGTTGGGGGTAGGGATATAAAGGGATTCTCCCATGAAATGCTATAATCTTTTGAGGAAGTAACCTACCGTATGGTTCTAGACTACAGAAATAAGTCCACAATAGGTAAATATTTACTGTAGTATTGTTTGGAGGGGAGAGGGGAAGGACGGGAACAATCTGAATGCCACTTGGTCTATAAAGATATTCTTTTCTCCATTTTTTTTTTTTTGAGATGGAGTCTCACTCTGTCACCTGGGCTAGAGTGTTGTGGTGTCAGCCTAGCTCACAGCAACCTCAAACTCTTGGGCTCAAGTGATCCTCCTGCCTCAGCCTCCCGAGTAGCTGGGACTACAGGTGCTCACCAGCATGCACAGCTAATGTTTTTATTTTTTAGTAGAGATGGGGTCTTGCTCTTACTTAGGCTGGTCTTGAACTCCTGGTCTCAAGTGATCCTTCTGCCATGGCTTCCCTGAATGCTAGGATTACAAGCATGAGCCATCTTGCCCAACCTCTACAAAGGTATTTTATTTAGGCTGCAGCAAATTTAAATTTTTCAATTAGTTACCAAGTTGAAAAACATAGAGCAGCATTGTCCAAAAGAACTTCTTATGCTGATACAAATGTTCTAAATCTGTACTGTCTACCATTATAGTCACTAGCCACATACTGCTGTTGAGCACTTAGAAATCCAGCTAATGCCACTGAGGAATTAAACTCTTTACTTAATTTTAATGAAATTTAAATTTAAATAACGACAAGTAACTAATGGCTACCACACTGGACACTGCAGATCTAGAGATTTCTCATTAAGGTCAGGCTTTCCAACTTATTTATTTTTTTTTAAAGACAAGGTCTTGCTCTGTCACCCAGGGCTAGAGTAAAGTGGTGTCATCATACCTCACTGCAACCTCAAATGCCTGGAGCCTCCTGAGTAGCTGGGACCACAGGCATGCACTACTAAGCCTGGCTAATTTTTCTACTTTTTTTGTAGAGACGGGGTCTCAAGCAATCCTCCCACTTCAGCCTCCCAAAGTGCTAGGATTACAGGCGTGAGCACCTGGCCTAGGCTTTTCAACTTCTGTTTTAAAAACTGAAAGAAAAAAAAAATCTGAGGATCTGTCAATACAAAGTCTATATTTCTGCAAGGCAACAACTGGCTGAATCTGAGAAGTTGCAGCTACCCCTGAACAGGGCATGTAACTCTCCAGTTTGCCACAGTCCCCACCACTCCCTATTCTATCATACTCTCCTACCCTCCCACTTCATTTATATGGCCTGCCAGGCCCCTGGAGGCATCTGAGTTTATGACCCCAACTTGTGCAGTTTCCCATGCCCAAACCCCCTTAACTCTACCAAATGAAACCCTCCAAACTCAGGCTTCAATGCTACCTTCACTATAGAGAACACTCCCAACATAACAAAGCTTGAGATTGTTTTCCCCTTTTCTGAACTCTGACAATCCACTTAACACCCTACATGGCCTTGGAAGTTAATTATCTTTCAGATTCTTCTATTTTCCCCAGACTGTAAGCTCTAGGGTAGCTGGGACTCTGCCTTATGTGCCTACACTTCTCACAGCATCTTGCCTGGCACAGAACTCTGACCACAGAAGGCTCTCAGCATCCTTTCCATTGATGAGTGACAAGATTCCATTGTGCCATCTCTTTCCCTCTTTGAAAAGCTCCAACCTGTTGTTCTGCCAGCCTTTCCTACCCTGCACCCCCTTTCCCATTTCCCTGTCTGCGTCCACATGACCCAGGAGAGGGTGATCAAGTCTGAGTAATGTTAGGTTGCTGGGAGCTGAGAAACAGGCGAGACTTGCAGCTTTTCGCCTAGCTATTCAATTTCTTTCCTTATCTTCCCACTCCAAATATTATTGTAAACTACAGACACATTTTGTTTGGCCTACACAGTGTTTATACAAATTGGATTAGTCGCCAACATTTTTTTTAATGGGAAGATTTCATCTATCTGTATGGATTTCTAGGTTTTCTTGAAAATTACTCGATTTGATATTTCTTGACAGTTAACAATCCGGATGGAGCTGAGGGACAAATGTCATCTCTGGACAGGGCTGTGGCCTCCAGTTCTCCCAGTCCTCATCTACCTTCCTGCCTCGCCCTTATAATAAACATCATTGTAATACTAACACCGATAATAGCAGCAAACATTTATTGAGGCTTCATTATATGCTGGATACTACTGTAATCATCTATGTATCATCTTTTTTTCTTTCTTTGAGACAGAGTCTTGCTCTGTTGCACTGGCTAGAGTGCTGTGGCGTCAGCCTAGCTCACAACAACCTCAAACTCCTGGG
>VBSM01003212.1:8238872-8254663 GCA_008086735.1 Cheirogaleus medius
AAAAAAAAAAAGGTGAAGGTGTCAGACCAAAAAAGGAGAAGCAAGAGAATATTCTGGGTGGTGGTAGAAGGTGGCCTGGGGGTGTGAGAACTGGCTGCCTCTGATCGTTCCCCTGCAGGGAGTGTGATCAGGAGGTGGACATTATTGGTCTGAGGACCCATGTGTGGCCCCGTCACCATAGGACATGCCTGGGTGCAGTTGAATAGCAAAATAATGTCATCTCCCTCGTGGGGCTTGTTTGGGAGGACTCGGTGGGAGGCAGAGGGATACACAGAACTTAGGGACCAGCCTTGCTGTTCGTCTAACTTGTCAGTGTGGTGGGAGGGATCACCTTCAGGAACGGGTTGATCCAGCCTTAATGGCAGGCTTGACCAAGTTTTAGACAGTGTTTAAGGCCTGTGTCAGCTAAACTTGAGCTTGGATCCTCAGCTCTGTCCTCCCTCAGGCAAGTTATCCTCTTTAGAGGAGGATGAGTGCAAGCAGAATCTGCCTCCCAGCCCTGGTGTAAAGGTTCAGCTCAGTGACATGATGGCAGCAGAGAGTTTAGCATCTTTCCTGGACCACAGTAAGCGCTGATAGAGGTTAGTTGCTGTTATTATTACTGCTGTTGTTTTTATTGTTATTATTCATTTATAGGCGACAGCCGGGTCCTTCCTCGTCCCCTAGGACTTTGCCCGAGAGGTAAGGGCCCTGTTGCCCTGGGTCAGGAAATAGCAGAGTGGCGATTTGAAGCCAGCTTGGCCTGACCGGAGCTCATGGGCTTCCCCATCCTGGGTCTTTGGAGAGTATCCAGTTTAGTGAACAAAGATGGCCAGGGACAAGACACGGTATCAAAACACCAGCAGCGGCATCAATAATGATAACGGCAGCGGCTCACCCGCGGTGACTCATCGGGTAACAAGACCTGACCTGACGCCAGGCTATTTATGGTCTGTCTTTATCCAGCACCACGTGAATATTCATACGTTTGGCTGCAGAAATATTAACGTTTGATCGCCGGGTGCCGCCTCAGAGCCTGCTGGGGGTGTTTTGTAATAGACATGAGCACACCGTGTCACCTTGCAAAGTTTGGAAAGCTGCATCTCAGAACACACCTCTCTTCAAGGGTTTTGAATAAAAGATCGCAGACCTGTACGAATATAAATTCTCTGTTTTCCCCCCTTTGTACACCCGAGGTTGCATGTTGCACACTGTTTGGCATCTCCCAGGCCTGTGTTTTATTTGTATTTACTGCTCAGCTCTCCAGCCCTTGCCAGATGATTCAGAATGAGCAGTGGCATCAGGCCCCGGTCGGCTCTGTGGGCTGGGTGGTAGGAGGGGCAGCGTGGCTTCTGGAAACCCGTTCTCTGAAGGTTCAGAGCCTGGAGTCTGAGCCAAGCCCTGGCTGGTGATGGGGGTGGGGTGGGGAGGAACGTGATCGTGGGGTAGACAGGGCCTGACCCAGACACGGGCTGCTCCTGTGGGGCCAGGAGGGAGCCCCGCTGGCCAGACCCAGTTTGGTGGGGGCCAGACGGAGGCCAGGCCTTGTCCTTGGCCCAGTGGAGGCGTTCAGGAAAAACGAGCCAGAGGGATTTTATTTATATTCAGGTTCCCTTGGTCACTCGCATGTTGTCTCCAGACTCTACCGCTTTGCCGAATTCCTCAAACTTAACACGTTCAACCCTGCGCTCCCGATCTGCACCCCCTCACCAAAAAAAACTAAACACCAAAACACAAACAAAAAACAAAAGCGAAAAAACAAAGCCAATCCGTTCCAGCCCGTCTCCATTCTCCTAGCTGCCTGGCCAGTTACTTTGGCACCATCCTCGACTCCACCTGTCTCTCTCGTTCTTTTTTTTTTTTTTCTCTTTTTGAGACAGGGTCTCTGCTTTGTCACCCTGGCTAGCATGCAGTGGGGTCATCATAGCTGCAACCTCAAACTCTTAGATTCAAGCGATCCTCCTGCCTCAGCCTCCAGCTCCCCCTCACTAGCTAAGTTTTGTATTTTTAGTAGAAACAGCTCAGGCTGGTCTCAAATTCCTGGCCTCAAGTGATCCTCCTGCCTCGGCCTCCCAGAGTGCTAGGATTACAGATGTGAGCCACCACCCGGCGTATCTCTCGCTCTTTTAAATTTATTTTTTTTATTGTGGTAAGAAAAAACACATGAAATGTACCATTGTAGCCATATTGAAATGTACAGTTGAGTAGTGTATAGTATGTTCCTATCGTTGCATCTAAGGCCTCTTTTTCCCTTCACTAGTACAGCCAGTCAGTCCGGCGGTATATCCTGTCCTTTCTGCCTTCCGGATATTTCCAGAATCTCCTGTTTTCCCACCTCCACACCCCACCCCGGTCTGGTCACTGTCACCTTCTGGCTGGACCAACGCAGTGTCCTCATGGGCTCCCCGATCCTTTTCCCCCATAGTCTGTTCCCCTCGTGCAGCTGAAGGGACCCTGCTAGCACTGAAGTCACCTCCCATCCCTCCTCTGCTCAGAGGCCTCCCATGGCTCCTGTCACTCAGCCTCAAAGCCACAGACAGTCCTGATGGTAGCCAGACCTCTGCTGTCCAATGGGGTAGCCACTGGCCGCAGGTGGCCCTTGTGCCCTGGAACCTGGTGAGCCTGAACTGAGATGCGCTCTGAGTGTTTTGAAGGCAGAGACTGAAAGAAAAGCACATAATCTCATTAATAATATTTCTATGTTAATCACACCTTGAAATGATGTTTTATATCTACCAGGTTACAGCAAACATATCATGAAGATTTAATCTCCCTCTGTTTCTTTTCACTAGAAAAATGTAAATAACATGTAGCTTTCATCACATAGTACCCGCCCCCCCACGGTTTCACTTTCTGTGGTTTCATTTACTCAAGATCAATCACAGTCCTAAAATATTGCACGCAGAATTCCAGAAATAAACAGTTCATAAATTTCAAATTGCATGCCGTTCCGAGTTGCATGATGAAATTTCACGCCATCCTGCCCTAGATGTGTCTTCCCTTTGTCCAGCGTGTCCAGTTGTGCACGCTACCCGCCTCCGTTAGTCACTTCGTAGCCGTCTGAGTATAGGATGGAAAAAACATAGTGTTTGTAGGATTCGGTGCTATCCGCGATTTCAGGCATCTACTGGGAGTCTTGGAAGGTACCAGCCGGTAACAGGCTGGGACTACTGTATTTCTGTTGGGCATCCAGGGTCTAGAAGATACTTCCTTGTAGGATTGTTGGAGAAGCAAATGTCTTAACATTTGCAAAGCTTTTAGAAAAATGATGCATCAAACAGAACATAAATGTTAGCTGTTGTTAATGGATGTAATGTGAAATTTAACTATTTCTAAGTGTACAATTCAGTGGCCTTAAGTATGTTCATAATGTGCAATCATCACCTCTGTCCATTTCCAGAATTTTTTCATATAGAAACTCTATACTCATTAAACAATGACTCCCCATTCTCCCCTATCCCTAGCCCCTGTGTTCTACTCTATTTCTCTATGAATTTCCCTACGGTAGGCAACTCATATAAGTGGAAACATATGCTATTTGTCCTTTCGTGTCTGGTTTATTTTACTTAGCATACATAGTGTTTTCAAGGCATATCGATGTTGTAGCACGCATCAGAATTTCTGGGCTCAAGCGATCCTCCTGCCTCAGCCTCCCAAGTAGCTGGGACTACAGGCATGTGCCACCATGCCCAGCTAATATTTTGTATATATATTTTTAGTTGTCCAGCTAATTTCTTTCTATTTTTTTTTTTTATAAGCAGAGACAGGGTCTCACTCTTGCTCAGGCTGGTCTTGAACTCCTGAGCTCAAATGATCCGCCCACTTTGGCCTCCCAGAGTGCTAGGATTACAGTATATTATTATTTTTAATGTACAATCTGGCTTCTGACTTTCCCTCTAACCTCATCTCCCTCTGACTCTTCTTCCCTTACTCCCTCTGCTTCAGCCACACTGACCTTCCTCAATCAAGCCAGACACACATCTGACCCCAGGGCCTTTACACTTGCTGTTTCCCTCTTCCACGCTCCCTCCCTCCCTTCCTCAGCCAAGCCTGCTCTTCTCACCCTGTTTAAAACTGCAGGTCTCTTGGCCTTCTCTCTCACTGCGCATCCTTCCTAGCACTGAACAATTTCTGACATGCCATCTATTCTACATCTATATTGATTTTACATACAACCATATTTTTTAATATTTATACAATAATTTAATATAGCATATCATTTGTATTTTCATATTTATAAATATAAATCCTATAACATTTTTATTCAATAGATATAAATCAAATGCTTGTAAATGAAATATTTGTAAATACTTAATATATGTTATTATTGTTCTTTTCTGTCTCCATCCTTACCCTTCTCAAAAATGGAAGCTTGGAGAGAACTGGGATCTTTGTTTTGTTCGTAGTTGTCTGAATATTTATTCAATGACGAACTTGGGAAGATGGAAGTATATTGGGAGTGGAGGGGAGTTAAGAACATCAGAAAACAGGCCCAGAGGCTTAAGAGCTGGACGGCTTCGGGTGGGTGTCAGGCTTAGGGGTCAGATCTCAACTGAAACCCAGTTCCTTCACTCATTTCCTGGGTGACCTTGGGTCAGTGACTTACCCTCTCTGACCCTCATTGCCTCGTCTGTAAAAAAGAAAAAAAGTGGCTGTTTGTTCATTTATTTGACAAATATTTATTGCATACCTACGATATGCGGATGCGGTGGGCATCGTTCCTGCCCCTGTTGAGCTTCTAGTCTAGGCTCCCACGTCCTGGGGCTGAAGTGAATTTAGCACTTAAAAGCCCCTGGTGAACTCCAATTCTGCTTTTCAAGGCAGCTGCCGTGGGCCTCAGTTGTCCTCATCTGTAAGATGGGAATAAAAGTAGGGTTACCCTGAAAAGATCATTAAAGTGCCCGGCCCCAGTTCCTTGTTTGTGGGAACGGTGGTTCATAAACGGAGGCTGTTATTGTTGGTGCGGAATTGAGCTGGAGACACGGGTCAGGCCTTGATTATGGCACATACGTGTCTTTTCAAAACACGCATTTGATGTGGCCTAGGACATTTTGTGGACACTAAGCCTCTGGTCTTGGATGTGGCCCTGATGTTTCACCACAGGCTGCTCTGAGTTTGGCATCCTGTTGTCCTTGTACCTTGAGGCGTGCAGAAACTGTTTCCTCTCCTCTCTTCCCGAAACTTCTGTAAAAAGTTCTCAGTACAGCCAGCTGCTGAGTCATCCAGCCTTCTAGCGGGGACTCCTGCAGGCACAGGTCTTTGCTAGCCGCTGTGACAAAAATGTCCTTCGTTCTCAGTGGCTTAGCACCGTGCAAGTTTTTTCTTGCACGTGTCATCGATCAGGGCGGGGGCTTCTGTTTGGGTGGCTTCATGCCAACTCACTGAGGGAGGCAGATGGCTTCCTTTCTGTGGCTCTGCCCTGAGTCTGTGGAGTCCACTGTAGAAGAGCAAAGAGCAGGGAGGAAGGAGGGGCGGAGAGCACTTCCACCTGCATTCCTTTGGCCGGAGCAGTCGCCTGACCACCCTCGTTGCAAGGCATGCTGGGAGTTGTAGTCCAGCTGTGTGCCTAGGACAACAAGAACATGGTCTTGGGGGACACACGACAGCTCACAGCTCGCCACTGCGGGGACGTATTAGTGAATGCCGGTGTGGCCAGTGGCGTGGGTGGGAGGGACTCAGTTCTGGGAGGGGAGATCCAGATCAGCTGTTTTCCTGACTTTTTGACTTGCAATCCCCCAAAATAGGTACATTTTAAATAACATGCATTTAAAATGGAAACCTCCCCTTACCTGTCATTCCCTTATTTTAGTTATGTTCTCCTAGCCACGTGCCGCTAGCCAGTATTAGTCGAGAGTAATTTGTTTCCTAATGTATGGTTTGCTCCTTCCGGGAGGATTTAGCTCCATGAGGGGTCTCCGAAGGGCCTGCATCCTAGTAGGTGCCCACTAAGTATTTGTTGAGTGAATGAATAAAAGTTTTTTGGGTTTTTTCCCGGCTCACCTGGAAAGCAGCTTCCAGCAGTCGGCATTTGGAGAAGGCGAATTGTACGTGGGTTGTTGTGCTGGAGGGGGAGATGGGGTGGGGCGGGAGGGAGAGAAACTGGGGCTGGAAAAGCCCTTCCCAGGAATTCTATGGAATCAATAGCTTGGCTGCTTGAAAGTGAGAAAGCATGTCTGTAGATTGTTACTGCAAAAAATAATTGCTTAGGAACAACATGGGTTTTTCTCTCCTCCCTGCTTAATACCAGCCCTAAATTTCGCCTCACGATCCGCTTAACCTCCCCAGGGATCACGAAGCACAGGGTGGGGTCCCCTCCCATCCTTTCTCATGGGGTCCCCTCCCATCCTTTTTCAGTCCCTCAAGGCTGAGTCTGGTTTTCTGTGTATGCGTGCGCGCGTGTGTGTTTACTTTTTATTAACGTATAAAGATTTCTGGGTTTTTTTGAAGTGTAAAGGTACCTGTGCTTCCGAAGTCAGCACTTTACGTACTTAGGAAATTCTGCAAACCCAGCACATTGGATTTTCTACATCTTGTCGGGCTCATTTTTGGCTTTGGGTGGGGGGTAGGGGTAGGGAGATGGAACACGAGGCGGAAGGGAGGCAACCCAGGACGGACTGGGGTTCCCCTCTGAAGCATGTAGGGGACACCCAGGAGGTACAGCCAGGACTGGGGGCTGGGGCCCCGGTTCTGCCTGGTGATCAGGCCTCTGTGTGTTGGGGTGGGGGCCGTGCCCAGGGGAGATGCTCTGAGTGAACTCGCAGCCTGGGCAATGAGAGTTGGGGGAGAGCTGGTGACGAGGGCCACGCCACACGTTTCTTTTCTGCCCCCTCCCCCACTTGCTTAAAATTTTTAAACAGCTTTATCGAGCCATAATTCACATACCATAAAATCCACCCATCTAGAGAGTGTGCAATTCAGTGGTTTTCAGACTGTCCACAGAGTTGTGCAACCGTCACTCTGTCTAGTTCTAGAACATTTCATCACCCTAAAAGGAAACCTGTACCTACTAAGCAGTTGCTCCTCCTTCTTCCCGCCCCCTCTAGCCCCGGCAACCATTAATCTGCTCTCTGTCTGTGTGGATGTGCCCACTCTGGATGTTTCCCACAAATACGACGGTACGATTCGTGACACTTTCTGTGTCTGGCGTGTTTCACGCTGCGTCCTATTTCCAGGTCCGTCCATGCTGTGTAGCACGTGTCAGGGCTTCATTCCTTTTGATGGCTGAATAATATTCCCGTAGACGGATGGAGCAGATGGTGTTTATCCCTTCATCGGTCGGTGGACATCTGAGTTGTTTCCCCTCGGCTATTATGAACACAGCTGCTTGGTGGCCATTTCTTCAGCCGAGGTGGAAGATGGCATTTCCAGCCTCCCCCTGCCCAGAGCTGTTCTTCCGTTGTGTTCCCGCAGGCATGCCAGGCCCCCTCCCCTTCCTCCCTTCTTCCTCCTCCTGCTCTTTCTTTGTGCATCTCCCCCTCCCCCAGCCTCAGCTAGCCCAGGGAGTGTGAATCTGGAAGTTTCCAGGGATCCCTGGGCAGGCCCCTGGGTTGCCTCTGCCCCGCCCTGCAGGGAGGCCTCAGCCTGCCCTGCCCACCCACCCTGGGGAGGGAGAGAAGGGAGGACTTGACCTTCTAATCCAGCCTCGGGGAGGTGGGGGGATAGGGCCATGCTTAGGAAACAGCTTTTCTTTGGGGCTTTTACAATTTTATGCATCTACTTTATTTTTTAGGAATAGGGAACACATGCCCAAGTACAAAACTCAGATGGCACCAAAGATTTCTAGTGACAAGTCTCCTCCCTCCCAGAGGCAACATGGTTAGAATTTTTGGGCCTCTTTCCAAGGAGATGTTTTGTGCATGTAGAAGCCTCTCTCCTCTCTTTCTCTCTCTCTAACACACACACATTCACACACTCTCTTTTTAAGGCGCTGACTAAAGGATACTCTAACACTGTTCTTCCCTTTGCCTTTTCCTTTTGGTAATTATGTCTAGAAGGTTCTAATTGGTCAAGCTTCATCTCTTTCATGGCTGCATAGTATTCCATTGGAAGTCCCTAACCTATGGAACCAATCCCCCTTCGCTGGACACTTAGGTTAGCTCCAGTCTGTTATAAACAAGGATACGTTATTGAGCATTTCTGTAGTTCAGATCCAAAAACGAGAGTAACATATATCCTTTTGTCAACTTATTCAAAAGCGATTTAATGAGTTCCTGTTGTGTGTCAGGCCTTTTCTAAGAGTGGGGATATGTCACGAATAAGACAAAGATCCCTGCCTTTGGGTAGCTGACTTGCAGGTGGGGAGAGCACGTGAGGGGATCATGATAGTGTTCATCAGATTGCTGAGTGTCGTGGAGGACGAGAGAGGGAAGAGGGTGGAGAGGGCTGTCGGTGCAGGTGGTCATTTCAACCAGCCCTTGCTAAAAAGGTGACATTTGAACAAAGACCTAAAGGAGCTGTCCCTGCCAGTATCAACAGGAAGAATGTTTTCTAGCAGAAAGGACAGCAAGTGCAAAGGCCCTGAGGCAACTGAGACACATGCCCAACATCCCAGCCAGTAAGCAGTGGAGCCAGGATTTGAACTGGGCAGTCTGGAGTCATATATTTTTTTTACGTGGTGAACTTTACTTAGGTATAATTTATGTATAGTGTGATGCATCCATTTAAAAAGTATTGTTGGATGCAATTTGATAAATGTGTACCATTGTATAACCGTCACCATAATCAAGATACAGAATTTCCATCAGCCCAAAAGGATCCCTAATATCCTTTTGCAATCAGTCTGGCCTACCCCATGGCTCAGGCAATAAAATCTGCTTTCTATAACTGTAGATTTAATTTGTCTTTTCTAATAAACTCAATGAGTGTGATACCTACAGTTTTCTTCTTTTTTCTCAAAATTGCTTCAGCTATGCATGGTCTTCTGTGGTTCCATACGAATGTGAGAATTTTTTTTTCTTATTTCTATGAAAAATACCGTTGGAATTTTGATGGGCATTACATTGGATCTGTGGATCACTTTGGGCGACGTATGCATTCTGACAATATTAGTATTCCAATCGGTGAACATGGGATATCTTTCCATTTATTTGTGTCTTTTATGATTTCTTTCATCAGTGTGTTATATAGCTTTTATTATACAGATCTCTCACTTCCTTGGTTAAATTTCTTTCTTTCTGTTTGATGTGTTGTAAATGGGATTTTTTTTTTGAGACAGGGTCTTGCTTTGTTACCTAGGCTAGAGTGCAGTGGTATCATCATAGCTCACTGCAACCTCAAATTCCTGGGCTCAAGCGATCCTCCTGCCTCAGCCTCCTGAGTAGCTGGGACTACATGGGTGTGCCATCATGCCGGGCTAAACTTTTTTTTGTTTTTTGTAGAGATGAGGTTTTGCTCATGCTCAGGCTTGTCTTGGCCTCAGATGATCCTCCCCCCTTGGCCTCCCAAAGTGGGCGTGAGCCACCACACCCAGCTGGAATTATTTCTTAATTTCTTTTTTGTAGAGTTGATTGTTAGAAGAGTTCATTTTCTATAAGTTCTATATACTTTTTTGTATATTAATTTTGTATCCTGCAACTTTACTGGATTTTGATTTGTGTTTTCTAGAGTTTGTTGTATGTATAATGACACAGATGTACTCTTTTGTGTCTAGCGTCTGTCCCTCAGCAGATCATTTTAAGATTCATTGATGTCGCGTGTACCAGTGATTCGATCCTTCTCATTGCTGAGCAATAGTGCATTGTGCAGATGCGTCACAATTTGTTTATCTGTTTACCTGCTGATGGATTTTTAGGTTATTTCCAGTGTTTGGCCGCTACAAATGACACTGCTTGAATGTTGTTGTCCGCGTCTTTGTGTGGACATATGCTGTCGTTTCTCTTGGGTAAACACCTAGGACTAGACAGGGTTGGATGAGAAGGGTGTGTTTACCTTTGTTAAGAACTGCCAAACTGGTTTCCAAAGTGGACGTAACATCTTACATTCCCTCCAGCAATGTATGATTATTCTAGCTGCTCCCTGTCTTCCCTACCACTCGCTGTTGTCAGTCTTTTGAGTTTTAGACATTCTAATGGATGTGCAGTAGTATATCATTATGGTCTTAATTTTAATTTCCCCGATGACTGAAGATGTCAGGCATCTCATTGGCTTATGGGCCCTTTGCATATCTTCTTTTGCTCATTTTTAAATTGTTTTTGTTGTTGTTTTATTGAGTTGTAGGATATCTCTATATATTCTGGATATATCTTTTGTCTGATATACATGTCGCAAACATTTTCTTCCAATCTGTAGTTTGCCAGTTAGTAGTCAGTTCTCATTCTTCCCAGGAGGTGTGCTCTATAAAGTTGGAAAGACACATGCTGGGGCCTGCTTGGAGATCCTGCTGGTTTCCCCAAGTGGGAAATATAAATGGAATCCTACACTATGTGATCCTTGGTGACCAGCTTCCTTCACTTAGTATCCTATTTCCAAGGGTCATCAATGTTTCGGCATGTGTCAGTACTTCATTCCTTTCTATGGCCAAGTAATACTCCATTGTTTGGTTATACCTCATATTGTTTATCCATTCATCCATTCGTGGGCCTCTGATCACTCCCACATTCTTGGGCTCGGATCTTATAAAGTGACATACGAGCCTTGGCCCCTTTCGTTTTTCTAGAAATAACGCCTGACTCCATACACAAGGGGTGGGGATTAGGGTTGACAGGGGCCACCTCTGCACCAGCTGCTTCCCATTGGATGGTCTGGTTTTATCCTCACATGAACACCCTTCCCCACAAGGGTTCAGGTACAACTGGCCCAGTTTCCAAGTGAAAAAACTGAGGCTCTCAGAAAGAAAACCATTGGCTCAAGATTCCACAGCTGAGCAGTAAGCCAGGGCCACTGACCCATTTGAGCCCCGGGGGCTCAGACAGGAATGGACCAGGCCGGGCGTGATGCAAACGAGTGCTTCGGCTCCGAGAGTGAGGGGCGCTGGGGGCAGCTGAAGAGCCTCCTCCCTGTCAGAAGGGGTCAGTTGCTGCTCAATTCTAGATAGGTCACATGGATATTCTAGTTTTTCAAGAAAAGCCAGAAACCTGGATTCTTTTAAAAATACATTTTGCCCTATTGCTAACCATTGGCCCACAAAAGTCACTCCGTGTAAACCAACCCTAATACATCTGGGGCCGCTGGTTTGGGGCCGCTGGTTGGCTGCCTCTGACTGACGAAGTGGCGGGTTTGAATGTGGCCCTTCTCCGTCCTAGCTGCTCAGCCCAGGCCCTGGAGGGACATCCGTCACCTGGGACATCTGGCCCCATCACAGTGTCCCTGGCATCCAGCTGTAACCCATCCCTCCTTGTTCCAGGGCTGCTCACAGTGCTATCACTGAGGTCCCTGGCATCAGAGGGACTGGGGACACCGGCCTCCCACTGGGTGGCCGTGGACAGACAAGCTCACGAGAAGCCACATTCTCTGGCTTCGAGCAGCCTGTGCATTAGCTGAGAAAACGAAGCATCAATTTTCATGGTCTTGGTCTCTTTGCCGTGGTAAGAACAGTTGCCATCAATTGAGTGTTTTCCACATCAGGCTCGTGGACTCATTCAATCCTGAAACAGCCCAGCAAGCAGGGGCGACATTGAGGATATTTAAATGCCCAGAGCCCTGGCAGAACGCGGGGCGGCTGCGAAACACCCACACGCATGTTCAGCCCGAACACCACCGGCCTAGTCTGTTTTACAGACCTGGAAACTGAGGCACAGAGAGGGAAAGTAACTCGCCCAGGCTGCACAGCCAGGAGGCAGGGGCGTATTATAGAGAGAAACCTTTATCCACATTCACCAACTTTTAACAGTTTGCCACATTTCCTTTTTTCGCTCCATCTCTTTCTCTTTCTGCAGATAGTGGTGCAAAGGTTTTCTGTGTTCGAGTCCGTTTGTTCGTATGGAAAATGGACCAGTTATCGGAACTCTGCACACACTCTGATGCTGTCCCTTAGAGCTACGTCCTGTCCCTCGCCCCAGTATAGGACCGAGCTCGGGATCACACAAGTGGAGTTTAGTTGTCTTGTCTCTTTCATTCCCTTCATTCCGAGGGTTTCTCAGCCTCTCTGTGTGTTTCGTGGCATTGACATTTTAGAAGGGTCCAGGCCAGTTATTTTGTAGAACATCCCTCAATTTGGGTTTCCGCAGTGAGATTCAGGCTGTGTATCCCGGCTAGAATGTCCTGAGCCTGAATTCTCTTTTTTTTTTGAGACAGAGTCTCACTCTGTCGCCCAGGCTAGAGTGCTATGGCATCAGCCTAGCTCACAGCAACCTCCAACTCCTGGGTTCAAGAGATCCTCCTGCCTCAGCCTCCCGAGTAGCTGGGACTACAGGCATGCGCCACCATGCCCGGCTAATTTTTCCTATATACTGTGTTTCCCAAAAAATAAGACCTACCCATAAAATAAGCCCTAGCAGGATTTCTAAGCATTTGCGCAATAGAAGCCCTACCCCGAAAATAAGACCTAGTGATGGACGTGGCTACGCAGCGCATCTGCACAACCCATGCATTTTGTCTTGGAGCGGTAAAGAAGACGAGCAGCCCTTCTCATCTGCCCCTTGAGAGCTCTGCTGCTGGACATGAGAGATTGGGGCCAATGGTTCTAAACGAAATAGAGTTGCAAGAAATTCAGGATGGAATTCAGGGTTTGGAGAGTTATGATGATGTTCCAGAAGAAGACGACTTAACTATATTTGAATAAATGTAGATGGTTGTACCGTACTTAAAAAAAATAACATATCCCCTGAAAATAAGCCCTAGGGTGTCTTCTTGAGGAAAAATAAATATAAGACCCTGTCTTATTTTCAGGGAAACACGGTATTTTTAGTTAGCTAATTAATTTCTTTCTGTTTTTAGTAGAGATGGGGTCTCGCTCTTGCTCAGGCTGGTTTTGAACTCCTGACCTTGAGTGATCCTCCCGCCTCAGCCTCCCAGAGTGCTAGGATTACAGGCGTGAGCCACCTCGCCCGGCCCTGAGCCTGAATTCTTCACCACCCCAAGGTTCTTCCTCTAAAAGGAACATTCCGGTAGGCCGGTCGTTGTCATCTTGTTCTGGTGGCTGGCGTGTTCTCTTTGACAGTCTGTCGCAGCGATGTGCATTTCGAAGGCATGTAATTTCAAGAAAACGTTAAAGAAAAACGCAATCTCTTAATTATAAAATGTTTTCAAAAAGTCATAGACAATCATTAGAAGGAACAAAAGAGGAAAGGAGAAGGGACAAGAAAGAAACTGGAAATATACAAAGTTCCGAAAAGGCAACCTGTAATCCTATCACCCCTGGCTTTCCCTGGGTTGATTTGCTCTTCCTGGCGCCCTCAGGCACAGGCGACAAGAGAGACTTATTTTGAGAACGAGGTGGGAGCTCAAGGGAGGTAGAGCCCAGCCGGGAGCATTTGGAGCTGGCCAGGCAGGTGCATCTAGGGTGGGGAATGCTCTGCCCACTGAGGGTTTCTGCCCCACAGTGTGGACACCAGCGTCCCCAGGGGAGCAGGGCTGGGTCCCTGCTGGAAACATCCCTGGATCTCTAGCGCGCCTGCAAAAATCTCCAGAAATCACCGGCTCCTGGTGAGCTTGGCGTGGAAGCTCTCAATCAAGTCCAAGGGGTCGGCTCAGCCCAACACGAGTGTGCGCGCATGTGCGCACACGGCAGAAACATGTCACGCTTAGGACATTTTTTTCCCACTTGTGTTTTATTTTTTGGAGCCTGAGTCTGGGGATTTGAGCGTGACAGCCACTCCTGATGGCAGCGTGTGCTTCTCTGGCACATCCCAGGAGCCCTGGCTCACGCGCGTCGCTTGTGTTCATTCATTTATTCCTCCTGACGATCCCAGGAAGACGAAGCAGTTACTATCAGAAGTGGAAACCGAGGTGTGTCAAGGTGCAGAGTTGTAACCATTGCCGCGATCTGCTTCAGAATATTGTCATCCCTTGCTGTCACCGGCCAGTCCTGCCCTCCGTCCCAGCCCTGGCGCCCACAAAGCCGCTTTGTGTCTCTAGATTTGCCGAGTTCAGACATTTCGTAGAAACAGACTCGTACAATATGTGGCCTTTGTGTCTGGCTTCGTTCGCGCAGCATGACGAGACAGGCTATGGCATGTGTCGCTGCTGCGACCCTTTTTATGGCCCAATAATATTCCATTGCCTGGTTAGACCACGTTTTGTTTATCCATGCAGCAGTGGATGGACATTTCGGTTGTTTTCAGTCTTGGCTGTGACGAATAACGGAGCTCTGAGTGTTCATGTGCAGGTTTTTGTGTGGACATGTGTGTTCCATTCGCCTGGGTATCTACCCGCGGTGGGATTGCTGGGTCGTAGGGTGATCGAGTTAACTTGTTGCGGATCCGCCAGACTCTTCCGTAGCAGCTGCACCATTTTACATTCCCACCAGCAGTGCACGAGGGCTCGAATTTCTCTGTCTTTTTGATGACTCTTGCATTCTCCTGTTGTTTCCACTTTGGGGGTGCCATGAACGTTCTAGAACATGTTTTGCGGTCCACCTCCACCCTGATATTCATAAAGTTGGGATTACACAGAGAGTAGCCCCAGGCTCTGGACAAAGCTAGGCAGTAGGTGAAAATGATCCGTAGGCTGCCCTCCCTTCTGGGCATGCGTGGCCCGTATTTCACGTGCTTTTAGACTCATCCTTCTCGGATGAGGGTTGGAAGCCACTGTTGCATCCCTGCTGCTGGTTTCAGCTCTATAACGCTTGCCCTGTGGCCTTGAGAGACGTGTCTTCCGCGGTGGCTGCAGACGACATGTCCACGTCCTTAGTCTGGACTTGGCCACGTCCTGTCCGCCGTGGGGGGGTCCTGTTTGGCGTGAGTGTCTAGACATGGAGACCATGGTTCTCGGGGTGACGGGGTGTTATCTCCTGGAAGGGGGGTTGCATATTTGCCCTGGCATTTGAGTTATTGGTGGGGGGCTCCTGGCCTTTCCTGAGCAGGAACCGCTGGTGTAGACTGACTGGATTAATTTGCTCCTGTGTTGGGTGCAGGGCGGTGGAGGGCGCGGAGAGTCCGTGCGGCGCTCCTGCCTGTTCTGTCTCTCTGAACCGCTCTTCCCTCCAGCTCCGCTCCGCTTTCTCTTCTGACCCACCTTCTGTGCCGTTGCCCGGAGTCACGGCCCTCCCCATGGACTGGGCTTCTCTGAGTCCCGCAGTGGCCACCAGGGCTGTGACCATCTGCCACGGCCTTTCATCTTGTCTCCCTCCGCCGGCTGACAAGTCTCCTCTGGGTCCCTTGGGCCTCATTCCCATGGGAGTGCCCTACTCTGCATTCTGAGCCCAGCCTCCGGGTCCCTGGCCAGCCTGTGAATGTCCCTCCGCAGCCCCAGTCAGCCTCGGGGCAGGCACCTGCTCTGTTCAGCACCACTTGTGGCCGGTCAGTCAATATTTACACAAAGTGAACAAAACAGACAGAAACCTGGAGCTCTCCCGCTCTTGGGGGAGACAGGGGCTGAGATCAGTCACGTTATGGCCTGTGGGATAGTAATCAGCACTTCCAAAGAGAGCAAAGCAGGAGAGAGGGATGAAATTGCTGGCGGAGGGGTAGGATTGTAATTATGGATGGAGTCAGGTTGAGCACGCTGACCTGGTGACAGCTGAGAGAAGGAAGGAAGGGCAAAAGCAAACATGCAGAGGGAGCAGCATGTGCAAAGGTCCTGAGGCAGGTGTGTGCCCAGTTCCTGGAAGGAATAACAAGGAGGGGACTTGGGCTTTGACTCTGAGTAAGTGGGAGCCAAGGGAGAGCTCTGAGCAGAGGAGGGACCTGAGCTGACTTAGGTTTTTTTTTTTTTTT
>VBSM01003212.1:8254763-8267663 GCA_008086735.1 Cheirogaleus medius
GCCTCCCAGAGTGCTAGGATTACAGGCGTGAGCCACCGCGCCCGGCCTGACTTAGGTTTTAATAGGATGTCTTTGGCTGCTTTTTGGGGATGAGATTGCAGAACAAGGGTAGAATCAGGAAGACGGCGGGCAGAACCTGGCAGGGCTCCCCAGGAAGCCATGGGCTACATGGCCTTGCTTTGGAGCCGTGTGGGGCAGGCAGACAGACCCCCGAGATGTGTCTGTTCACCAGGCAGACCCTCAGAGGGCCAGCTCAGCCAGCGCCTCTCAGGAAGCAGCAAATGAGAGCTATGTCTCGAACACTTTTTTTTTCTTTAGGTTTATTCAAGACTGTTGAGTTTTGCTATCTTTCTATCTAGAACATGTTTATCACCCAAAAGAAAAGCCAGTAGCCACTAAGCAGTCACTCCCCATTTCTCCCCCCAGCCCCTGCCAGCCACAGACCTGCTGTCTGCCACTATGGATTTGCCTTTTGTGGACATTTCGTGTAAACAGAATCATATAATATCTGACCCGTGTCTATACATTATTAATATTTCTTTAATTTTTTGGCTTCTCTGTGAGCACTGTTAATGTGCTCTCTGTCTCTTTTGTGAGGGTTAATATAGTTAAAGGTTGACGGTATAACGTATGGGTCAACTTAATCAGACACTCAGACAGGACTGTCCCATCGAGCAAAGGGACATCGCTGTCTCTGCCTTGAGGTCCTCGTGGCCTTCCTGGAGACAGCCTCACTTCCCTATTTGCATGTCACCTTCTGCCCAGCGTCAATCCATGTATCGATGACCTGTCTCGCTGAATCTGTTTTATCTCTGAGGTTAGGGAATAAATAGCAATCGACATTCTGCCAGTGGCATGGGACAGAGAGCCCGGGACGAGAGGAAGGCACACACAGACATCGGTATGAGTCCGGAGTGGCCACTGGTCAGATTCGTGGGGAAATGAGAGACTCATAATAAATGAAGATGGGGACAAAAAGCAAAAAGGTCACCCAAGTGCAAGGAGATGAAATCAGATCCCTATCTCACACCATACGCCAAAGTCAACCCCAAGATCATTTGTGGATTCAAAGGCAGATATAAACCTGGGAGTTCTGTGTAGACTTTGGGGTAGGGACAGAGTCTGAAACAAGATACGAAAAGCATTGCTCCGAGAGGAAGGCTCAGGGGTCCTGCCCATCGCTGCCACTTCGGGTATTTCTCTCTTTGAGGCTCTGAGCAGCCTTCCCTGCTGTGCCCTGGGGTGGGAGTCGGGGCAGGGGCGCTGACCCTTCTCTAAATAAGGTAACCAGCAGCGTTGGGGCCATCAGAATACATCAGAGGGGAATGGCCATAACTGAAGAGGGTGGTGGATGGGAGGAGAGAGCTTGTGGGAGGGTGATGTACACCTTGTGTCGTGACATCAGCCGCTCGGCCCTCCCCACCCCTCCCCTCCCTCTCACATACTGGAGCCGTCTCGGCTTTGCTCTTTCCTTGGCAGCCCTTGGCCGCTCCGTCTGCAAACCCTGTCGCTCTGTCGTTATATCCAGAATCGAGCTACTCCTCACCCCTCCCCTGCCACGTGTCTCCCCCCGGACCGTCATAGTCGTCACCCTCTCTGCGCTGCCTGCCTTCACCCTCGCCTCCTACGGTCCACGTTCCACTCGGCACCCAGAAGGATCCCATGAACTCCCGAGTCAGATCACGTCCCTGCTCTGCTCAGAGGCCCCTGTGGTGGCCCCAGACTCACTCAGAATAAAAGCTGAAGTCCTGCGTGGCCCATCAGGTCCTTGCTGTCTATCTGACCTCGCCTCCCCGCTTGCCTCCTCCACCCCTCCTCGCCTGCCCGCCGCCCCCGAAGCATCCCCGTGATTATGCCTCAGGACCTTTGCATGTGCCATTTCTCGGTGTCCACATTACTCCTCCCCTCACTTCCTGCGAATCTCTGCTCAAACTCACCCTCCCTGTGAGGCTATCCTGACCACTTTTGTTTTCTTAGAGACAGGGTCTTGCTCTGTCACCCAAAACAAACTGCAGTGGTGTCATCAAAACTCCTGGCCTCAAGCGATCCTCCTGCCTCAGCCTCCCGAGTAGCTAGGACTACAGGCATGCGCCACCATTCCTGGCTCGTTGTTCCTATTTATTTTGTAGAGACAGAGTCTTGCTATGTTGTTACCCTGGCTGGTCTTCAACTCTGAGGCTCCAGCGATCCTCCCTCCTTGGTCTCCCAGAGTGCCGGGACTACAGGCACGAGCCACCTTGCCCTCCTGATCACTTGAGCTCAGAGTGCACCCCCAGCCTCCCCACCCGCTTCTCATCGTCTTAGCTGCTTAGCTGTCGCCTGCTCTCCAGGATGGGGCTGTGCGTTGGTGGCCACCTCCACCGCAGAGGGTGCGCCCCGGAGGGCAGCGATGTCTGCTTCCTCACAGCTGTCCTGTCGCCCCAGCACCGCTGGGAAAGCGTTTGGCTTTCATCCTTGGGGCCGTAGGGACGGTAAAGAGTCCTGAGAAGGGAACAACAGGACCTTGAATGAAGCAGATCACTCAGCTGCCAAGTGGGGACCTGAGGAGGGACTGGGGGGACGCAGAGGCTTGTCAGCAGTCCCTGCAGCCCTCCAGGCAGCCCCTGCGCTCCAAGACCCAGAGCAGGGCGGGGCAGAGTGAAGAAACAGGAGCAACAGTGGCATCTTGGAGCCAACCGGAGTGGCCAGTCCCTGCGGACGGCCCTGCTCCTGGCTCTGATGTCGTCGCGAGCCCATGGCTTGCTGGGGACCTGTTCTTGGACCCGAATGCGTGGGCTGCGCCGGATCCGCGTCTTCAGGTGTCTGCTCTGAGCCCGAGCCAGGGTCCCTGCCAGCTTCTGGGGTGCGCGGCGGCTCGCTGTCCCTGCTCCGGACTCTCAGGTTTTTCCGCCTTGCTTAGCGTGCAAGAGAAATTGGACGGTAATTAATTAGCGCGTGCCAACTCCAGGAGGAAAACCGTTTCTGCCGCGGGAGGGTGGAGGAAGAAAAGTTGCCTGGAGTTTTTGCAGACATCAGACACGCGGCGGTGGGCTGGCTTGGAAAGCAGCGACGGCTCTGGTGTCCTCGCAACCCGGTTCTGATCCCAGCGCCACCTCTTGCCGCCGAGTGGCCTTTTAGCTTGTATGCACTCGACTGCGTGTCACGGTTGCTCTCGATACTGTTGGCGTCGATCATCTCTTATTATTTTCAGTGAATGTTTTTTTAATTTACTTTTTGGAATGGTGAATACGCTGGCATGGCTGAAAAAGCAAACATTATTTTGAAAAATAGATGGGATGTCTGTTTTTGTAGGCGTCTCCCTCCCATGTTCGTTTCCATCTGCCGGGTCCCCTCGTAGTTGACCCGTGTTAGTGTCATGCAGTCCCCTCCGAAGTTCTTTAGACGCGTGAAAGCATTTAGGGTATGTCTTCTTTCTCCTTTGGCCTCTTTTTCAAGCAGATGGTAACGTTTCATACGCTCTGTTCTGCGTTTTACTTCTCCGTGTCCTGGAGATCTTGCCCTACCAGGATACAGAGAGGAACATCCTTGTTCTTTTATATTTTTTTATGACATCTTTATTGACGTGTGATTCACATACCATAAAATTCACCCATCCAAAGCGTACAAGTCAATGGTTTTTAGTGTATTTACAGAGTTTTGCAAGCGTCGCCACAATCCATTTTAGAACATTTTCATCATCCCAAAAAGAAACTCTGCAGCCGTGAACAGCCACTTCAAATTTCTCCCTCCCCGCAGCCCTTGGCAACCACTAATCTGCTTTCTGTCTCTATGGATTTGTCTATTCTGGACATTTCGTGTAAATGGAATCATGGACTGTGTGGCCTTTGGTGTCTGGCTTCTTTCACTTAGCGTGTTTTCAAGGGTCGTCCGTGTCGCGGCGTGTATCAATGCTTCCTCCCTCCGTATGGCCGGGCGGTGTCCCCATCTGTGGGTGTCCTGTTAATGCATATGGTTTGCCCTTTTGTCCATCGATGGGCATTTGGGTTATTTCCACCTTTTGGCTCTTATGAATAATGCTGCTCCGGGCATTCGGGCACCAGTTTGTACGGAGACACACGTTTTCCTTTCTCTTGGGTCTATCTGTCACAGTGGAATTGCGGGGTCATTTGGTAACTCAATGTTTAATTTTTTGAGGACCTGCCAGATGGGTTTCCACAGCAGCTGCATCATTTTACATTGTCACCAACAGCGTGTGAGTGTTCTGATTTCTCCACGTCCTCACGGACGCGTGTTATTTTTTGTCTTTTTGATTCTAGCCATCCTGATGGGGGTGAAGGGGTATCTCGTGGTTTTGATTTGCGTTTCTCTGGTGGCTGATGATGTGGAGCATCTTTTCCTATGCTTCCTGGCCATGCGTGTACCTTATTCTTTTTCTTATAGCTGCATAGTATTCCCCTATTGAGATGGACCAGCGTTTATTTTATTATTATTATTTATTTATTTATTTGTTTTTTTGAGACAGAGTCTCACTCTGTTGCCCGGTCTAGAGTGCTGTGGCGTCAGCCTAGCTCACAGCAACCCCCAACTCCTGGGCTCAAGCAATCCTCCTGCCTCAGCCTCCCTAGTAGCTGGGACTACAGGCATGCGCCACCATGCCCGGCTAATTTTTTCTATTTTTGGTAGAGACGGGGTTTTGCTCTTGCTCAGGCTGGTTTCGAACTCCTGACCTTGAATGAACGACCTGCCTCGGCCTCCCAGAGTGCTAGGATTACAGGCGTGAGCTGCCACACCCAACCTAGACCAGCGTTTATTTAACCTGTTTACTACCGATGGCCAGTGGATTGTTTCCAATATTTTGCTATTAGAAATATGGCCGTAAAACCTCCTAAATGCATAGTTTTGGACATGTTGATTGTACCTGTTGGATACATTCCCATAAGCGCAATAGCTGGGTAAAGGGAAAATGCATTATAGTCTTGGTAGATACTACCGTGTGCAGTGGACCCTCATTATTCGAGGATGCCGTATTTGTAAATTCCCGTACTCACTAAAATTTATTTGTAACCCCAAACCCAATACTCACAGTGCTTTCCCGGTCATTTGCAGACACGTACAGAGCAGCAAAACGTTGGAGTCACCTGATGATGTACACATTCCCAGCTGAGGTCGAACAAAGCAATGCTCTGCCTTCTTACGTCTCATACTGTAAACAGTGTCCTTTCCAAGGTCTATTTAGTGCCACATTTTTTTTACCTTTTTGTGCGTTATGATTTCACTTTTTAAAATGTCCCCAGCTTTTAGTGCCAAAGTGCTATCCTGTGTTCGTAAGCACAAGGAGGCTGTGATGTGCCTTATGGAGAAAATACGTGTGTCAGAGAAGCGTCATTCAGGAGTGAGTTATCGTGCCGTTGGCCATGAGGTCAATGTAAATGAATCAAAAATGTGTTTTAAATAAGGTGTCCTTAAACAGAAATATACGTAAAACAAGGTGATGTATCGATGGGTTGATGAAAATGTTGACCAGAGGCTCACAGGCACCTAATCCTGTGTTTCCCCCAGGAGCAATGGTTCAGTATTAGCTAAGTCAGTGTTTGCCATGACTTTATAGAACACAGTTACCTTGACTGACGGGAATCGAATGCATGGATTTCTTTTTTACATGCCAGCATGCTTTACTGGGATATAATGTAAGTGTAATAAAATGCACAAATCTTAAGTGTGCAGCTTGATGAATCTGGACAGATGTCGCCTGTGTAGGCGTCACCCAGATCTAGACACAGAACATCCCCACCATCCCAGAAGGTTCCCTCATGGCCCTTCCCGATCAGTACTCCCATCCTCTCCCTAAGGGCGACCGCGACCTCTGGGTTTTGTCCCTGCTATAAATTAGTTCTTCCTGTTTTAGAACTCGACACACATGGACTCACACGGTGTGTAGTCTCTTGTGTCTGTCTTCCTTTCTCACCCCTGCCCCTTGGAGACCCACGTTGTTACGTGCAGCAGTAGTTTGTTCCCTTTTAGTGCTGAGAAAATGTTCTGTCGTGTGGATCTAACACGGTTTGTTTATCTGTTTACCAGTTGACGGCTATGTGAGCTGTTTCTAGTTTGGGGCTTTTATGAATAAAGCTGCTGTGAAAAATTTTGTGCAAGTGGTTTTTTGTGGACATACTTGTCTTGAGTAAAAAAACCTTGGAGTGGAATTGTTGGATCACAGAGTTGGTGTATGTTTAACTTTGGTCATCCGGGATTTTAATTCTCTTCTTGAGCAGGAAGAGGCCTGGGAAAAGGCCGTTCCAGGGATATTTGGCAGCTGAAGATGGCCAGGCCAGTGGGTCTGTGTCTCTGATTCTCTTGGCCTTCCTCTTGGGAGTGCATAATGGCTGCTGTGGCACCGGTTATTGTCATCCTGCTTGCGACAGTCTTTCAAGCAGAAGGAAGAAGCAGGGGTAACCCATCTTCCCAAGCCTTGCCTTTTTATCCAAATGTGAAAGTCTTTCTTATGTGCACACTTAGCTGCAAAGGAGTCTGAGAAAGGAAGTTTCTGGCAAAGGAGCAGGGGCCTGCTCTCATGGTGATCCGTCCTCTTGGGGAGCATCTTGCTGAATGAAGCCAAACCCCAGTTCTGTTTACCCGGATGTCAGGCTTGGGAGCAGTTGTTGGACCCTGGGCAGCTTCTTTAGCCCTCCTGAGCCTCTGCGAAGACTCCACGAGGCCACTTTGTCAGGGGCCTGGACATTGTCCAGGAACTGGTGGCTTGTGTCTGATGGGAGAACAAGAACCCCGGAAAGAAAGAACTAAAGATACAGACGCTTCTAGAGCAGCGGTTCTCCGCGTGCTGTCTGCGTGCCAGCAATACCGGCATCACCTGGGAACTTGCTAGAAATGCAGTCTCAGACCCACTCGGACTTGCTGATTCCAGAATCCAACCTGTATTTTAAAATCTCCAGTTGATTCTGGCGCAGACCGGAGTTTAGGGGCCAGTGGTCCACAAACGTGTGGGATGTCCGACTTTTGTTTCCTTTTGCTTCTCTTGCTCGGGTTTTTCCCTGAACTCCAAGCTTTCTCTGTTGCCTGGTGACACGGGGCGGGGTTCAGGGGGTCCCGTGTCCAGGGAACATAATCATTTCTTCTATATTCCTTTCACCCACCCTGATATGCCTGTGTCTCACCATTTCTCAGGGTTTTTCCATTTCTCATAAACCAGCGTTGAGAAAAATCGAAAACCTTTTGAGATACCTGGTTTTCCTGGCAAAGCCTGCAGCTTTATAGCTGTATTTAGAACAGCGTCGAATGGTAAAAAGGGAACAGAGAAAACGCACGAAACATTTCGAGTGTGTAACGACCTGTATAAACTAGGCTTTCAGGAGCTAAACCCCAGTCGCTTTATGAGCAATCCAAGCTTTATGGGGCACACTTTTATGTGGCTAAACGAATTCAGTGATTTTAGAGCTCTAAAGTTCACTAAAAACAAAGATGGTGTAGATTTTAATTGCTCTTCAAATTCCTCCTTCTTTGTCTTGCCCAAAAAGGGGTGGGGGAGGGTGAAGAATCAACATTTTTTTCCCCAGTTTTCCTTTCCTGGCTTTGAAATAGACACATCGTGCCAGTGGCTACGTATCCAGGGCCCAGCTAGCTCTTACTCAGCCTTTACGTGGAATTGCGACATGGTGTAACTCTGTGGAGTCTCCTTATATGAATTGGGAAAGGGGACTCTTTTCTCCAGGCAAATGCCACCCTTCTCACAGTGTGAGCAGAACCTGGACTGGATTTGAGGCTCCACTTGCCCCTTTGTCTAGTTTCCTTTGTGCAGTGAACAACCTGTGCAACTGTACGTGGTAGCACATACACATACACACACACACTGCTATGCCCAGTACATATTACGTGCTTCTATCTTATTAACATTCTATTTCCTGTTGCTGCTGTAACAGATACCATAAAAGTGATGTCTTAAAACGGGGGGTTGTTCTCTTATAGTTCAAAAGTCCAAAATCAAGGTGTCAGCAGGGTCATCTGAGCTGTGCCCCTCCAAAAGCTCTAGGGAAGGGCCCTTTGCCTCGTCCAGCTGCTGTGCCTCAGGGTTCCTTGGCTTGTTGGTGCCTAACGCCAATCTCTGCCCCTGTCGTCACACGGTCTCCTTTTCAGCTAAAAGGACACTTGTCATTAGATTTAGGACCTACCCCGATAATCCAGGATAATCTCATCTCGAGATGATTAACTTCATTTTATCTTCAACGACTCTTTTGTCCAAATTGAGACAGCCACATCCGCGGGTCTGGAACGTGGACATATGTTTTGGGGGCCCACCGTTCCACGCGCCGCAGATAACCCTGGAACTGCACGGTCGGAGCTTAACTTCCTGGGCATGATGGGATGTTGAGTCCCCGTACCGTGAGGTGGGGACGCGTCGCCCCATCTGCCTGTCTGACCAAGGCAGAGACAAAGTGTCCTCCTCTGCTGCGTTTGGGGACAACGTAAGGGGAAGAGGGCACCTGTGAGGGCAGTGCAGGAAGTAAACCCCTCTTGGGGTGGGTTGGCCGGGAGGTGGCCGGGCTGACACTGTCGCATAGTCCCCATGGGCCTGGGCATCTCAGCCTGGGTTCAGATCTTGGCCCAGCCATTCTGCTACTTTGTTGGCCTTGGGCAAGTTGTCCAAACCCTTTTCTGTCTCAGTTTCCTCATCTGTGAAATGGGCATGAAGGTGACGGCATTTGCCTCGTAGGGCTGCTGCGAGAATGAAATGAAGTAAGATGAAGCACTTAGCACAGCACCCAGCACTTAGCACAGCACCCAGCACGTAGTAAGTGCTCAGCGACCGTGGCTATGATGGTGCCAGTGCTGATGGAGTGGGAGGTGGCGGCAGCCGAGGGCACATGGGACAGAGCCTGGACCACCTCAAATGCCGGGGGGGGGGGGTCTTTGGATGGTTCCCAGGCAGGGGTTGGACTGTGGTTTGGGCAGGTTAATTTAGGTAGAGGTGGGGTCTTGTTATGTTGTCCAGGCTGGTCTTGAACTCCTGGCCTCAAGCAATCCTCCTGCCTCAGCCTCCCAAGTAGCTGGGACTACAGATGCATGCCACCATGCTGAGCTAATTTTTAATTTTTTTTGCAGAGATGGGGTCTTGCTATGCTGCCCAGGCTGGCCTCAAGCAATCCTCCCACCTTGGTCTCCCAAAGTACTGGGATGACAGGTGTGAGCCACGGTGCCCAGCTGTTTTTGAGTATTTTAACAATAGGCGCTGCCATTTGTGAACACAGGCTGGGTGGATGGACAGGTGAAAAGAGACATGGTAAGGCGTAGATTTGGGCCAGAATAGTGGTCATGGAGAGGAGGGGACAGACTGCAGAGATTTGGGAGGGGGATGGATAAGACTTGGATGAGTCAAGTGTGGGGTAAAGGCTGCTCCCTCGCCACCACAGAGAGCTGTATCTGGTAGCTCTTGCTGCGTAACAAATAGCCCCAACTCTTAGCAGCTGTTCTGGTTATTATTGCGGTTTAACAAATTATCATAGCAGCTTAAAGGAATTGTCGTGTTACGCTCATGGATTTTGTGAGTCAGGAATTTGACCACGGCACAGTGGGTCTCTGCTCTACAAGATCTGTCCGGGGTCTTGGCTGGGATGACTGTAAGGCTGGGGGTTACTCCATGCTGGGGGCTAAAGGCTCGTGGATGCACATGCTGGCCCTGGAGCTGGGACGATCTGAAGACACGACTGTCAACAGAGCGCCTCCTTGTGGCAACCCACGTGGCTAGCAGGGCAGCCTCAGAGCAGTCAGACTTCTGGGATGGCAGCTCCGGGCTTCCAACGTAAGGGTCTTGGTGGGCAAGGCAGAAGCTGAATTTGAATCTCCTTTAATGACCTAGCTCCTAAGTGACATAGTTGCACGGTACTGATTGAAGTAGTCACATCTCTCCTCTGTTCAGGGGAAGTATAATATAGCAAGATCACATCGTAGAAGGTCACGTGGGATTGGAGATATTATTGCAGCCATCTTTGGAAAATAGAGTCTGCCACAGCAGCTGAACGCAAAACCATGATCCTAATGGTTAGAATTTGGACCGGGCATGGCCGGGTACTTTTCTGGTCTTGGCTGGGGACTCTGTGGTCAGCCGTAGGTCAGCTAGGTGGCTGTGCTTCTAGGGCTTGGCTGGCTGTTAGCTGGGAGGATGGGGACGACGGGCATGTGTCTCGTCCTCCAGCAGGCTGGCCTGGCAGCTGAAAAGTGTGCCAGCCTCAGAAACAGACACTGTCACTTCCACCACATTGTGTCGGCCAAAGCAAGTCAAGAAGCCAGCCCAGGGTCTGGGTGAGACAATAGACCCCATCCCGTGATAGGAGAAGCTGCAAAGAGTATGGGAGCAGGAAGGAGAAGAATTGCTGGTCACTTTTGCAATCAGCCACAGTGGTCCTTGTTTCAGATCCTCTTTCCAGCAGCCCTCTCCTGTTTTGCTGGGCCTCTCTTCCCAATCAGTGATTCGCAAGGGACAGTCCTTGACCCCGTGGTAGGCTGTCAGAGTCTTTGCGATGGCTTACAAAGATATCTAGAAATGCAAGCTCTTTTGCGTCAGGTTGTATTTGTCTCAAGATACTGGGAAGACAAATAGTGGATTAAGCAGTAAGGATTAAGAAGTTTTGAGGCAGGCAGACCATGAGACGTTATTAAGAAGCCAGTCTTTTTCTCTCCTCCTAACAGCCATCCTCTGCAGGTGGGCTTATCAGCCTCAGGTTTGCTGCCTCATGGTTGCAGAATGGCTGCCACAGCTCTAGTCATCTCGACTATATTAAAAGTTGGAAGCAGGAAGCAAAAGACTTTCTTTCTAGAGCAGCTCTGTTTTTGTTTTCTAGAAAAGTCTCCCAGAGTCCTTCCTGAAAGTCTCATTGAGCAGAACCCAACTCTGTATACTTTGGTTTTTACTATTTGCAGAATTGTGGCTACTGGAGCTGCAAAGAAGACTGGGAAAGTGAGTTTCTGATAAAGGCGATAGGAGTGCCTCTTGCTTAGTGCAATTATTGTGAGGCTATCTTAACCACAGCTCACAGTACAAAATATGTTCGCATGTATACACACACAGGCACACATAATTGAAAGCAATTTCACAAACCAACCCTTCCCCTTACGCTATGTGATGCACTTTAATATTTTCTATTCCATTCGGTTTTACTCTGTACTATTTAATCTTTTAAAGAAATCCCCGGTCACAACCTGCTAATTTGATTTCACAACCTTCAAAGGCGTAACCCATAGTTTGAAAAAGACTGGCTCAGAGCAGTCTTTGTTTACATCTCAGACTTGGCAAGCGTCACCCTGCGCGGCATCGGGCTTCTGCGAGCAAGGAAGGAGGAGACGTGGGGAAATGCTTTTGGAAAGCACACACAAAGTTCGCCACATCGTCTTCACTTCCCGTCCGCACAAGTTCTGCAGACTCTCGTTCTTATGAACGTGCAAGTAACCTGAGGGTTACTCCGATTCGTACCGGGGAAATGAAAATGAGCCCGTGTCTGGAGCTTCGCGGGCACTTTTAATCCTGCGTCCTGCTAGGCGGTCTGGCTTCCACACAGCCCCTGGTGACAGCGCAGAACTCCGATTGCATTACGAGTGGAGGAGGAATTCACACGATTTCTGGAAGGACACTGTGTCGTCCTTGCGTCACCGCTGTTCTCTCGAGCTGGTTGTGGTTTGCAGGCCCGGCCTTGCCTGCTTTTTATAGCGTGGTGGTGAACAATGTGGTCTGCACGATCGCAAGGCCTGAGTTCGAATTCTGGCCCCCACAGCGTAGCTTGGGGCCAGTGTCCCGGTCCCCTGAGTCTCTGTTTCCTGTAAAATGTGCCTTGGCGCTGTTCCTGCTTCCCCGGGCGTGCGGAGGAATCGGGTGTGGAGCTAGCACGGGGCCTGGCACCCAGGAAGCGTTCAGGCTGCACGGGCTCCTCGGGTGTGCCCGTCAGCGTTGGCCGCCTGGTGCCGCGGTGACAAGGAAGCCCAGGCACAGCGCCTTCCAAAGGCTCGTTTCTTGTTTGCGCGCATGCCTGTCCTGGTCTGGGACTCAGCTGGACCCTGCGATGCCTCTTAAAGCTTCTACTCTGAAGGGACACAATGTGTCCACTCCCATTTCATTCATGTCACGTAGCTGTCCCCGTGGGAGGTAGACTCTTTCCTAGGAAGGGGAGGAGCTGCGAGCAGGTTGGCCAAGAAGCCAGTTGTCCATACCAAGGCTTGCAGGCGGGCGCTGTCGACAATCCTGGCTTGGCAACTCTGCACGCTCATCTCAGACTCCTCTCCCCCACCCCAGCCACTTGTTCAAACGCTTTTGAATATTGGGGGGGGGGGTGGAGAGGAGACGGGTCCCCAGTGCCGTCCCTGGCCGAGCACCTTGGTCATGCTCTCCAAGGACTGGGTCTGCTTTTGCTCTTTGGGTATCCTCAACCTCTCACCTCCCCCCCACACACACAGTAAGTGCTTAATAAATGCCCTTTTCACCAGGCTGCCCCTCGAATGAATGACTGGATCTGTTTAACTTCTTTAAGCTCATTCATTTCACAAATACTGAGCTCCCACTGTGTACCACGCACTGCACGCGCTCTGGCGATCGGGCAGGGCACGACACGGGCCGGGGTCCCTGCCCTGGCGGGGCCGACAAGCTGGTAGGAGAGACAGACAGACAGACAGACAGAGCGCACGAAACCATCAGACAGGCGAGTGAGATTTGATAGTAAAGTATTTGTTAATTAAAATTCTTTCATTGTAGAAACTTTCAAGTGCACACAAAATAGAATAATAAAACATGCACCCACTCGTCCCCTGCCACGCACCAACGCCACCAATCGTACAGACCCCCGCTGTCCTGGTGGAAATGTCCCCCATCTACGTGGCCCCTCCGGTAGCCACCAGCCCCACGTGGCTATTGAACACTTGGAATGAGATCTAAAGGTTTGATTTCTTTTCTTTTCTTTTCTTTTCTTT
>VBSM01003212.1:8270537-8286895 GCA_008086735.1 Cheirogaleus medius
AAAAAAAAAAAAGGAAAACAATATTTATCATGACAAGAGGGCAGAGCCTTTGGAATGAGCCTGCCAAAGCTCAAATCCCAGCCTGGCCGCTTCCTAGTTGTGGGATCTTGGACGTGTTACTACCTCTGAGCCCCGTCTCCTTACCTACAGAATGGGGATGACAAAATCACCTGTGTCCTAGAGATTTAGCAGAGGTGAAATGAATTAATGCGCGTAGAGTCCTTAAGCCAGTGCCCAGCACACAGGGGCCTGTGACCAACGTGGTTTATCCTCGTGATTATTGCAGCCGGTCCTTGTGCTTCACAGATTCCGTATTTGCAAATGCACCCATTGCTAATGTCTGTAACCCCAAAATGGTGCCGTCCCGGTGAGAAGTGTGTAGAGCAGCAAAACACATTGGAGCCGCCCGGTGTGCACCTTCTCAGCCAAGGTCGGGCAAGGTGACGCTCTGCCTTCTCATCTCAGCTCATGTTGCAAACTAGCGTCCTTTGCACAATCTAGTTAGTGCCACATTTTCGCATCTTTGCATCTTTCATTGGTGACTTTGCACAAAACAGCTCGCAAGCATGGTGCAAAGTGCGGTCTGGTGCTCTTAAGTGCAGGAAGGCTGTCGCGTGCCTCACGGAGAATGCATGTGCGTTAGAGAAGCCTCATTCAGGTGGGGCCACAGTCCCGTTGGCTGTGGGCTCAATGTGAATGAATCCACATTACGTATTAAAGAAGGTGTCTTTAAACTGAAACACACACAAAGCAAGGCGATGCATTGATTGGTCGATGACAGCGTTGTGGCCAGAGGCTGGCAGGAACCTAGCCCTGCATTCTCCCCAGGAGCAGCGGCTCAGGGTTGGCCGATTCAGTGTGCACGGTGGCTTTCTAGAACCTAACTACGGCTGCAAGTAGCAGCGATCGGCTATAGTTCATTAGATTGAAGTGGCAATAAATGGCACAGTGTAATGTCACATGCTATAGAGTGGTATATATACACAGTATGCGCGGTAATGTTCAGCATTGCTTTGTGTGATTTTAAACCCGTATGTGTCCTTCCTTTCTTATTTCCCCATTAACCTTGTCTTTTCACCCCTCCCCCTGCCTTCTGTCCTCCCCTCCCCCAATCTGTCTGCCTCTGTCACAGCCACGCCCCGTACCTGTGTGTCTGTCTGTCTTGATGTCTTTTTCCTTTTCACCGACTCTCGCTCACAGCCCCTCTCTCGTTCTCTCTCTACAGCTGGCCCCCGAAAGGACCCTCTCCAAGTCCCCAGCTGGGGGCCCCGCGTAGACCTGGAGCGGACACCCCCTCCTTCCCTTCATGATTCATTTGTAGCGCAGGTAACCAGGGAAGCGTCCCAGCTCATTCCTGGAGGGGCAGTTGTCCTCATTCCGCCTTCCCGGGTTCCCCTTTGGCCCCTGGATGAGGAAGGAACCTTCCTTCTTAGCGGAGCCTAGCTTGGTGACATCCCTCAGCTCTCTCCCCTCCTGCCCGGGCCCCTGGGTCACGCCGCTGCCGCCAGGGTCTTCCTACCCTTTTCCGCCTTCTTCAAGAGTCTTTGCAGAGCTTGCCTTTTCGTGCCCCCATGGGCTGGCTGAGGACGGCAGGGGCTCGTGGGCCACAGAGCGGCAGCACAGGGAGAAGGAAGTGTGGTGGGCCAGGGGTGTGGGGCAGGTGAGGGCCTCTCTGGGGACAGTCCCCATGGTGTGTGGGGCTCTGGGGGTGCATGTGGGGGATCCATGGACCCCGGGGAAACGTGTAACATTTTCACCCACGTGTGTGTTTCTGGCAAGAGAGCCTGCCCTCAGATGCCCACGGCACGGGTCCATGTCACAGAGCACTTGAGGATGCGGGCACTGCGGGTGGCAGTGAGGGGCTCCCTGCTGGGGGAGGCAGAGAAGGCTGTCGGGGGTGAGGGCTGTGACCCAGCTCAGGGCGTAGGTAGGATTTTTGTATGTGGGCTTTTTAGGGCAGGGGCTGGTGATTCGTAATGACAGTCACCACGTTCCCGGTGAGATTCAGGACCACCCACCCCAGGGCAAACGAGAGTAGGAACCCTGAGCTGTAGATTTGCATGTTCAGGGACATTGTCTTCTTTCTCATCGTGTCCTATTTGCCATTACTGGGAGGAGAGGCCGGCAGAGGGTGCAGGGAGCAATAGAGCGGTGGGTGGGTGGAAGGACGGGATGGTTTGGGTGTTAGGCAGAAGGGAAACACAGGTGGACGGGAGCTTGGAAGGATGGAGGAATGGAAGGATGGGTAGGTGGGTGGATGGATGGATGGAGGGAGGGAGGGAGATTTAGAAGGATGGAGAGACGGATGAATGGAGGGAGGGAAGGAGGGACATTTAGAAGGAGGGAAGGCTGGATGGCTGAAGGGTGGACGGACAAATATAGAGAACATCAGCTCTCTTGGGTGTCGAATGGGACCGGCAATATCCCCTCCCGCTAACGTGGGTGAAGCGCTGCGACAGTGCCTGGCACGCGGCAAGCACTCAGCAAACGTTAGCCGTCCTCATCCTCATCATTCTGACGGGGAGGCCCAGCCTCACGCCCGTGGCCTCTTGTGCAGAGCGCCTGTCCTTGCGGCGTCTCTCCCTTGCTTCTGCCTTCTCCTTCCCTCCCTTTCCTTCCTCGGGACCACACTGCATACATCCTCAAGCGGGGCCCAGAGCCTTGAGCCCCAGGGCCCTTCTCTTTCCCTCCCTCCCTCCATCCTCCACCCCTCACACACAGGGCAAGCCCCCCATCCCCGCCCCGGCGGGCCCTGTGTCCAGGGAGGCGGGACAGCCTGGGGGCTCAGCCTGGCTCTGCCACCTTCTCACTGGAGATGCAGAGTGACCATCTCGGGGCCTCCAGTTGCTCGTCTGCAAAGCAGGGGCGGCAGGATACTGTGAGGGTCCATTTAGTTAAATGTGTATGAAGCACACGACCAGGGCTTGCTTAGTCCTGGTTGATACCATTGTCATCATCATCATCATCATCAGGTGCTGGGGGAGTGCGGGTGGGGGAGGGGAGGGGAAGGAAGCTGTCCCCGGTCAGGAGTTTCCAGCTGGGAGGACACCTGGGAGGTGCTCCTCACCCCTACCCATCCCTGTGGACTCAGGGAACAGAAACTCAGACCCCTCCAAGGGGCTCCCCTGAAGGGAGGGGGCTGGGCGAGCTGCAGAATCTAACCTTGTCTCCCTCGCCCTCTTCCTGACCCCACCCCATCCAGTGGCGATGGATGATGAGGATGGGAGATGCTTACTAGACGTGATTTGGTGAGTAGTGGGCTCCCCACCCCCACCCTCCCCTGCCCGCCCCTCCCCAGCTCCTTACCTCCTCAGTGTCTCTTCCTCTCTCTCTTCCAGTGATCCTCAGGCCCTCAATGACTTCTTGCATGGATCCGAGAAGGTAAGTCCTGGGGCAGGGAGCAGCATTCCCCATGGGGGGGCTGCATGATTGGGGGTGAGAAACAGTGAGAGACATATCCCCTTAATTCAGTGGACATTTTCCCTGTGTCTTCTGTGAGCCGGACACTGGAGTTATGGCAGTGAACAAGAGCGATGATAAGTCCCTGCCCTTGTGCCATGTATGTCTCCTTAGTAAACAAACTAGTAACTGGGGCCGGGCACGGTGGCTCATGCCTGTAATCCTAGCACTCTGGGAGGCTGAGGCAAGAGGATCCTTTGAGTTCAGGAGTTTAAGACCAGTCTGAGCAAGAGTGAGACCCTGTCTCTACTAAAAGTAGAAAAAATTAGCCGGGCCTGGTAGCACGTGCCTGTAGTCCCAGCTACTCGGGAGGCTGAGGCAGGAGGATCGCTTGAGCCTAGGAGTGTGAGGTTGCTATGAGCTAGGCTGATGCTATGGCACTCTAGCCTGGGTGACAGAGTGAGACTCTGTCTCAAAAAAAAAAGAGAAGAAACTAGTAACTGATAACAGTAATGGTGAAAAGCACTGTGTAGAGTATGATAAAAAATAATAATGTCACTTGCATAAGAAAAAAGGTTTAAAAGAAAATGAATGAGTGCAGTGTGGTCAGAGGGTCGCCCTAAGGAGGTAACATTGAAGGTGAGACTTGCAGAATTAAAGAGAGGTGGCCACAGTGTCCCTGGCAGGAGGAAGAGCAAACACAACGATGGGAAAGAGCAAATGCAAAGTTGGAAAAGTGCTTTCAAGGAACAGAAAGAAAGCTGAGGGGGCCAAACTGAAGGGGAACCTAGTAGGAGGTTTAGATGGAGTGGGGAAGAATAGAGATCTGTTGAACTTTGAGGAGCTTTTAGGTCATTAAATATGAAATGTCCAATTTAGAATCAAAAGTTTAGTCTATTATATCTCAAACAAGAAGCAGTACAGTTAATCAAAGTATGTGCCTAAACTATCAACGCAGTTTGCCATTTTAAGAGTAGCTTGCTTATGCCAGCAGTGAAGAAGCCTGGAGAGCGAGTGATGATGGAATCGCAAAAGGCATTTTCCACAGCTTGTTGAGAATTGAATATTTTTTCCTGCAAGAAGTGGTCCAAAGCCTGGAAGAAGTGGTAGTCATGTTGGTGCAAGGTCTGGTGTATATGGTAGATGACAAAGAGTTTCCGAGTCCAGCCTCTGTAGTTTGAGCAGCATTGTTTGTGCAACGTGTGATCTTACAAGAGAATTGGCCTGTCTCTGTTGACCAATCTCAGCTGCTTAATCACAAGCATCCTCATCCTTTTGTCCGTTTGGCTGCAGTAGACATGCACTGTAATCAGTTGACCAGGTGTCATGAAGCTGTAGTGGATAATACCAGCGCTGGATCACCAAACAGACACCATTAGCTTTTTTTGATGAATATTCAGTTTTGGGCTGTGTTTTGGCATTTCATCTGTATCCAGCTATTGTGCTGAACACTTGCAGTTGTCAAAAAGAATCCATTTTTCATCACATGTGACAATACAGTATAGAAATGGTGTTTGCTTTTATGTCCTTTACCTTGCCCATTTGTTTCAAATGGTCCAATACTGCTGGAATAGTAACGTCAGACCTTGCTGCTAATTCACGTGTGGGTTGAGATGGATTCGCTTCCACTACAGCTTTCAGCTCATCCTTGTCCACCATGGTTTCAGGTCACCCACGTGGCTCCTTTTCAAGATTAAAATCACCAGAAGGGAACTTCTCAAACCATGGACGTACTGTGCATTCATTAGCCACATCCTCCCAGAACACCTCATTGATATTTCTAGCCGTCTGTGCTGCATTGGTTCCATGACAGAATTCATATTCAAAAATAACACAAATTTTTGACTTATCCATGGTTGCACAAAAATTACTCTTAAAAAAAAAAATGTGAAAGATCATCACAAGCCAAAACATGCATTTCAAAGAATGAGGATGTACCTTGACAATAATAATTTTTAAAAAAGACAACCCAAGAGTCAAAGTGAAATGTCAGAGATATCAACTGTCAAACTTAGTACTTAAGGAAATTGGACATTCCATACTTAATAACCTAATATATTAGTCATCTACGGCTGTGCAACTGATTATCCCAACATGTAGTGACTTAAACATTTGTCGGAGCTCTTGCAGTGTCTGAGGGTCAGGAATCTGGGAGCAGATTAGCTGGGTGGCTCTGGCTCAGGGACTCTGAGGTTGCAGTCAAGATATGGACTGGGGCTTCAGTCATCTGAAGTCTTGCCTGGAGCTGACAGATGTGCTTCCACAGTGACTCGTTCCTGTGGCTACTGGCAGGAAGGCTCTGTCCCTCACCAGGTAGCCTCTCCATAGTGCTGCTTGAGTGCCCTCACAACATGGCGGCTGTTCTTCCCCAGAGCCAGTGATCTAAGAGGGAGGAGGAAGCCACAGTGTCTTTAATGACCTACTCTCTGAAGTCACTGCCTCACTTCTGTTACACTGTTACTAGAGGGAGTCACTAAGTCTGGCCATGCTCAGAGGGAGGGGAATTGAACTCCACTGGGAGAATCAAATAATTTGTAGAGCAGAGGTGAGTGCAGTCGGATGCTGGTGGCCTGGGCCACCGCGCAGGCAGTGGGTGATGTGCGAGGCTGGATTTGGGATCCATTTGGGAGGTAGAATCAACTAGACTTGCTGGTGGATTAGGTGTTGAGAGAGAGAGAGTATTCAGAATGACTCCTGAATTTTGACGTGAGCAACTGAGTGGATCATGGTGCCATTTTCTGAGGTTGGGATCTGGGGGCAGATTCCAGAAGTCCAGGGGGTAGTACTAGATTGGAGGTGCAAGTTGGGGTTTTGGAGAGACGTCCAGCTGGAGAGGAATTAGGGAGGCCTCAGCCGTGGCCAGACATTCTCTGGTGCTTATGTGGCTGCCATGGCCTGTTCTGGGCACCAAAGATGCCCCTGGGAGTTGGAGCAGGTCCCTGCCCTCCCAGAGACGGCGCGGCGTGGTGCGTCAGATGCCCGGATGTGAGGTGTGCCAGGCACTGGGCTGCGTAGAGAGGATCGCTCAGTGAGAAGGGGCAGCCAGTCGCTGGAAGGAGGTGGCACTTGTGGCAGCTGCTGAAGGACGTGCTGCCAAAGGGACTGCAGGGCCCAAGGCAGGGACACAGCTCGGGCAAGGGCACAGAGGCAGGAAGCTCAGGTTCAGGACAGGCATGTCAGAAGAGCTTCAGAGACCAGGCTGGGGAACATGGCACTGGGGACGCCTTGAGTTTTACGCATGCTAGCGCACTTCTTTGAGGCCTCTTTTCTGGGGGCAGAGTTTGCCATACCCCCAGCCCCTCTGTCCTACCCTTGTGCTGAGTAACCCTCAGTTGGTTTCTGCTCTGGAGCGTGGGCCTGCCCTGCTGACTTTGATCTTGGGTGGATCTCGTTGCAGCTCGACAGTGATGACCTCCTGGATAATCCCGGGGAGGCCCAAAGTGCCTTCTATGAAGGTCCTGGGGTAAGTGGCCGCGGCTCCCGGTCATCGCCCATGCCTGTGAAGGCAGCCAGTGGGAGGGAGGCCTGGGAGGCCAGAGGGGAGGCTTGGGCTCGTCCTCCTGAGGGGCTTTGATGGGAGGAGGGCTGGGGATGGTCGCTGGGAGCTCATGGGTTGGAGGTGGGACCGTGGCTGCCAGAACCCTGCCTGTGCAGGAGGGAGCAGAGGTGGGGGACCCTGGGGGGAAGCGAGAGGCTGACGTGAGCAAAGACAGCCAAGCCCTGCAGGCCCCTTGGAGAAGGAGGTGAGGGTCCCCGTGGCCTTGGGACCTTGAAGGCCAGCAGGTACAGATGTTGGCCCTGGGGTCCACTGGGGGACACTCCTCGGGGGGCTTTGGGGAGGCCTGGGGTCCTGCCCAGACTCAGCCATGGGGATATATGAGACCAGGGGAGGGGCCTCCTCACCCACAGACCACCATCTCCACCTGGACAGTGAAGCAAAGCCCAGAGTGGGGGAGGCAGAGGGCATTTATTAGGCGCTTACTGTATGCCTGGTTGTGCCGGCCCCCCCCCCCAACTAAGTGCCAGCCTAACTGCCAGCCTTGCCACTCCCTCCTTCTCCCCTCCTTCCCCTCCCCCTCCTCCTCCTTCCTTCTTCATCATGATAACGATTGATTGTCATCTGCCAGGCCCTGTATGGTCATTTTCATTTAGTTCTCACAATACTATAATATTATATTCCAAATAGTTTATCTTTCATAATATAAATGATTAAATCCAGAAACACAACAATTATATATCGTGTTAATGTTATTACATTTGTAGACCCAATAGAGCAATAACGATCCTATGTTGTCATTATTTTGTGATCCTTATTCTCATCATCACCGTATTTTTTGATATCCGTAAGGCCCCTGGTCGGGTTCTAAGCACTCCCCGTACGTGATGTCGGGGAATTTGCCCAGCCATCCTAGGAGGCAGGTTGGTTACGGCCACTTAGTTGTTAAGAAATCAGACGGGCACAGTGGCCTGGTCCTCAGTCAGTTGGAGGCCGAGCTGGAGCCCGTCCCGCCAGCTGCTCTCCTCCACTCACCAGCCGGGTGACTCGGGCAGCCCGCCTGGCTGGGCTGTTATCAACAACACCATGCACGATGATGATGATAGATGATGTCACCGCGCAATTGCCGGGTGCTGCTGTGCCCTCCACGGGGATGGAGTCAGAGTCTTTCAAACTGCAGGTTTCGGTGCATTATCTGCTCAGATCTCCGTGGAGATTGTGTGCTTGTGGCGTGTCCTGCACATCCATGCGTCAATACTTGTCCATGTGTGTCCCGGTCCACGGCAGCATGAATAGCACCTAAAAAGCAGTGGACCTACAGCACAGTTGGCACACGAGCCCACAAGTGGCAGCTGCTGCCACCAGCAGGATCTTTAGTCCGACAGGACTGTGATTGTTTTTCTGAAAGCTCTGAGTTTCAGACTTGAGAATGTTTCAGATCCTGGAAAGGAGATATGGTATTTGTGCCCTGTGTAACATCACACACTCACCTTTCTGTGGCCAGATTTATAGAGAGTCGAGTTACATGTATAAATGTGTTCCATCAAAAGTACCACATCAGTTCTGGTTAAATTTTGCTGCCAAAAGAATTAGGAAAACATTCTTGGTTTTTAGAGCATTTTGGGTTTTGGAATTATAGGTAAGTGTTGTGGGCCTGTGTGGCTATTTAAAAAAATTGTTTTGATTACGTTCTACTGATAAGTACCGATGGGGAAACTGAGGTCAGATTAAGCAAGCCCCTGGTTGACACAGCCAAGCCCTGGCAGAGCTGAGATTTGATCGTGGGTCCAGCCACTTGCAAGTGGAATGTTCTTTCTTGACCACAGCTGCCCTGACACCCGAGTGTTCTTTGCTCCAGCTGTGGCCACAGCCCAGCGCCTTGCTAACGTTAGCTCTTTCCTTCCCACCTTCCCTGGCCTCCAGCTCCATGTGCAAGAAGCTTCTGGCAACCACCTGAACCCGGAGCCCAGCCAGCCGGCCCCCAGTGTGGACCTAGACTTTCTGGAAGATGACATCCTGGGCTCTCCTGCAACAGGGGGCGGCAGCGGGGGCAGTGGGGGCGCCGACCAGCCCTGTGACATCCTCCAGCAGAGCCTCCAAGAGGCCAACATCACCGAGCAGACGCTCGAGGCCGAGGCGGAGCTGGACCTGGGCCCCTTCCAGCTGCCCACGCTGCAGCCGGCAGACGGCGGGGCAGGCTCAACGGGAGCTGGAGGGGCGGCCACCGTGGCTGCGGGGGCCCAGGCCCTCTTCCCCAGCAGTACCGACCTGCTGGGGCTGCAGGCCCCGCCCACCGTGCTGACCCACCAGACCCTGGTGCCGCCCCAGGACGTGGTCAACAAGGCCCTGAGCGTCCAGCCCTTCCTGCAGCCCGTGGGCCTGGGCAATGTGACCCTGCAGCCCATCCCGGGCCTCCAAGGCCTGCCCAATGGCAGCCCGGGGGGTGCCACCGCGGCCACACTTGGCCTGGCCCCAATCCAGGTGGTGGGCCAGCCTGTCATGGCGCTCAACACACCCACCTCCCAGCTCCTCGCCAAGCAGGTGCCTGTCAGCGGCTACCTGGCCTCGGCAGCCGGCCCCTCGGAGCCGGTGACCCTGGCATCGGCCGGTGTCTCCCCCCAGGGGGCCGGCCTGGTCATCCAGAAGAACCTCTCAGCCGCCGTGGCCACCACGCTCAACGGGAACTCTGTGTTCGGAGGGGCAGGGGCTGCCACGGCAGCGGCCAGCGGAGCGCCCTCGGGACAGCCGCTGGCGGTGGCCCCGGGCCTCGGCACGTCGCCGCTGGTCCCGGCGCCCAACGTGATCCTGCATCGCACCCCCACGCCCATCCAGCCCAAGCCCACCGGGGTGCTGCCCCCCAAGCTCTACCAGCTGACACCCAAGCCGTTCGCGCCCACGGGCGCCACGCTCACCATCCAGGGCGAGCCCGCGGGCCTCCCGCAGCAGCCCAAGGCGCCGCAGAACCTGACTTTCATGGCGGGCAAGGCGGGCCAGAACGTGGTGCTGTCGGGCTTCCCCGCGCCCGCCCTGCAGGCCAACGTCTTCAAGCAGCCACCAGCCACCACGACGGGGGCCGCTCCGCCTCAGCCCCCCGGGGCCCTGAGCAAGCCCATGAGCGTCCACCTTCTGAACCAGGGCAGCAGCATCGTCATCCCCGCGCCGCACATGCTGCCCGGCCAGAACCAGTTCCTGCTGCCCGGCGCGCCCGCCGTCCAGCTCCCGCAGTCGCTCTCCGCCCTGCCGGCCAACGTGGGCGGGCAGATCCTGGCGGCCGCCGCCCCCCATGCGGGTGGACAGCTCATCGCGAACCCCATCCTCACCAACCAGAACCTGGCGGGCCCGCTGAGCCTGGGCCCGGTGCTGGCCCCCCACTCGGGGGCCCACAGCGCGGCCCACATCCTCTCGGCCGCCCCCATCCAGGTGGGCCAGTCGGCGCTCTTCCAGATGCCCGTGTCGCTGGCCGCCGGCAGTCTGCCCACGCAGAGCCAGCCAGCCCCCGCCGGCCCCGCTGCCACCACCGTCCTCCAAGGGGTCACTCTGCCGCCCAGCGCCGTGGCCATGCTCAACGCCCCGGACGGGCTGGTGCAGCCGGCCACCCCTGCCACTGCCGCTGTGGGGGAGGCCACGCCCGTCCTCACGGTGCAGCCCTCCCCCCAGGCGCCCCCAGCGGTGAGCACGCCACTGCCCCTGGGCCTGCAACAGCCGCCTGCGCAGCAGCCCCCGCAGGCCCCCACCCCGCAGGCCGCCGCCCCACCCCAGGCCACCACCCCGCAGCCCAGCCCGGGCCTGGCCTCCAGCCCAGAGAAGATCGTCCTGGGGCAGCCGCCCTCTGCCGCAGCCACCGCCATCCTCACTCAGGACTCTCTGCAGATGTTCCTGCCCCAGGTAACCAGGGCTGCACCCCGCCAGGGAAGCAGGTGCCCAGGAGAGGGGGCTGAAGTCTCGGGCCACAGTGGCCGCAGTGGGCAGGGTCCTGTGGGTTGGGAGAGCATCTCAGCGATGGTGCAGGTGGCCCAGGGGGTGAAGGGCCTGGCAAAGCTGGCAGGGGGGCTAACAGACGAGGAGGGACCAGATGACAGACAAGGGGAGGGATCTCAGCGAGGGCGTGGGCAAGGCAGGGACAGCATGAGGGACGGGTGGGGGCAAGAGAGGGAAAGGAGGGACAGCTGGCAGAGGGCCACGGAGCTCAGGGTGTGACACGCTGCCAGGTTGCACCAGGTCCCTGGTGTGCCTTCCGCCGGTGACAGCGGGGACGGGGATCTCGGGTGGGGAAGCTGGGGGCCGTGGGGTGGCCTTCTGACCCTGTGCGGGCTGCCTGTTGCAGGAGAGGAGCCAGCAGCCCCTCTCCGCAGAGGGGCCCCATCTCTCCGTGCCCGCCTCGGTCATAGTCAGCGCCCCGCCTCCCGCCCAAGACCCAGCCCCGGCCACCCCCGTCGCCAAAGGAGCTGGCCCGGGCCCTCAGGCCCCCGACAGCCAGGCTTCCCCGGCTCCGGCCCCCCAGGTAGAGGAACCTGTCCTCAGCTCAGACCCAGCCTCGCCCTCCTGCCCGCTCTCCTCCTCCGCGCTCTCTGCCCTGCCTGCACCCCGTCTTGCTGACTTGGAACACGGCACTCTCCCTTGCCCCCCGGATGTTCCCTGAGTGTTCCTGACCATCATGGACACTTGAGACTAAGGCCAGCCCTGGGGGAGCCCACGCTCTAGGCAGGGATACAAGACACAGCGGGAAATTGATTATTTCCTAAAATTATAATTTTCACATCTGAATAAGTAATACATTCAGATACTTCACATTTCAAAAGTTACAAAAAAGTATGTAGTGAAAAGCCCACTTCTCCTGAACCTTAGCCCCCAAGACCCCAGAGTGGTTTCTGGCATTCTTTTTCCGTGTACAGGCAAACAAAATCACATATGGATTATTTTCCTTCCATTTTTACAAAAATGATAGCATACTCTGCCTACAGTTTTGCATCTTGCTTTTATCATTGAAAAATTGATCTTAGGGACCATTCTTCATTCTTTTCTATGACTGCATGGTATTCTGCTGAGGGGTGTACTGCTATTTAGCCGGTCCCTGTCATTGGACTTTTATGTCACTTCCGCTCTTTAGCTATGGTAAACAAAGCTGCAAGGAATGACTTTTTATGTATGCCATTTTTTAGAACAAGTTTTTTTGTTTTTTTTTTTTGAGACAGAGTCTCACTCTGTTGCCTGGGCTAGAGTGCCGTGGCGGCAGCCCAGCTCACAGCAACCTCAAACTCCTGGGCTCAAGCAATCCTCCTGACTCAGCCTCCCGAGTAGCTGGGCGAGTGCCACCATGCCCAGCTAATTTTTTCTATTTTTTAGTAGAGACGGGGTCTTGCACTTGCTCAGGCTGGTCTTGAACTCCTTCTGAGCTCAAGTGATCCTCCTGCCTCGGCCTCCCAGAGTGCTAGTATTACAGGCATGAGCCACCTCGCCCCGCCAGGCATATGCATTTGTATTTTTGACAGATATTGCCAAATTGCTCTCTGTGGAGTATGAACCTTTATTAGCAATATATGATTTGTGCCTGTTTTTCCATACCCTTGCTAGTGTTTGAACTTGGCCAATCTGGATAGATGAAAAATAGTATCTTGTTTTGTTTTAATTTGCATTTCTTTTATTGTGAATGAGGTTGGCCAGGTTTTTATAGACTAAGAGCCATTTGTACTTTCTGTTCTATTAGATTGTCTGTTCATATCTTTTGTCATTTTAAAATTTGGGTTACTGGTCATTTTCTTGTTGATTTGTAGAAACTCTTTGCATATTAGGAGAACTAGCCTTTTGTCTCATATAAGTTATAAGCACATGGGAAGTTAGGGAAGGCTACCCTTTTATTCTGGAGCAATGAGTGTTGTGTGATATTGTTCAAAAAGGACTCATGGGTAGGTAGAAAGAGGAGAGAGAGTCACATCAATGAGGGCCAGGATGACAGAAACCAGGATGGGCTTTGGCCTTGAACAGCCGTGATTTCACTTTCAGGCTCTGCCACTTACCACATAACCTTGAGCAACCAGTTTCTTCATTCCATCAACAAACAGATGTTTTGCGGGTGTGGGGTTGGGCTTAGGTGGAGTAACGAGTTAATATATGCTTAGCACAAAGTAAGCACTTGGGAAATGTTTGCTATTGTTACTATCTTTAGCTCTTGTTATGGGGTAAAGTGTGGGGCAGTCCAGAATTGTCATCCCAGAGGGACACGGGGCCAAGATGATGCCAGATCATCTCCACATGGGGAGGAAAGACAGGCAGGAATGAGGGGGCATGAGAGGCAGGGACCCCCCTGGCCTCTGAGAGACCGTTTCTGGGATGAGTCAGACGCAGGCCTGGGTGCCCCCAGCTAGTGACTTCCTCTCCCCGAGCCTCCTGTCCTCAGCTGTCACGTGGGAATGGTTCGAGTCCATTTGTGCTCCTGCCATTACAATGTTGTACGTCGATCGGATATCACTGAGCTCCTACTCTGTGCCAGGTCTTGCTCTCCCCACTATAATGTGAACTCTGTGAGGACAGGGAGTCGTCTGTTCTATCCCTGCTGTGTCCCCAGTGGCCAGAGTGCCTAGCATGTGGTGGGCATTTATTGAATAAATGAGTGGAGGGATGAACTCAGCCATCACACAAGCGCCCACTGTGTGCTGGCTCTGTGTTGAGGACGCCACAGTGAAGTCACGGGGAGGAGACCAGATTCACCTGCAGACCGACAGCGTGACAGATGGAAGGATTGGCCTCGGCAGGAAGTATAGCAGAGGGTGCCCACTTTGGGGGGTGTGGGCAGAAAGACCTCCGTGAGAGGGAGCATTGAAGCTGAGGCCTGAAGGAGAGGAGGGAACAGCCTTGGAGAAAGCAGGAGCCTTCCAAGGGAAGGCTGAGGGCGCACACAGCATGTACAAAGGCCCTGAGGAAGGGATGAGCTTGGGATGTTCAAGGACGGAAAGAAGGCTGGAGAGGAGAGGAAGGAGACAGGGTTGGAGATGTCAGCAGGGCCCTGGTGGCCCCGTGAGGAGCTCACACCTGGACACCAGCAGACAGTTTCCAGCCAGGACGTGGCATGGTCTGATGACGTGATTTTCAGTGATCCCTCTGGTTGTCATTGGAAAATGGTTTGGTAGGGGGCAAGAGTAGAAGTCTGTGAGGTGGCGAGTGTAGACTTCTAGGGACAAGATGAGGAGTGTCTCAAAGACCAGGGAAGCAGGCTCAGAGAATGCTTGTCTGATTCGCTCGTCTGCGGCTCCCCAGCTGCTAAGCGGTAGGGCCTGGATTCGAACCCTGGGAGCTTGCTGCTGGAGACACCCGAGGTCTTGAGGATGCCAGCCCTGGGCGCGAATCCCAGCTCTGCGTACTCCAGCTCTCCGGGGTGTGGTTTCCTTACCTGTAAAATGGGAACGAGGCCACTGACCTCACTCAGTGGCCCTGCCCAGAGCCATTGCCCAGTGAGCAGACACCATCAGCAGTGACAGTAACGGATGACCTTCAAGGAGGAAGGTCAGCGTGCCGGGCAGGTGTGCACATGAGCTGACTGTTAGTCACTCGCAGGCGAGGCTCAGGGCGCGCCCTTGCCCTGCAGCGGATGTGCCCACAGCAGTGGCCGGCGTGACAGAGGTGTGTGTGTTTGTTGGGTGAGCAAGTGTCTGGATGGACGGATGTGTGGCTCGGTGGTCAGCCACGTGTCCCCTGCGGACACAGAATCACCCGGGTTGAGGACCACTGTTCTGCGCATGTGTAGCAATCCTGCATTGTCTGAACTCTGAAATCTGGACCCAGATAGATTCGATAGCCTCTGTGTTTCGCAAAGTAATACCTGTCATTGCCATGCCATGGTGTTTCCTATCCTGTTTCCTCCATTCTCTTTAAATGCTGGTCACCGCCCAGTAAAAGGACTTGAGCTAATGGGCATGGTGCGCGGTTTGCAAACTGCCGTCTGGGAGGATTATTGTGGTGTGAGAGTTAGAGACGGGGACACTGGAACCTCAACTCTGCCACATAAAGGCTGTGTCCTTAGGCAAGTTGCTTCTCTGTGCCTCAGTTTCCTTACCTGTGATAGTAAGTCAATGAATATATGTATAATATTGTATATAATATATGTATATTGATATTAAAATATGCTAGAACAAGGTTGGGCATGTTGAAAGAGCTACAAAGGGAAAGAAGCCAGGCAGACTTTCTTTTTATGTATTTTTTATTAAAATTTTATTTATTAATTTTTCCAGACAAACTTTTTTTCTTTTCTTCTTATTTTTTTTTTTTATTTGAGACAAAGTCTGGCTCTGTCACCTTGGCTAGAGTACAGTGGTATCATCATAGCTCACTGCAACCTCAAACTCCTGGGCTCAAGCGATCCTCCTGTCTCAGCCTCCCGAGTAGCTGGGACTACAGGTGCCAGCCACAACACCTGGCTAATTTTTCTTTTTTTTTTTTTCAGTTTTTATTTTTTATATATTTTTTTCCTTTTATTTCATCATATAATGGGGGTACAAATATTGTTAGGGTTACATACATTGCCCCTACCATCCCTCCCGCCCACATGCCTAATTTTTCTATGTTTTGTAGAGATAGGGTCTCCCTCTTGCTCGGGCTGGTCTCGAACAGGCCAACTTTCTATCAAGAGCCAATGGGAAACATTCTAGGCTTTGCAGGCCACACGGGCTCTGTCATTATAGCACAAAAGCAGCTATAGACCACAGGTAGATGAATGAGCATGGGAATGTTCCAATACCACTTTATTCATGGACATTGAAATTTGGATTTCATATCATTTTCGTGAGTCCCAAAATGTTTTTCTTCTTGCAGTTTTTTTCTCCAACCATTTAAAGATGTAAAAACTATTCTTAGTTTGTGGGCTGTAGGTCTGCCTCTTTCTTTTGATGTCTTTATTGTGTTTCATAATATGGACACACCAGGATGTATTTATTCAGTCCCCATGTCATGAATACTTCAAGTGGCTTCCTCGTCACTGTTAACAAACAACACCCCTACAAATATCCTCGCACCAAGCTTTGCACGCACGTGCAAGTTTTTGTAGGGTAGCTTTCCAGAAATAGAGTTGCCGGATCCAGAGGATAACATCTAGAGGGTAAGCACTTTCCAAACGTTTTATGGAAAGCACCAACCAGTGGCCACAAAATCTGTGCCAATGCAGCGCTTCCTCCTGTGTCTTTACCGACACCAGCGTGCTCTTTCCCAGGCTGGAAAGTGACACACCCCTGTGCTTTCCTCTAATTGTACGTGAAGTTGAGCATCTTGTCATGTACACCTAGGGCAATTGAAATGTCCTGGTAGCTGGGTGCTATGGCTGTTTGGGAGGCTGAGGCAGGAAGATTGCTTGGGCCCAGGAGTTTGAGACCAGCCAGGGCAACATAGTGAGACCCTATCTCTCTCTTTTTTTATTTGAGACAGGGTCTCACTTTGTTGCCCGGGCTAGAGTGCCGTGACGTCAGCCTAGCTCACAGCA
>VBSM01003212.1:8325388-8337453 GCA_008086735.1 Cheirogaleus medius
GAGGCCAGGTGGGCGGTGACGGCGGCAGGTAGAGGTGGGGAGGAGTGGGTGCATCCGGGATCTATTTGAAGTACATCCACCAAAATTGGCAAACATATGAGGGAAAAAATAGCCAAAGATGACTGCAGGGTTTTTGGACTTGGTCTGTAGCTGCCATTTCCTAAGATGGGGCTCCCAGGTCAGGGGCGGTGGAGGGGAGACATCAGGAACTCTGGTTTGAGAGGCCAGTTAGATGCTTAAGTGTGGACATCCGGCAGGCACTTGTTTGTAAAAGTCTGCAAATGAGAAAATCCCTGGGATGGAAATATGCATTTGGAATTTGCATTCCATTCAAAATCTTTAAAACGTGGGAGTGTGCCTTGTAGCCCAAGCCTGTGAAAACTGCCCGTTCTTTGCTTGCCGAGTGCAGTAGAATTTTTATTTCATAAAGCGATTCCTGCCAGCATTTCCCCTTCAAGCCCCCAGAACAATGAAACAGTGTGGGGTGGTTTGTGGTTTATTATTTTTTCTTCCCTGTTCTTCCCTCTCCATCTGGGTCTCACCAGGGTGACCAGTGTGTGAGAGACCCCAACCCACCCCTAAGTGGGGAGATTGGCCGGGAGGACTTGTGGGAGTCAGCATACGGTTGATTTATTACAGTGACATAGCAAGAACACACACCAGATGGTAATGGAAAAAAATGACCCCATGAGGAGTGATGCAGGGCAGTTTCCCAGCAACAAAAATGTGATACCTCGTGTCCCAGTGAAGCCCATTAGAGACTCATCACCCAGGGTTTTTACTGGGGGCTGGTCCCTATGCACCCTTTGCTTAGCATGCAACAAAATCTCAGACTCCCAGAAGGAAATCGGGTGTTTAGCATAAGCCATGTTGTTTTGTACAGTCTAGGTATGTCAGATCGAGCTAATCATTTAGGATAGTTTTGTGTCACACAGGGGGAAACTATTTACCAGCTAATTTCCCAGATGAAAATTGGCAGGCGGGGGCCAGTCTTGCAAGCAGGACTTTCTAAGGATAGCAGCCCCAGACTGCTGCGTTCACTATTTTCTGCATCCCAGACCTCCCCTGCCCCGACCTGCAGGCTGGATTTTTTTTCTTTGTTTTTGAGACAGGGTCTCCATCTGCAGCCTCAAAATCCTGGGCTGACGGGGTCCTCCTGCCTCAGCCTCTCAAGTAGCTGAGACTACAGGCATGCACCACCATACCTGGCTAATTTTTTTATTATTTTTATTTTTTGTAGAGGCGAGGTCTGACTCTGTCGCTCAGGCTGGTCTCAAACTCCTGGGCTCGAGTGATCCCCCCGCCTTGGCCTCCTAAAGTGCCAGGATTACAGGCGTGAGCCACCTCACCCTTCAGTCTTTATCTCAAAGAGGCCACGTGGCAGTGATTGATTAGACAGGACAGGAATCTAGATCCTGAAAGGAAATATATAAGACCTAGAAGAAGAGCTAGAAGTATGCAACTTCTATTAGAAAACATAAGAGACAGACTCAATGACCCTGGGTTTGACATGGATGCCTTAACTGTGACACACAAAAAAGCATGAAGTACGATTAAATAGAGAAAAAATAAATTGGACTTCAGCAAAATAAAAATGTTTTGCTCTTTTGAAAAGACACTGTTGCGGAAATGAAAAGGCAAGCCACAGCCTGGGAAAATAATTATACAACATGTATCTGAAAAAGACAAAACCTAAAAAAACCCCTCATACCTCTGACAAAGGACTTGTGTCTAGGATAAGTGAAGAACTTAATAATAGAAAAACTTAATAAATAGAAGGTGCAAGGTATTCTGGGAAGAGTTACAGTGGCAAGATTGAGATTGCTGGCTGTTACCAAGGCAACTGGAGGCGACTGACAGTTATCTGTGGTTTGGAGCTATTAGCAAGAGAGGCTGAGATGCTCAGGGGTCTTTTGGGATAAGCAGAAGGATGATGGGAACCCTCTTAAAAGATGATTCTCCTAGGATCACTCAAGGTCAGGAGTTCGAAACCAGCCTGAGCAAGAGTGAGACCCCGTCTCTACTAAAAATAGAAAGAAATTAATTGGCCAACTAAAAATATATAGAAAAAATTAGCTGGGCATGGTGGCGCACGCCTGTAGTCCCAGCTACTCGGGAGGCTGAGGCAGGAGGATCGCTTGAGCCCAGGAGTTTGAGGTTGCTGTGAGCTAGGCTGATGCCACGGCACTCTAGCCCAGGCAACAGAGTGAGACTCTGTCTCAAAAAAAAAAAAAAAGAAGATTCTCCTATCAGGGTTATCCAGTCGTTCCCCACGGCAGAACTACTAAACCTCAGGGTCTGGTCACTGTCACTTCTCTAGCTTTCTGCCTCCTTTTAGAAAATTGAGTTGAAAAGACAGAGATGAAGTGGATGTGGCACGTGGAGACCATTCTTTCAAGAAGTTTGGCTGTAAAGGACAAAAGAGAAGGTGACCAAGACCATACATGCACGGAGCAGACAGGACACCTTTGCTACCACAGGGTGGCTTGTCTAAATGTGAAGCTACAGAAGCCAAGCTGGAAGACAGAGACCAAGTCCTGATGACATTGTTTGAACTCAGGGATGCATGCATGCCTAAAAACTAGCTTTCCCACTGGACTTCTCAGTTATATGAGCCAATACTCTCTCTTTTTTACTTAAGAAAAACCTTAACAGTAGAAGTCAACCTGATAAAAAATGGGCAAAAGATCTGGACAAATCGACATTTCATCAGAAAAGATATAGGATGGCAAATAAGCACGTATAAAAGATGCTCAGCATTACTAATCTTTAGGGAAATGCAAATTAAATCACAATGAGCCAAGCATGGTGGTATGCACGTGTAGTCTCAGCTACACAGGAGGCTGAGGCAGGAGGATCACCTGAGTCCAGGAGTTTGAGGTTGCTGTGAGCTATGGTGATGCCACTGCATTCTAGCCTGGGCAACAGAGTGAGAACCTGTCTCAAAAAACAAAAAACAAAAAGGACAGACAGAGAGGGTCTGACCTCAGCCTCACCTGCTCCCAGGTGTTGAAGACATTGACTTGTGTGAAAGGGTCTCTCTGCCACTCTCCAGGGTCTCTGCGTTGGACACAGAGCCCAGAGCGTCATCTTTCTTGGGGTAGGGATGATGCAGAGGCTGGGCCTCCTGGCCTCTCTGAAGTCCAGGCCTCTCTCACCCCTCAGAGCTTTTGGGGTCCCTGACACACATCTGTGCCTGCCCCTACCTTTCTCCATCTTGTCCCTAGGAAGGTGGTTCAGGGCGCAGTCACGGGAGACAGGCAGCTGGGTTCAAACCCATGCTTAGTTCAAATGCAGGCAAGTGCCTCAGTTTTCCCATCTGTAAAATGGGATGATCATAGTTCCCGTCTCTTGGGGCCAAAGTCGGTGCTATTTAAGTGCTGGCTGCTCTTAATAACAACACGCTGCCTTCCCTGACCTATTTAGGAAACTCCCCCTCCCGCCTCCCTGGTCCCACCCTCAGCCCCCAGCTCCCTTCCCACCGTCCTGGCTTTATATTTTTCCCCAGCCCTCAGGGTGACCTCACAGAATGCATATTTATTAAGGTTTATGCTATCCTGGCCAGAACGTGAGCCCCAGGGACCATGTCTGGGTACTGTGCGTCCTACAGGCCTGGGTGGGGGCCACCGTGCAGCCGTGGGTGGGACACTGTGTGTCATGGGACTGGGCTACGGTGTCATCTCTGTTGGGTGTGTCTCTGCGGTGTCGCCCAAGTCTGCCCATGGCGGCTGGACGGTGGTGTGTGATTGTGTGACCGTGTGGCCGTGTGTGTGCAGGGCGGCTGGAGTTGCGTGTTGCTTTGTCAGTGGCCCTTAGTGGTCCTGTCTGTGTGTGCAACTGTGCTGTTGCATGTCAACATCCGTGTCCAAATGCAGCAGCGTGCGCTTGGTTGTCGTGGCCCGTTTGCAGGACGGGGGATGAACACAAAACACAAAGAGACACACAAAGAAAGACACAGATACACATAAAGACGGTACAAGACTGCAGTGCTGAACGCACCAGTCGTTTTATTTTTATACCCTAAAAAATCAAAGTTACTTCCTTATACGTGACCACCCAGGCATTGCAGCAATGGCCATAAATTCCGGAACACATAGCCTAAGGACACAGATGTCCCCTGACTCAAGGTTTCCAGGCGGTTGCTCAAAGCATAGGTCAGAGGCTGAGATAAGCAAAGGTTAAGCAAGGCAGCCATAGGGGGCACTTTCCATCCCCAGTTCCTCTTGGCTGGCCCCTCCCCTGCGGCTGTGCCTGTCTTAGGTTGTTCCTCCTTGAGGAATCTTACCATCATGACTATCCAGCCATCTTACAGGGCCAAGCGACAATAATAGGAACAATGTGCTTATCGTGTGGCCTCCAGGCCCCTATTAACGTGGGGCTGGGCAGCTCTTGCCTATTTGCAGAAACTCAGACCCTTTGTTATGCCTTCAAGCAGCAACCCTGTTTGTTAGGTGAACCTTGGCCGGAATGTGTGACTCTCACGCCGCTCTGGGCTGGGCACGTACTCCTTCTCCTAAGGTTAATTCTTAAGCTACATAATCATATTGCAAGTCCTCAGCACTTGGTATGTAACTGCGCCTCCCTCCCCGCCCCCCGTGAGCTGGATCTTGGCGTGGGCTTTGGTGTCCCTGGCTGGATGTCCGTGTTATGTTACTGTGTGTCTGGGGTATGGCTGTGTGTCCCACCGCACGGCAGGGGGAGGTGGCTGCCATTGTGCGTTGTGCATTTGGACGTGTATCGTGACACCACGTGGGTATGGACCGGGCTGTTGTGTATCGAGAGCCCGGTGTGCTTTTGTGCCATTGTGTGGCTGAACAAAGGTGTGTGCTGCTGTGTTGTGTCTCTGGTTGGGGGTGGGTTGGTCTCGATGTGCAATTGTGTAGCCGGGCGAGAGTGATCACTTGTGTGTTACCATTGGTCTGTGTGTGCGCGCGTGTGTGTGTGTGTGAGAGAGAGAGATGGACCCCCAGCCCAGGAGTCATTATTAATTCCTCCCGCCTCCCTCACATCTGGCCAACAGAGACCCCTTTGTTCTCAGTGGCAGAAGGGGGGATGTCCCCTCTCTCTCGAGGCCCCTGGCAAGTTCTCAGCCCCACACCTCGTCAACAAAACATCCTCTGAGCTTCTGCATTGAGTCTGGCACTTGCTGGGAATGCTGGGGTGTCAGTGGTGGCCCTGACCTGTGACCACCAGTGTGGTGGGGGCAGAGACAGAGGAGCCCCGAGGGGACCCTGACCCAGCCTGAGGGGCTAAGAAAGGGCTTCCTTGAGGATAGTATTGTTACAAGGTAATTGTGGGGAAAAAAGGGAAAATCACGACTCTCCTACAGATTTAGCACATGTTAGAGATTTGACTTAACTCATTAGTGAGGGAACTAGCAAGTGTTACAAATTCAAAGGAGAGTCAAAGAACAGACACAAGAGATCAGGAATATTGAAAGGAATGTGCAAAGGCAGGGAAAATACCGGAGGGGAGAGGGTTGTCCCTCCACCAGACAGATCTCATCAGCATGTCTGTAGAATTATTTTACACTGTTGTCGTTTATCTATAATTTACGGAGTTGCAAAATAGATCCCATAGAAGCAATCACTCTGAACGATGTTGTTATGGGTTGAATTGTGTGTGTCCCGTCCTGATACATTTATGTGGTTTCAGCCACTCAATTTGTGGCACACTGTGAGTACGGCCCTAGCAAACTAACACAGATGTACTCTAGACAAGTCATAGTTTTCCACTGATGCACAAACATTTCCCTACAATAAGTTGCAGAGCTGATTCTTGGAGGAGGAGCAGGAGTCAGGCAGCAGGAGGGGGCAAAGGTCCAGAGGCAGGGAAGTGGGTGAGGTCCCTGGTGAAATGACAGTGGGCAGCGGTTCAATGCCGCTTTGGCGGGATCAGGAGTCACCCAGCCAGCGACAAAGGTGCAGTGGGACTTGAACTTAGCCTGCCCAGAGATGTCAGGGTTCTAACCGCGCAAGGACCCAGGGAGGCTGGAGACAGAAGCCAGGGGCAGGAAGACCCCGGCCCGAGTTTCTCTCGATTGTACCAGACGCTGTTCTAGTTCTTTCTACGTGTATGAACTCGTTTACTGCTCACACCGTCAGCCCACAGGGAAGTGCTGTTTTCATGTCGCTTCACGTCCTTTCACTCCAGCTGCCAAATCGGTCCCATGAGGGAAGGGCCTTTGTCTACTTCCCGATCGCTGCACCCCTGGACACTAGGTCTGCAGGCGGTCTGGCAGGACATATTTGCCAAGTGGGTGGACATTCCTCGCAGCCCATAACGCCCATCTTCCAGATGGGGAAACTGAGGCTCGGAGACAGGCGACCGCACCCTAACCCCTCAAGTCGGCTGCCGGGTGCCAGCCCTTTCCACAAACCCCTACGCTCGGGGGCGGCAGGAGGGGTTCACGGAAAGAGACCCCCTTTGTGCGAGGACCAGGTGGCGCCGGGTCACCTGTCGGGCTTTATAAGGCATGGGGGGGCCAGGAGCGCTCCCCGCAAACCTCGCCCTCGCGGCCTCGGCCCCAGCGCCCACCCCGAATCCCGAGGGCCTCGTCCCCTCGCTGTCCCCAAGCATCGCACCTCCCCCACGCCCACGGGCCCCTCCCGGCCCACGCGCGGCCAGTCCCGAGCCCGTCCCCGCGGGGCCGTGCCATTCCGGCCCGGGGGACTCGGGGCGGGGACGCGCGGGGGCTTCTCCCCGGGAACCCCTCTGTCGGCCCTCCTTGGCCCAGCAGGGGACAGGAAGTGAGCTGGCGAGGGAGCCTGGGGATGGCGGGTCGCGGGCCCCGAGTCCCCGGCCTGGGCGCCTCTTCGCCCCCCGCACCTCCCCCCCGCGTTGGTTCGCGCCACCGAGCCGGGTGGGGGCGGGGAGACAGGCCGCTCTGCGCAGGCGCGTCCACACCGCGGGTCGCTCGCTGCCGGGCCGCTTTCGGCGGGGTCGCGCTCCGTAGCCATGGGTCTCCCGGTGCAAGTCGTTTATTGGTAAGCGCGGCGGCCAGAGGACCCTCCGGGCTCTGGGAGCGTCGCGGGGAGGACTCACGGGCACCCCAGGAAGAGGAAAGGGGTTCCAGTGCGGGTGGGGCGGCGTGCGGAGGGCGCGGGTCCGCCCTGCCCGGCGTGTGACATGCTGGGGTCTCAGACTGTAGAAGGTGGATCTGGGACGTGCGAGTGTCCCTTGTAGACACCGACTCCGGGGCTCGGTTGGGGGAAGGGGGTGGGGAGCAGTTTGTGATGGGACTTAAGCTTTTCCATCTACTGTTAGGTTTCCCCTCCCCCAGTATCCTGAACAGCTGAACGGTTAGGGACGGGAAGGTTCCAGAATGTCGAACTGTGCTTTAAAAGGACTTGAACTAATAATACATTCTGGACCTCCGCCCAGTGGGTTCCCTTGGTTGCTAACCACATTCCTTTTCTGGCCTCAGTTTCCTGATCTGTAATGGGAGAGTAACCTTAATAGTTATCCCAGGTGAAGTGCTTTATACTCCCCCCATACTATGCTGGCATGCAGTAAGTGCTTAATAAATACATGTTCAATCAATTTACCCTCTCAGAAACCCTTTCATGGAGGGGAATTTTAGCTCCATCTTACAGATGGGGAAACGGAGGCAGGGAGTGGGTTGGGAGCAGGTCAGTAGCTTCAGGTCCAGACTGCAGGTGACAGGAACATGTGAGCCCAAGTCTGCGGGCCACACTGTGTGTAATGCCCACCCAGGGCTCTGATCTGTCCCGGCGTTAGACATGTCTTTGCCTGCTCCACCAAGCAGAGGCCGGAGTGACGTTTTGAGGCACCCACGGGGCCTGTGCGCCAGATTCCAGTCCCGAAATAGCCTGTGTGGGGGTTGGGGACCTTGTGTTTCAGCCCCAGGACTGGGAGGGCGTCTAGAATCCAGGGCTGAGGGCACAGGGGCTGGGCAGGGTGTCCCGTTCTCATCCTAATCCAGTCCCCTCTGGGTCCCTCCCTGCTGCCTTCTCTGTCATCTGGTCTCCTTGTACCTGCCCACCTCCCTCTCCTCTGTCTCTTGTCCCCACGCTCGGTTTCGGTTTTCTTTGTGTATCTCTGTGTGGGTGTCCCCCTCTTCCCTGCGTGTCCGCCCCCCACCCCCGCTGTTCCACGACACCCTCTGTGTGTCTGGTGTCTGTCTCTTGTCTCGAGGGTATCCGTTGCCGCCTCCGTTTTGTCCCGTGCCCCTCTTTATCTGTTCCCGGATGCCCCCATCTCCCTGTCGCCCCTCGGACCCGCTCTCGTGGACTCTCCCACCAGCGGAGCTTGAGGCTACAAGTCCAAGGTAAGGGTGGTGGGGAAGGCATCCCTGGAGGTTGGGGGAGGGCTGGCTGGCGTGATCTGCGTTGTGACCTCCCACCCTGTTTGCAGTATCTTCAGCTCAAGAAGAAGTTAGAAGATGAGTTCCCCGGGTGCCTGGACATCGTGAGTTTCGGGGATGGGGAGAAAGACTCAGACATGGACACCGTGTCTGTCCCTCAGGCCTGGATAGCAGTGGGGGGTGGGTTAGCCAGCCCTGCCCCCTCCCCCCATGTCCTCCCTTTCCTGGGAAGGGGGAGGGTGTCCCCAAGCGGACATCTCGGCCCTTCCAACATCTCTCTCTTTCCTCAGTGCGGCGAGGGGACTCCTCAGGCCACTGGGTTCTTTGAAGTGATGGTAGCAGGGAAGTTGGTTCACTCCAAGAAGGTATGTCTGTCTGTCCCGCCTCGTTTTTTGGTTAGGGTGGGCTGGGGCTGAAGTTGGGGTCTTGGTCCTGGCTCACCCCTCCCCTCTTCCTCCCGTCCCCAGAGAGGCGATGGCTACGTGGACACAGAGAGCAAGTTTCTGAAGCTGGTGGCCACCATCAAAGCCGCCTTGGCTCGGGCCTAATGTGGCCTGAAGGCAGAGGTGAGGGTGCCCGCTGAGATGGGGGATACTCCCCTCCCCCATACTGGGACTTCCTGGCGCAGGTGGAGAGTCCGGGAAATAGGGCCACACTAGGAGTGTCCCCAGAACAAGAGGGATGGACATTCGACCGGGGGTGGTGCAGGATGACACTGAGATGGTGACGGGGTCAGAGGACTGCCCTAAAACTGCTCTCCTGGTTTGGGAACGAAAGGTGCCAAAGAGACACAAATAGTTCAGAATCTGGAACCGTGGGTCTTTGTCCCATGGCCAGGAAACAGTTCCCAGCCCAGCAGGCCACATAAGTGAGTGTCAGCCCAAGTTGCCAGCATGTTTTGAGACAGAAGTCCCATGTCCAACACTTTTGACCCATTGTGAATTGTTCCCTGAACCTGACAACTGGTTCTAGAAACATTCTAGAGCTGAGCCCAGCTCCAGAAATACACCTGCTTTAGAACTGACCATGAGTCCAAGAATGTTCTAGACACGAATGCTAACTCTAGATCTGGTCGCCTGCTCCAAAACTACCCTAGAATGAACTCCTGGTTCCCCTATATATAGTCTAGAATCAAATACAATACCAGCTCCCAACGCACCATAAACCCGGGCCCCCTTTCCCAACCCAGTAATTGGGTTCAGAAACCCAATTCTGAGTTCAGAAACTCAGAACTCTGAGCCGAGTTCTAGTTTCTAACCCAGTCGTTGCTGAACAAGCAGCAATTTCCATGTTACCCCGGAAACAGAACTGCCTTCCAGCACCCTCTGAGTCTGATTTTCTGGTTTTGATGCCAGCATGTTCTGGATGAGCTCCAAACCCAACCTACTCTGGAACTGGGCTCCAGTTACTAGCCCTGTCCACAGCTAAGTTCTGGTTCTGACACTGCAGATTCTAGAACATACTTCTGCCCTCCTCTAAACTTCAGTACCAGTTCCCACTCCATGGTGGTCTAGGACAGAGAGTCCCATCCCAGCACACTGGGGACCCGCGTACCTGCTCCCGGTGTGCTCCATGCCAAAAACTAGGTTCAGATGTTTTAAACTGAAGTTCCATTTCCTAGAATTCTTCACCAGAACAGAGTGAGGTCACATTCAATGTCGGTGGGGCTATGCGGATTTGAAGCAGTGCAGTGCGATAGTAGAAATAATGTCTTGCCTCGTGTGCAGGTCTGAAATGAAGTGAATTGTCCCCAAATAAAAAAAGGAATTGCATAATTCCAAAGCTGCATAAGCTGCTAAATTGTGGACTGTCGCTGTAAGGAGGGTGGGGGTGGGGGCCACTGTAGCAGGATTTGAATCTCGTTTATACGCACCGTCTGCTAGTTCCTAACTGTCAATAACTAAGATCTGTGATCTTCATTCAGCTAGAGATTTACTTGGATTCTAGAAAGGTTAAATCAATAGATGATTTTATCCCACATAAAAATGGGATTTATGTAAGAAAAATGAGAGAGGGGAAGAAAACCAGAGACAGTCTGGCAAGAGTGATCCCTGTTGGCATGTTTTGTGGGTGCAGTTTCAGGATGTCCCCAAGACCACCAAGGACTCTGGGAACTTGGCAGAGCTGTGACACTCACAGTTTATTACAGTGAAAGGGACAGACGAAGGTGACCAAAGGGGAGAGGCACGTGGGGCAGGGTCCAGGAGAGACCAGGGGCTTCCACTTGTCCTCTCCCAGGGCATGGTGTGTGACTATGTGCGTCAAATTTTGCCAATCAGGAAGCTCAGCTGAGCCTTGATGTCCAGGGTTTTTATTGGGGGTGGATCCCGTAGACGAGGCTGCCGTTAGTCCCCAGTGCCCCTAGAGATTAAGCAGATATCGCATGGCCCACGGCCCCCGACACAAATCACATTGTCAGCGTGGACTGTCTGGCGTGGCCCAACGTCCCTGGTAGACCAAGACCGTCTTACCAGGCAGGACGTTGTAGGGGCTTAGAAGTGACCTCCCAGGCGCTGGGCAGGGTGAATCTGTCCTGCCCAGGAGGGAAACCAGTCAGTTGGTGAGGAGCAAAGGGGTCAGTGTGGGACACTCTGTGCCCAGCTGGACCGACGTGGGTATCAAAGAAAACTGGCCATCGATGGGTTCGCTGGAAACCATGTTTCCCTGGGGGTCGGGCTCATGGTGCTTTCTGTGAGGTCCGCTGCCCATCGGCACTGACAACCTGCCTCGCTTTCCTTATCAGAATTCCTGCAGACTCCGCCGAGGACAAGGTGTCAGCTCAGCTCGCTTTGTCGGGTGACAATGTCCCACCTTCCCGGGGCATCCCATTTCCTTATGGCTCAGTTTCTCTCTGGGCCTGCATTTCCCTCCATGTCTCTCTGAACTTGTGCCCCCAGCTGGCCTCTGTCCGTGCCCGCTGAACCCCCTGCACCTTTTCTCTCCGCAGACCAGAGACCTTGACCCCGCCCCTCTCGGCAGACGCTTAATGACAGGAGGGACTGAAATGTCTCGCGGACGCCTGGTCTTTCCTTGACGTTCCTGTGGCCGCCGTGTGGGGGCAGAGATTGACGCCCCTGGTCTTTGCCTGTGTGGGAGTGTGTGTGTTTCCCCCGGAATGTCCCTTTCCCCGCCGCCCTGTCCCCTTCCTGTCCCCCAATTTCACCATCTCTCCCTGCACCCCCCATGTCTCCCTGCTTGCCCCCCAGAGTCTGGGGGAGGTCCTGCCTCCGGCTTCCTGCTCAAAGGGAAGCCGAGAGAGGGATCAGGATGGGTGAGTCTGAATTGCAGCGACATTTGCAACGATTCTCGGTTCAATAAACACTGGACAAGTTTAGCCGAGTGTGCCTGTGTCCATGTATCCTGCTTTGCTCCCAGAGCCGCCTCCCTCTAGGCCCCAGGCCCAGAAATCAGCGACCACGTGTTGTGCTCAGTGTGCCTTTGCTTATGAGTAAGTGCCGAGGTTATACAGGGGAGGAAATGCATGCAACAGTGATTTTAATTCAAATAAGACCCTAGCTGGGCATGTGGCTTGTGTCTGTAGTCCAAGCTGATTGGAGGCTAAGGCAGGAGGATCACTTGAGCCCAGGAGTTAGAGGCCAAAGTGAGCTACGATTGTACCACTGCACTCCAGCCTGGGCAGCAACAGAACAAGACTCTGACCTCCGGATCCTTTCTTTAAATAAGAAACCTTGGCCGGGCGCGGTGGCTCACGCCTGTAATCCTAGCTCTCTGGGAGGCC